>NIVC01001814.1:0-67974 GCA_002269645.1 Macrostomum lignano | reverse complement strand
TATCAGTCTGTCTGAATTAAACTATCTCGCTACAATCTTCTTAGAGAAAAAGTTAGTGGCAATTGTGAATTCTTATTTATTGCGTGTCTCTAATACCGCTATACCATGCAGATCACTTTACAATTATTGCTTGAATTTAAAAAGCAAATTAAATTCAACTCGACGCAATAGGCTTGTGCTTTCCTGGAATTGCTAATGTCTAAATATCAATGGCCAAAAGTCAATCACCAAGTGTCAATGACAAATGTCTAAATATCAAGTGTCAATCACCAATGACCAAATGTCAATCACCAAATGTGACCAAATGTCAATCACCAAATGTCCATCACCAAATGTCAATCACCAAATGTCGATGGCCAAATTTCAATGGCCAATTGTCAATGGCCAAGCAATTTACGATTGCTTAGAGCCTTAGACTTTGAGCATTCGAGCGTAGACTTGAGACTTCAGTTGGTTTGCAAAAACTATTAACTGATTAGGACAGACGATCATACAATAATGACTTAGCTAATTCTTTTTTCAGTGGCAATTTTCTTAGCAAAACACAATAGCACACTCTTACAGCCAGACTATTAGAAAAAGTTCAGAGTAACGAAGCTTTGAACTGTCGCTATTCCCGTTCCAAGCTCTGGGCGCTGGGCGGCACCATGTCCTTGACCTCCTGAGCGTCCTGCACCAGGGCGCAAAGCGGGCAGCACAGGTAGGTGAAGAAGTCGCCAACGAATCCGCCGGCGATGCCCTGCTTATCGCGCACCTTGCCTCGGATGACGGCGCCAACGCATGGCGCTACGAACAAGTAGCCGATGGCGCACAGAACGCAGCTGTCGCCGACTGCTTCGGCCGTTTTGCCGTGCGTGTAGCAGGGCAAAAAGTAGGCGACGATGCAGATGCCTGGCGGTGCGGTGTTCAGGGGGGTTCAGTTCAGTGAGCTTCCGGCGCCTTGTTGCAGTCAGCAGCAAGTGCGTGTTGAAACAGAGGCTGAAACGCACGGCAGACCGCCCGCTGGGAATGTCTATGGCCAGAAGACCCTTGGTTCAGTGCAGAGTCAGCGGGCATTATTTAAACGCCCTCCGAAACTGTCTGCGTCACGGTGAATCTTCGCTATTCGCTATATATTTTCTTAAGGATTGCTGGCTCCCTGCCGCAACGCCTTCGGCGATATCGTCTCGCAACTAGCGCTGAGGCAATCTTGACCATTCCGCTGACTCCTGAGCACATTCAAGTGCGCCAATACTGTACGCAGGCACGCACTCATGCACACGCTCACACAGGGTGTACAGTGGCCCTGACTTTCTAATCGTCAGGCATGTACACTCTCTGTGCCTTGGAGGTTGGCCCTCATGACTTTGAATTGCATGACAACCGCCTGACCAATTTTCGTGCACACGAGCCCCAGATGAATGTGGGGGAGCACGGAATCGAACCAGGGGCCGTGGCGCGAGAGTCAGACGTGTTTACCGCTGAGCTGGTCTGCCCGTCAACTACAAAACTACTATAGATTGGCCGCTCGGGCCATGTGCCTCAAAATTTTAGCTCGTTACAGCCGCAGTGAAGATTATCAATATTGCCATAATAAACAGAAGCAGTCCTACATTATGTCGCTAAGCGCTCTTTGCGACCGCAGGGCATCCAGGCCAGCTGACCTTTAAAATGAAAGGTTCTGAAAGCTCATCCTCTACTGCGCTTCAACTCACCGCAGTCGTCAAAGCAGCCGCAGAGTCCATGCCTGTACTGCGACATTGTTGCGAAATTTCAACAGATGAAACGTTAGGAAGGTTTCAACACAGCCAGAGAACTTCGTTTTGTGGATGCTTTTTTGTGAATGATGTGGATGAAGAAATAAGGGAGACTGGAGAGGAAAGGTTATTTTCATATTACAAATCCAAAAAACCCTCCCCCCCTATTCTCATCTCTCTGTCCGTTGGGGGAGGAAAAGCTCAGAGGCAGGAGGGAACAGAGAAAAGGATGACTGGAGTGGAGCTGGGCTTGAGTGGATGCGCGCAAATATAGGGAATCTCAACGTCCCCGCATGCGCTCTCAGCTTCACGGGCAAGAGCTCTGGGAGCAGGGGAGGCTGGGGGTGGAGCAGAGAGTTTTTGAGGTGGTTTTATCGATCGGGTACGTAGAATCGTTGAGAATAGGGGATGGGAGGGATCGGGGAAGTGGCATCCTCTGCGATGAGATAGAGAGAATTTTGGGTGTTTGGGTGTGGCCAGAAATTTGTACAGGCCAGGTCTAAATGCGAACCCGCATGAAGAGCAAATGAGGGAGACAAATCACACTGATAACAGAAATAAATGGAAGCCTACAGACTGCGAGACCCTGTACTTAGCATGGCTTATCTGGTTACTCGTTGAGTGGCGTATGAAATTGTCATTTCAGGTGGTTTCAATATAGCACTTTTAGTCTGTCTACTTATTTAAGCATGTCTACTTCTTTGTGGCTACTACTTGAGTAATAAATTGTGTTTATCTGCCCACTAATTTGAAGCGCAGCGAGAGGAGGCGCAGAAGTTAAAGATTTAATATGCTCTGGCCATAGACAAAGAAACAAAAGTTGCGCAAGGATATTCATAGCATATTGTAGCAGTTGTCAGACTTTTTCGTTGTGTTTTCGAGCGTTCTGCCCGTTTTAAAGTCAGTTGCACCTCAGTTTGTTGCATTGGAAAGCTGATTGCATCTCCGCAGGATTGGAAAAATGTCTAAAACAGTAGCAAATGGCAGCAAAATGGTGGCTAGTCCAAGCGACAACAACGAAGTCCGTATCAAAGCGGCTGTGCTCATTCAGACTTGGTACCGCCAGTACACGGCACGCCTTGAGGCCAGACGACGCGCGGCCTGGGTTGTCTACCAAAGCATTGAGTACGACAGCGAATCGAATCAGATAAATTTGCAGAAATTCTTTGACGACATTCTCAAATTTGGCTCGAAAATGTCCCGAGGTGGTGCCAGCGGTAGCTTTGCTCAGCGGCTTCAAGAGAGTGTCGGTGCTGCCAGTAGAGAGGAGCGAGACCTGCTAAATCAGACTAAATATGACAACATTGAAGTGGAAAAATCCTACTCAGGGCCTCGACTGTCCTTTCCCCTGAGCGCCCCTCAGGTTCAGAAAATGATCGAACACTTTAGTAAAGGAGGAAAGCTACATGCTCGCTACGTGTTGCAGCTGCTTCACGAGACTCGGCTGGTGCTTAAGGCCAGGCCCAACATTTATCGTCCCAGCACGAGCATCTCCAAGCAGATGACGGTGGTTGGAGACCTGCACGGCAAGCTCGATGATTTGCTGCTCGTGCTCTACAAGAACGGCCTGCCGGACGTCACGAACCCGTACGTGTTCAACGGCGACTTTGTGGACCGGGGCGACAACTCAGTGGAAGTCGCGCTGCTGCTGTTTGCCCTTCAGCTGGTGTGGCCGACGGCGGTTTGCATCAACCGCGGCAATCACGAAGACTGCGTAATCAACCGCAGCTACGGCTTTGTCAAGGAAATATTACAAAAGTACCGCTTGGATTCGTGCAAGATTGTGCAGCTGTTCTCTGACGTATTTGCGTGGCTTCCCCTGGCAACCGTGATTGACGAGCAAATTCTGGTGGCTCACGGCGGCATCTCGGACAAGCTGGACCTTCGACTAATCGATTCTTTGGACCGGCACAGGTACTTTTCGGCGGTGCGGCCGTCTTTTGAAAATGGTAAAATTGATAAGAAGGAATGGGATCAGCTGATGGAGCTGCTGTGGAGCGATCCGAAACCACAGCTGGGCTGCAAGTTAAACAAAAGTCGCGGCGGAGGCTGCTACTTTGGGCCGGATGTAACGGAAAACTTTTTGCGCCAAAACAAGCTAAAAATGATTGTTCGCTCGCACGAGACGAATCCCGAAGGCTACGAGTTTTGTCATGGCAACTGTGTGCTGACGATCTTCTCCGCCTCAAACTACTACTCGGAGGGCAGCAACCGGGGCGCCTACGTCAAATTCGACAACAGCGGGCAGCCTAGAGTTATGCAGCTCTGCGCCAGCAAGTCGAAGCAGCTCCCGCTAGGTCGTCGGCTTGCAACCTTCGAGGACGCTGCATTGCGCGGCCTCCGCGCCAAGATTGCCGCTAGCAGGGTCCAGCTCGTGGCGGCCTTCAGCGAACTGGATTTCGGCAAGACGGACTGCGTCACCATCGCCCAGTGGTGCAGCGCAATGGAATCGGAGCTGCAGCTTAGTCTGCCGTGGCGAAGGCTCCGACCTCGCCTGGTTAAGCTGACTCCGGACAAACGCGTCATGTACATGTCGACCTTCCAGCGGACGGCTGTGCAGCACCAGGGTGGCCGATCCGCCTCTGCACCGGATGCCTCAATGATGGAATCTGTTTACAAGAGCAGAGAGAAGCTGGAGACATCTTCCGAATCATGGACCGCGACAATAGCGGCCACATCAGTCTGGACGAGTTCAAGGAGTGCTGCCGAGTTCTGGGCAGAGTCACCAAGAGGAACTTATCAGAAGATGAAATTGTTGACATGGCCAAGGCTTTGGACCTCAATAAAGATGGAAAAATCGATTTCAACGAGTTCTTAGAAGCATTTCGCATTGTCGAGTTTCAAAGCGGCGCCTGAAAGCCTAGAGGTTGGGGCTGATGGAGAATCAATGTTAATTTGATTCAGAAAATTGCCTGCGCATTTATAGTACAGGAGTCAGGTCAACAGAGCTACCTTGTAAGCTTTCCTGGCTTCGATGCCCAGTTCCCAGTGTGCTAAAGATCGAGGTGAATTATCTCTTTTGGCGTGCTCAAAGTTGCATTAATATTGCTTTCTCGTAAAATAAAGATAATCAGTTGACCGATGAAATGCTCTTGATATCTGACTTGGGGCATCTTACCGGGGTGTTGTCAGTACAGCATTGCATTAAAATAAAACAAAAAGAACCAGGAAAAGAATGTCGGAATGACAAATGCTTTAACTCAGGGTTCCAGTCTAGATACTAAATGTAGTGTCGGTAGTCTATGATTCCAGTCCAGGTACTAGTGTTGGGAGCTCATGATTCCAGTCCAGATACTAGTGTTGGGAGCTCATGATTCCAGTCCAGATACTAGTGTCGGGAGCTCATGATTCCAGTCCAGATACTAGTATCGGGAGCTCTTGATTCCAGTCCAGGTACTAGTGTTGGGAGCTCTTGATTCCAGTCCAGATACTAGTGTTGGGAGCTCATGATTCCAGTCCAGATACTATAGTGTCGGGAGCTCATGATTCCAGTTCAGATACTAGTATCGGGAGCTCTTGATTCCAGTCCAGATACTAGTATTGGAAGCTCTTGATTCCAGTCCAGATACTAGTATCGAGAGCTCTTGATTCCAGTCCAGGTACTAGTATTGGAAGCTCATGATTCCAGTCCAGATACTAGTGTCGGGAGCTCATGATTCCAGTCCAGATACTAGTATCGGGAGCTCTTGATTCCAGTCCAGATACTAGTATTGGAAGCTCTTGATTCCAGTCCAGATACTAGTATCAGGAGCTCTTGATTCCAGTTTCGCTATTAATTCACATCAGCTGTCACCGCTGCTGACAGCCGGAGATCGGAGCCATGAGTCCGATCGGATTAGCTTGCAATCAGCTCGAATAGCTCCTGGCTGATAGGGGATAATTAATGGCCTGCACTTACCCAGGTACAATTTTCTCTATTCCGAAGGCTTTCATCCCACTGAGTTCTTGACCTTGCTTTCGAGCTTTTTTCTGTACGAGCTCTTCTTTCCCTTTCATCCTGCTCAGCTCTCTACTCATATTTACAGGTTCAAAGTGCGTCAATTTGCTAGGCCTATTCAATTGATACTTTCCTTATTTGGGAAGCTTTCGGAAAATCAGTTTTACCCAATGAGATGACGGCGGACTAGCAGTGAATGCGCTGTTTTCCTGAGTACTGAAATCCTACAGTTCTCATCATTTTGTTGAGACAAGAGACAGATCGAAAACTGCCTTTGAATTGGTTTCTGAGTAGTATGGGTGAGTTTTTATATACGAGCCAACGAGTGTTGGCAATGGCATCCTACTCTAAAGTGGGGGCCTCAGTGTGACTGCACAGTGGTGCATTTGAGCTGAATGTATCACCAAGGTATCATACGAGGACGCAAAAAACTCGTACATAAAATTGTGATTTATTGGGGTCAATGGCCAACTAACTCGAAAATGCATTCTCAGACGAAGGAAGCGACTCTGTGACAGGAGAAGGATATGACATTGGGGAGGGGAAATGGGGAGAAACCTCGAATTCTGAGATCCTCCATCAACAGGAAATGTTTGGAACGAGCAGCAGCGGGATGGGATCTGTGCTTGATGGCTGCCCAGCCCGATTTCCTGAATCCTGCTTCAACACCCTTGCTTGATCCACCAAAAGCAGTTTGGCTTAGCAATTATTTATACATTTTTTCACTGGCTGTTGCTGCGTAGCTCCTAGACAGAGAAGCTTACAAGGCTAGGCTTGATGTAACTCCACTTCACTCCAATGACGTTGTTGTCATCATCATTGCGACTAAAGTCAGAAACCATATAGACAACTAACCACTGCCATGTAAGGATTAATGAATATTGAAACAAGTGAGCCAATTGCAATATCAACGCATGTCATTTTTAACGCTATTTGTGCCTGCGACGGCTCAATGTCACCACTCGGATCAACCAGTGGGTGGCTTCAAAGCACAGGGAGAGGTGGGCTAACGCCCCGACTGCCGGCAATCCCGCGCGGCTGTCCCCTGTCCTTCCTCCGCCCTGTGCAGGGCCCTGCTTGGACTCAACCGCAGGGACATCAGAGTGGTGACCATGGCCCTCTCGGGTCATGGCTGTTTTGCCAGGCATCGTCACCTCCAGGGTAAAATCCGCAGTGAGGAATGCCCTTTCTGCCTCTCCGGTGTCGAGAATGTGGAGCACTTTATCTGTGAATGCTCCGCCTTTACTCAGGACAGGCTCACCTACCTCGGCCCAAACCCGGACCTCCAACATTTTCAGGCCCGAGAATCTCTGCCAGCTCGTCCGCTACCTAAGGGCTACCGGGCGAGCGACAATCCACCTCCTGGACTCTCCGGAGGGGGACCGCGCTGCGGACACCGGCACCACCGGTACTCCCTGCGCGACACCGCAGCACCAGCTGGCCGTGGTCGCCAGGGGTTAGCGAAATGGGCGGCAACGCCTCCTCGCTGTTTCCGGACGCACGGAGCCTCCTGCAGCTAAGCCAAAGCACCGGCTCAAGGAAGAGTAACGAGCGCATTTTCAAAGCATAGTGGATGTTCTAATGACTTTTCGTCATCTCATGTTCCGAAACCCGCGACTGCATAGGTTGGTTTAGCGTTGGGCGGCATTGTGAGTGTTTTGAGCCCCTGAAATTGAGAGATAATTAACTATATTTACCTAAAGCAAGGTCTGCACAAATTAGCGGGCTAAATTAAATGGAGCGGGGCGGGAGTCAGTCAAAACAAATAAGTAAGAACCACTGCAATTAAGTGTGAGAGACCGCTCAATTCAACTCAATATGCAAGCACAGATAAATCTGTCTATCTCTCTCAGCTATGCTACCGGAGGCCAGGGACTACAATGCGGGCCATTGCCTCAATGGTTTCTGGGATAGAGAGGCAGGGGAAGGCAAGCATGCGGCTGGCTAAGGGTACGGAAATGGGCAAGAGCTAGAATGCAGCTACCCACCCCATCCTATCCTCCTGAAGATAGAGTACAGTGGGCATGCTTTTGAGCATTAATACAGAAAGGTTTGGGGAGTTTCCAGTGAACAGGAGGGCCGGGTAGTTCTCTCTATTCCTTCACTCAGGCAGTCCCGCTCAAGCCACACCCTATCGTCCAACCCGCAGACGAAGAGCGCTGACCCAGAGCAGAGCTCCCCTAGGTCACCTAGGGTTACAACCTCCGGCGAGCGCATCTCGCAAGCAAGCCAGTCAACTTTCTTTCTTCCTTCCCCAAGATCCTGTTCTCACCAATCCCCGAGATTCCCGAGAAGCCGGTGCAGCTCTGTCAAAGTGCTGCATCAGGAAGGCGCCAATCCACGCCTTGGAGCTTCAGAAAAGGCAAAGGCAAGTCGGTGAGAAACAAAAGAAAAGAGCTGCCGTGCATCAGACACGGCATGCCTCTCCGTCGGAATTCTTAGTCCATTAAGCCATAAATTAAGCAGTAAATTAAACTGTTCGCGACTTTCTAAACCATTTTTAAACAGGAAAGCTTCAAAGAAAAAGCTAGACAAACGAATGGGCTGCGGACAAAGCGCTGTTGGCCCGAAAACTGGCGACAGCAACGGAGTTGGAGCGGTCGGCAACTGCGCAGCTGACGATTCGGTCAGCGTTGGCGATGTGCCAATCTCTACCGCGAACAGGAAGAAGACGGGCGCAACGAGCCCCGTATCAAAGTCCAGCCAGAAGGCGAAGACAGAAAAGGCGCTCAGCAATAGCGAGGTCAGCCTGAAGTCAGCCGTGCTAATCCAGAAATGGTACCGTCGGTACAAGGCTCGCCTAGAGGCCAGACGACGAGCTGCCTGGGTCGTCTACCAAAGCATCGAGTACTCCAGCGAGTCAAGTCAGCTACACCTGCACAATTTCTTCAATGACATGCTGCGCCTGGGCATGGAGGCCGAGGGCGGCGGCGGCGGCGGGGGAGGCGGCTTTGCTCAGCGGCTTCGTCAGAGCGACGGTGGAGCCCACGACGAGCGCGAACTCCTCGATCGGACCGGTTTTGAGAGCATCGAAGTGGAGAAGTCGTACTCAGGTCCTCACCTGACCTTCCCTCTGAGCGCGAGTCACATAAAAATGATGATCGACTCATTCGGACAGGGCGGACAGCTGCACGCGCGCTACCTGTTGCAACTGCTGCATGAGACTCGGCTAGCCTTACAAGCAAGGCCCAACATCTATCAGGCCAGCACGAGCATCTCCAAGCAGATGACGGTGGTTGGAGACCTGCACGGCAAGCTCGATGATTTGCTGCTCGTGCTGTACAAGAACGGCCTGCCGGACGTCACCAACCCGTACGTGTTCAACGGCGACTTCGTGGACCGCGGTCCGAATTCCGTGGAAATCGCTGCGCTTTTGTTCGCCTTCCAGCTCGTGTGGCCAACCGCGGTTTGCGTCAACCGCGGCAACCACGAAGATCACGTGATGAACTGCCGCTACGGGTTCATTAAGGAGGTGCAGAAAAAATATCGACAAACAGCCAACAAGATTGTGCAGCTGTTCTCGGACGTATTCGCTTGGCTTCCCCTGGCAACAGTGATTGACGAGCGCATCCTGGTGGCTCACGGCGGCATCTCGGACAAGTTGGACCTTGAACAGCTCGGTCGTCTGGACAGGCACAAATATTTGTCAGCTTTGCGACCACCTCATTCAGAGGGCGGAAAGGTTGACTACCTGGAATGGCGCCAGGTACTCGACCTGCTATGGAGCGATCCAAAGACTCATTCAGGCTGCCGACCAAATACATTTCGCGGCGGAGGCTGCTACTTCGGGCCTGATGTCACGGCGAGCTTCTTGCGTCGAAACAAGCTCACTATGATAGTTCGTTCGCATGAATGCAAACCCGAAGGCTACGAGTTTGACCATGGCAACAGCGTGCTGACGATCTTCTCCGCCTCCAACTACTACTCGGAGGGCAGCAACCGGGGTGCCTACGTCAAGTTCGACAACAGCGGGCAGCTGCATACCGTCCAGTTCTCAGCAAGCAAGAATAATTTAGTGCCGCAGGGTCTTCAACTGTCAAGTGTCGAGGACGGCGCTTTGCGCAGCCTTCGAGCCAAGATTGCCGCGACCAAGACACAGCTTGTGGCGGCCTTCAATCAGTTGGATCCCGACAAGACGGGCTGCGTTAGCGTCACCCAGTGGTGCACCGTGATGGAAGCGGAGATGAAGCTCAATCTGCCGTGGCGAACGCTGCGACCTCAGCTTGCTCAGCTGGCGCCAGACGGGCGTCTACTGTACATGTCGACCTTCCAGCGAGCCACCGTCCAGCACCAAAGCGGACGTTCAGCCGCCGAACCGGATGCTTCTATGACGGAAGCTGTGTACAAGAACAAGGAGGAGCTGGAGACCATCTTTCGCATTATGGACCGCGACAGCAGCGGTCAGATCAGCCTGCAGGAATTCGAAGAGTGCTGCCGCATCCTGTGCCAGGCTACGCAGCGCAATCTGTCCGACTCGGAAGTGACAGACATGGCCAAGGCAATGGACCTCAATAGCGATGGCAACATCGACTTCAACGAGTTTCTAGAAGCATTTCGCATCGTGGAGTTTCAGTGCAGCGACATTCCGAGTGGCGATTGACAATAGCGTCATGTTTCGCTTGATGCCTTGAGCTGTAAACACCGGCATTGCATAGATAACTGTTGAGCAATGCTCCATTCGTGGTACTTTTCGAATTGTAAGACTATTTCAGTATCCGTTTACTAGAACTTGCCTAATTTGCTGAGCACT
Organism: Macrostomum lignano; assembly: GCA_002269645.1. Classification (NCBI taxonomy): domain Eukaryota; kingdom Metazoa; phylum Platyhelminthes; family Macrostomidae; genus Macrostomum; species Macrostomum lignano. Next base: position 57,551 of record NIVC01001814.1, on the reverse strand, counting down.
TCTGATTTCTATTGATAAATAGTGATAACCTGATTCCTGCAGTCACATTCAGGCCGTGCACCCACCAAATCGCAGCTGTAAACAATGACGATAGTCTTTGGAAAAAAAGGTCGCTGAAAAGTTCACGAAATAGGAGAAGTGCATTGAACTCACGCATTGCATTGAGATTAGGGGAGGCTAAGTGGGCGGGCTCAGGTGATGCTTTGGATACCCACGAGGCCACTAGGGAGATTACATTGGCTTTAGCACCGGATTGACATTTTCAGTGTCGTTGTTGGACCATTTGCGAATTCTGCGAGTTCAGAGCACCTTCTCAGATTCGAAAAAAACTGTTTTGTTTATCTTCTTCAGCCGCGGCCATTAGAAGACAGCTAGAAGACTTATCATGCACAGATGCGTCATAATTATCCCCAAGAGGGCACCCAAGCTACGCACCTGACGAGCAAAAAATGCTCATAGATCACGGTTTGGTGACTCAGTTCCACGATAGTATTCACTCTGCTCCGCCTCTCTATGCTATTCTTTGTGCAACAGAACAAGTTATCTTTCACTTGTCCGTTTTAAAACAATTGGCGCTTCTATTATTGGACTATTTTTTCTCTTTATTCACGATCTCTCGAGTGCAAGCTTCGGTTTTGTACATCATCTAAGAATTGTACTATTTTTTCTAAGTTATCAAAATTCTCAGTCTTGTGTGTATCCGCCTATATTAAACTAAATTTTACAACAGATGGTTGTGCAACTGTACGCTCCTACTAACTGATTTCTTTCAAGTTCCTTTTAATTTGCCTGGCTTATGAATTTTGGGAACGGGAGAGCAAGGACTGTTTGGGGTACGCCTTGCCTGTGCCTGCACCCGAGCTCCATGGCAACAAGACAAGCAAAGCAGAAATTTAGGGAAAGAAGAAGGGGAAATGTGGGACAGGTGCTTCTGGCTGCCCGCGACAAGAAAGCACTTTTAATATAAATGCAGAAAACATATTTCCACTGAGACACTACTGCTGCACAATAGGCCAGGAAACCTACCAACCAGCCTCTTTAACATTTTCCTCCATTTTTTCTTAAGCTGTTGCTTTTGTGGCTCTGAAAGCGGCCATCAAAGCGGCCTTCGGTTGCTCGGGACAAGAAGAGAGTTGGGGGGGGGGCAGCAACAGGTGGGGACACTTTCATCGGAATGCACTAGAATAGGAGTAATGAGATGGACAGGGCAGACAGACACTGACACTATAGGAAACTAAGGTACTCAGACAGGCAATAAAGACATTCATACAGGCACTAAAGACACTCAGACAGCTCTTAAGACACTAGGACAGACACTGAGACACTCTGACAGACACTAAAGACATTCATACAGGCACTAAAGACACTCAGACACCCTTAAGACACTAGGACAGACACTAAGACACTCTGACAGACACTAAAGACATTCATACAGGCACTAAAGACACTCAGACAGCCCTTAAGACACTAGGACAGACACTAAGACACTCTGACAGACACTAAAGACAATCATACAGGCACTAAAGACACTCAGACAGCCCTTAAGACACTAGGACAGACACTAAGACACTCTGATAGACACTAAAGACATTCATACAGGCACTAAAGACACTCAGACAGCCCTTAAGACACTAGGACAGACACTAAGACACTCTGATAGACACTAAAGACATTCATACAGGTACTAAAGACACTCAGACAGCCCTTAAGACACTAGGACAGACACTAAGACACTCTGACAGACACTAAAGACATTCATACAGGTACTAAAGACACTCAGACAGCTCTTAAGACACCAGGACAGACACTATGACAGCCCTTAAGACACCAGGACAGACACTAAGACACTCAGACAGGCACTAAAGACACTAGGACAGACTCTTAAGACACTCTGACAGACACAGTAATCATTTGTAAGCAATAACTCTCGCCAGCAAAGAAGACTGATTGAATTCGAATGAAAGAAAGACTTATTTTATAGTTAACTTTTGATTTTTTGCAATTTCCCTTCAAACCTTCTCGAGCAAATCATCAGCATTTATTTCTTAATAATAAAGACAATACCAGTAATAATATATGGTTGGATAATGTAATGCATATTAATATGAATGGTCGTGTGCGAGAGCCGGTCAGAGAAAACAAGGAAAGCGGCAATGTTGGGGGAGGGGCGATGAGAAATCAGGACTTTTGAGTTGAGGCGGTGGCCGCCATGGTGTCAAAAAATCAATTGCAAAAATCCAATTTGGACAGACAGTAATTAAGTCAGAGTGTGCCAGCCCTGTGAATACGCAATTCAGGGACATCCTTGATAACCCTTGCAGAGAACTGGCTCATGCTGAGTCCAGGTAAATACACAATCAAAAACTTGAAGTACGAGATGCCAAGCAAGAGATCTCAGAAAATCACGGTGGTCTGTTCTTCTAATGAGCACAAAAAATGCAGCTAGAAAGAAGCTGAGGCAGGAAATTTGCAGGAAATATCTTAACCCAACCCACATGAACTGCTGAACTTGGCAATAACACTTCAGTTCTAATATTATCGGTGAATAATGAAAAATCTGCTTAAAAGCACTCGCTCTACTAATAGTAGCGAGCTAATATTCATTTCAAGCCAGAATATCAGCAGACTTAAACTCTGTAGAGTCGGAACCATGGGCTTACTTGGCTGTGAGCGGGCCGCTCACGCTGGACGAGTTCAAGTTAAAGATGGGAAGGTATTTGGCGGACAGCAGAAATCACTTGTCCGCTTGTGCGCCTTGGCTCAAAGTTTAGGCCATCGTGTCCGCCTGGTCCTTCTCAAGGGTACGCCGGAAGATCCAGCCTCCCTCGTCGTCCCGGACGAAGTACTTGACTGGGAACGGAAGATTTCTGTCTTTGCGATACTTTTCGCAGCAGCGTTGCACATCTTCCAGCTGGAATTCAGGTCCAGTGAGGTCGGAAACCAAAGCTCGGAGTGAGTTGAGCCAAGGTGTCTTTGGTAAAGCACCACTCCCAACCCCCAGCACCCCTACCTCACCAATCAAACTGCCTCACTCCCAACCCCCAGCACCCCTACCTCACCAATCAAACTGCCTCACTCCCAACCCCCAGCACCCCTACCTCACCAATCAAACTGCCTCACTCCCAACCCCCAGCACCCCTACCTCACCAATCAAACTGCCTCACTCCCAACCCCCAGCACCCTCGCTCACCAATCAAACTGCCTCACTCCCAACCCCCAGCACCCTTCGCTCACCAATCAAACTGCCTCACTCCAACCCCCAGCACCCTCGCTCACCAATCAAACTGCCTCACTCTCAACCCCCAGCACCCTTCGCTCACCAATCAAACTGCCTCACTCCCAACCCCCAGCACCCCTACCTCACCAATCAAACTGCCTCACTCCCAACCCCCAGCACCCCTACCTCACCAATCAAACTGCCTCACTCCCAACCCCCAGCACCCTTCGCTCACCAATCAAACTGCCTCACTCCCAACCCCCAGCACCCCTACCTCACCAATCAAACTGCCTCACTCTCAACCCCCAGCACCCTTCGCTCACCAATCAAACTGCCTCACTCCCAACCCCCAGCACCCCTACCTCACCAATCAAACTGCCTCACTCCCAACCCCCAGCACCCCTCGCTCACCAATCAAACTGCCTCAGTCCCAACCCCCAGCACCCCTCGCTCACCAATCAAACTGCCTCACTCCCAACCCCCAGCACCCTTCGCTCACCAATCAAACTGCCTCACTCCCAACCCCAGCACCCCTCGCTCACCAATCAAACTGCCTCACTCCCAACCCCAGCACCCCTCGCTCACCAATCAAACTGCCTCACTCCCAACCCCAGCACCCCTCGCTCACCAATCAAACTGCCTCACTCCCAACCCCAGCACCCCTCGCTCACCAATCAAACTGCCTCACTCCCAACCCCCAGCACCCTTCGCATCAAGGTTCGGAGTTCAAAATCAATACAACCCAAACCTCACTACCACAGATAATAAAAATCAATACTGAATCAATACTAAAAAAACAACTCGATCATTCTCAACAAAATTTTGCACCTTTCGCTTCTCCTCGGTGGCGCGACCGATGTCTCCGGAGCGCAGCGCGTCTGTGACGGCGCCCCAAATTCGGCGAGACTCGTACGGCCGCTGGAGCTGCTTCGGACGGACTCTCTTAGGCGTCACGGGCAGCTGGGCAACGTCCAGCACCTTCTTGACGCCCAGAGCCGGATAGTCGAATTCCAGCTGGCCGCTCCACTCGCCGGAGACGCGGCAGACAACCGAACTGGCCGGGTTTCGAACCTCGGCGCTGACCCGATGCAGCCGGCCGCCGTAGAACGGTTTGGTGTGAAAGACAACCGCAGCGCTGTAACGGGACTTTGGACAAGAGATGGTCACCTTGTCGCCGAGTTCAACCCAGGGAACGGTGAGGATGGACCGGGCGTAGGCGCTCGGCAGCTGCATGTTGTAAACCTCGTCGTGCCGCATCAGGTGCAGCTGCATCCGGCCAACCATGTTGACGCCGATGCTCATGCCCATGAATTTGCTCTTGGTGTAGATGCTGGAGTTGAGCCACACCTGCTTCTGAGGGCACTCCAGGTAGAATGCCGTCACTGGCGGGTGGTGAGACACCTGCTCAGCCGTGTACACCAGACGATTTTCGCCACCGCCGCCCAAATTCCAGGAACAATGGAAAGTCTCGCCTATCAACGGGTTGTAGGGCTTCTTGGCCAGGGCTCCCTGCGGGCAACGGCAAGAAGTTACCTAAGTCGGTGTGACTTCCTTAAGTCTACAGTTGAATAATATTTCAACAACGTATTCAGGACGAACAGAGTAATTTCAGAGTAAAATTTATTTGCTAAACTTTGCTAAGCAAGGTACACGTAGCTGGGCCTGAAGCTGGTGAAGCCCCCGTAGAAGAAGCATAGATAGGGTCAAAGCTAAGCACGTGGCTGGAATCCTGGAGGCGACAACAACTAAAAAGGAAAAATACGCTGATGGTCAATAGAAGTGTCACAGGGCGAGCCTCAGGGCCCGGGTCTGGCCTGGTCGCACCGCCACCAACAGCCAAGTGTACTGATGTCCTTGCAGGTAGCGTGCCTTCAGGGTCAGCAGCAGCACCTCCTCAAGCCGCTGTGGACAGCACGACTCGGCGCGGATGATGTGGCCTGCCAGCTGGAGTCGCTCATGGAGCAGCAGGTTGCTTCGGCTGGACAAAATCGACGCTCGCCGCAACGGGAACTAGACGACTCGGCGAAGATCCGGATTATCCAGGTGAGCAGCTTCGTGGCTCAGCACTACTCCTCCTGATGATGCGTGCTGTTTTCCATTGGTTTGGTGCCGCGGTTGGTTTGGTGCTCAGAGGAGCGCGCGGTTCATCCATCACTCTGCCGAACTCAATGGCCACACAGCCGAGGCACAATGCATTGCTAAGCACCTCATTCGGAACCAGTGGTTTTGCCGCCCTGTGACGGTTTGTCTTCAACGGACCCGTAAAAATTCTGCCTGTTAAAGATAGACAACTGGAGGTAGACAGCCGCCACAGCCTCCACTGACTCTATAGGGTTGGTTTCCTACTCAATCGGAGCCTCTCCAGCTCCTCGCTCGAAAGAAATTGTGGAGTAAAAAAAGCCTTCACCGACAAAATATCCACTTGAAGAATGAAAAATGAACAGGACTAGAAAAGAACATCAAAAAAACCTTTTAAACAATAAACCCGAAACAAATTACCGCGAACTGTGGTCGACGCAAATACTTCCTTAGCCGCGACTTGTGTATCATTTAAAGCAATAAAATCGATTTAGTGACTAGCTACTCACTTTCTTTTTAGGCCTAAAAGTGTTCTGAAATTGAAAACCAAGCAATAAACTGAAAAATGTGCCTAATTGAGCGCGTTACGATGTAGCAGCGGACAATCCACATAATAATAACGACGTTTTTCAACTCAAAAACTACGTGAAAAGAAAATTGTGCAAGATAATGAAATGTGGTTTTCGCTGCAAGATTTAAAACCCCTATAATTTTGGTTGTCATGGAAACGAAGGCCGCAGCGCATAGGCTACTTGATTGGGCAAACTTTAGGCTACGCATGCAACTCTTACTGTACATCTGTATATGTCAACTAACTTCGAATATTGCCCTAGCAACTGAGCTTGGCGCGTTACTCTTGGATGCAAAAATGTCTGAGCGAGTTTACAGGCGGGATTGAGGCATCCCAATTATCCAAGTTGATAATTGCTGCAATTAAACACGCTTGCCACCTGTGCCCACTGCTGCAGTCTGTCAGCAGGTGGCAATTTTTCCCGACTAAAAGCATGCGCAGGTGCAACTCTGATTCAAAGAGCTATATAGGATAAAATATGAGCAATTTTTTTCTCCAGATGTTTTGCAAAACATTGCTGGTAAATTTCAACGCATTGGCTACGTGAGAGACGGTACAGACTCGCAGCATCGACGCTCGCCGCAACTAACTAACTAACTAACTAACTAACTAACTAACTAACTAACTAACTAACTAACTAACTGACGAACTAACTAACTAACTAACTAACTGACGAACTAACTAACTAACTAACTAACTAACTAACTAACTAACTAACTAACTAACTAACTAACTAACTAACTAACTAACTAACTAACTAACTAACTAACTAACTAACTAACTAACTAACTAACTAACTAACTAACTAACTAACTAACTAACTAACTAACTAACTAACTAACTAACTAACTAACTAACTAACTAACTAACTAACTAACTAACTAACTAACTAACTAACTAACTAACTAACTAACTAACTAACTAACTAACTAACTAACTAACTAACTGACTAACGAACTTTCTAAATAAAAACTAAACCAAACCTCAGAGGACTCGGGCCTCCCCACATGCAAGTGTGCTCACCTTTCTCCCAGCGTGGAAACTGGTAAGGTACCACTCCAGAACGGCCACCATCCGGGACTCCGGGTCGGGCATGTCGGCAGGCCGCAGAAACATGTCTGGGTGCAGCATCGAGTCGGCGAACCTCTCCAGCAGGGAGCGCTTCTCCAAGATGAAAGTTGGCAGCACAACCCGGGTGAGATCCATGCCCAGCTTGAGCTGCTGCAGCAGGTGCAGGATCACCGACTTGTGCTCCTCCACGCTGCCAAGTCGGGCTCCTCGTCCGTCGCTGAGTCCGGCTCATCGTCGGAATGCGGCACCGGCAGGGGCGGCGGCTCCAGCATCTCTGGAATTGGCGCGGTGGAGGCGGCCCGGTTGAAAGGCACGGCGGCGGCGGCGGACTGCGGAGGTGCCGGATCGTCCGTGAGGTCTGTGGAGCTGAAGACGGGGCGATGGGAAGAATTGGTGACGGGTCTCTGCTATAATGATTTTTTGTTTTCAACTCACCTCAGCGACCGGCCGCCGCCGTGTCCTGCCGGCACCTTCAAATCGGCGAGGTCCGTGGCGCTGCTGTAGTGATGGGCTGGAGGAACTGGCTCTGGTTGCTGCTGACCGCCACCAGCGGAGAGCTGAATGCCAAATCGAGAGGTTGAGAGTAAAGACAGGTGGATGACAATGGTTATTCAATCAAATCAACACAATAGGATGAAGATAGTATGGACTGTGGTAGAGCCAGAATGACATGGAGTGACTGTATTTTAGCAGAAAATTAAAAGAATATGAGTAGCAGGTATAAATAAAGTAACTCATGAGATCCTTCGTTGCTAAAGACAGAGAATGAGCGAGAGACAGAAGGGGGAGAAGAGAAAAAGAGCACGAGTTAGAGGGGCAAGGGAGAGGGAGAGAGGCAGAGAGAGAGGGGAAAGAGAGGGAGAGGGAGGGGAGAGAAGGAAAGGGAGAGGGGGAGGGAGAGGAGAAAGAGGGAGGGAGAGGGAGATGGGTAGAGGGAGGGGAGATAGGAGAGGGAGATGGGTAGAGGGAGGGGAGATAGGAGAGGGAGATGGGTAGAGGGAGGGGAGATAGGAGAGGGAGATGGGTAGAGGGAGGGGAGATAGGAGAGGGAGATGGGTAGAGGGAGGGGAGATAGGAGAGGGAGATGGGTAGAGGAAGGGGAGATAGGAGAGGGAGATGGGTAGAGGGAGGGGAGATAGGAGAGGGAGAAGGAGGGAGAGTCGGGGGATTAAGAGGGGGGTTGTTTGGTAGGAATTTTCAGAAGCTAAAACACAGTTTCATCTGTATCAATCAATTAATTTTAATTACAGACTTTCTCGGAACTAAAACCGTTGTTGAAAAAGTACAAAAGATTTCGGCGCAACTCACAATTCGCCTGGCTGCCGCAGCAGCTGCTCCCTGAATCGAATCCAGGTCTGCTTGAAGGAGTTCAACGCTTAGAGATAGTAATGATGGGGTCGACCAGAGCCTCAACGCTTCAATACCTGGGATTTTGGGTGGTTAGGCAGTCCAGCAACGAGATCAGGATTAGCGCAGGGATGCTGGGCGCAGTGCTATAGATAGGGGAGGTGAAGTTAACCCCAGCAAATCTGAGTTTGGCTAGCCGCGGCGCCCCCCCCCCACGCACTGGAGACTCAGTGGCGGGATTGGGGAGCAGGAGGAAGGGACACGGGCAGGCTGGAGTAGGTGGGGCAGTGCAAAGTGCACACTGAGGAGTGAGTGAGTACATTGTCATTGAGTACGACCGCTGTGCAGGGCGGGAGGCCACATACAGCCGCCAATATATGCGTATTATTGATTTTTTCATGCGAACTGGCGTACCTCCCTCGCTCCGTGTCTCTCTCTCTGCCTGCCTCTCACGCACAAGTGCTCTCTTAGTCCTCCTATCCACTGCCAGTCAGTAAAAGGCTGCGCAGAGTATCAAGGGGAGAGGCGCTCCTCTCTATTCTATGTAGGGAAAGGGATTGAATGGGAGACTGCATCTACAAGCAGTTCTGTACAGGGCAGAATTGGCCTGCCGCTCCAAGCAGCAGCAGCTGATTTCTGTTTATAACAAAACAAACTGATACCAATTTTACAAGACTGCTACTATGGGATAATATGCTGTGGGATGAACTACGCTGGCTATTATGCAGCTCAAACAAAGTCATGCAGGCTTACCCGACGGCAAAATTGATCGGCTGATTGAAATAAGCTACAAGTCAATAATTCCAATTGGCTGAAAATGCTGTCGACTCTCTGAAAAAATAGATGCCTATCGTAAATTGTCGGACCGCCCGAAACTCTTGTCTATGGCCAAAGTTGGTCAATTAAAATGCTAAAATATTTAGTTTGTGTGAGCGTGTGTATGAATGCGTGCCTGAGTACAGTATTGGCGGGCTTGTGCATGTGCTCAGGACTCAGCTCGGAATGTGCAGAGTTGCCGTCAGCGCTGGTCGTGGGACGATGTCGCCAAAAGACAAAATTAGTTTCCAGAAATAAACAACATCATATGCTTTGCTTTCCTTATCTGTTAACTAAGGATCCTTTTCCTTTTTCAACAAATTATGTCCGGACGAGACTACTTACTACAGTAGTCTAATTAAAAAAAAGTTTCGTATTTATTATATATTAGTTTAAACCAATACTTACATAAGCAGCTTGTAAAGTTGTAGAACGATTTCTCTATACTATTAATAAAAATCAGGGTAGTTTTTGGTCGATAGAAACTAACAAAAATAATTTTATGGCAACGCGCATACAAGTAGTGAGCCAGCTGTGGAAGATCCTATTGAGGAAGTCTGAGGCCAGGTTATACAGCAGTACAATAGCGATTATATAAAAACTTAAGTCAGTTACTTGCCATAAGAGTAATGCGCACGTATAATAAATATGCTAAAAATCGCCTTAATTATCATTCGTACGTAATATGAAAAATAACCTTGTTAACTGATGCTCTGACAGAAGTTAACCATTTCGCTATCAAACTAAAAAACTCATTGATATCCAACAGGAACTCTTTATACTACTAATAGCGACATGGAATTATAAAATTATTTGATTGACAGGTCAAGGTATTTATAAAGGACGCAAAATACGCATTTGTTAAGACGACGTCTATGAAGAATTGCTTCAGTTTTAAAACCTTCAATGCGTCTCTCACTGCAGATCGGCGTCCGTGATGGACTCGCCTTTGTACTGCGAGTGCCGGATGCCGAAGCTGAACGCTGGTGTGCCTCGCTTTGTCTTGTAATAGCCCTGCAATCGAGGGTTTGGTTTTGTTTGGCTTGCTAGGGTGCGCGTGGTGGAGGAGGGGTGGGTGTTTTGATAAGCCAATGATAGACAGCGGAGGAGGGTGGGTGTTTTGATGAGCCAATGATAGACAGCGGATGAGGGGTGGGTGTTTTGATGAGCCAATGATAGACACAGTGGAGGAGGGGTGGGTGTTTTGATGAGCCAATGATAGACAGCGGAGGAGGGTGGGTGTTTTGATGAGCCAATGATAGACACAGTGGAGGAGGGGTGGGTTTTTTGATGAGCCAATGATAGACACAGTGGAGGAGGGGTGGGTGTTTTGATGAGCTAATGATAGAAATACACTGGAGGAGGGGTGGGTGCATGCTCGCAACATAACAGATTAGCAACATTAATCAAACAGACTCACTGTCTCAGGCGAGTGGGCTCCAGGCCCCGGCTTGGTGGTGCTGTCACCCGGCATGGGGTTGCGGCTGGTCATGCTGTAGGCTGGCGGCGTGCTCTTGTACTTGCCGGGCGATGTCACGCTGTAGGCGCCTGGGCCCGGTGTCTGAGCGAGAAATGTTTTTCGAGCGATACGATAGGCTAACGTAGCTTTAAATTACTCTATGGTTTTATGGTATTACTGAGTTTTCAATGCAACCGATACGCACCCTTTGCAGGTCCTCGTGGAATCCGCCGACTTTTGACCGGCCAACCAAAGTGTAGCTCGGCGCCGCTTTTTTCTCGCTGCGCAGTGTCTTGCCCAGCATGGGGTCCGGCGTGTACGCGTTGGGTCCTGCGGGTTGCGAATATTGTTAACCAGTTAGGTAAGCAACCAGTAGAGAGCTTGGCAGGGATGTGGATAGATTGGGAGGGATGTGGATAGATTGGCAGGGGGTGTGGATAGATTGGCAGGGATGTGGATGGATTGGTAGGGATGTGGAAAAGTAGGTACGAGCTAAAGAAACAATGATGAACAAGTAGGGAAGCAACCGGTAGGGAAGCAACCGGTAGGGAAGCAACCGGTAGGGAAGCAACCGGTAGGGAAGCAAACGGTAGGGAAGCAACCGGTAGGGAAGCAACCGGTAGGGAAGCAACCGGTAGGGAAGCAACCGGTAGGGAAGCAACCGGTAGGGAAGCAACCGGTAGGGAAGCAACCGGTAGGGAAGCAACCGGTAGGGAAGCAACCGGTAGGGAAGCAACCGGTAGGGAAGCAACCGGTAGGGAAGCAACCGGTAGGGAAGCAACCGGTAGGGAAGCAACCGGTAGGGAAGCAACCGGTAGGGAAGCACTGCTGCAAGTGACGAAGGCCAGTCGAAGCAGGCAGTCTCACCGGGGGTGTTGTCAGTGCGGAATTCCATGTGGCGGACGCCGAAGCTGTAGGCCGGTGCCTTGCTGTAGATCTCCTTGTTGGTGTTGTCGGTCTTGTAGGCGCCGGGTCCGGGCGCTGAGAACATTGTACCGTCCTTGGGGCGGCCGTACAGCGAGTACTGCGGCGTGCCATCTTTGCCGTCGCGGAAAATTCTAGCGCCGGGCAAATAGCAAGGTCCCGGGCTCGAGTCGTCTCTGAACTTTCCGTGTCGAATGCCGAAGGGGTAGGCGGGGCCGCGGGTGTGCACGGAGCGGGGGTCGTGGTGCGGCTGGCCCACCAAGCCGGGCAGGCCGTACTTGGGGCCCGGGCTGCTGTACATGGCGGCTACGGGACCGCGCGGCTTCGTGTAGTTGTACACCATGGCTGCGTTGGTCGATGGCTACCTTCTTGCTGAAACGTTATCAATCGCTTTTTATAGGTTAGTATTCAGCATCGTCAGACGCTTTCTTCCAAATTTTATTTTTGCAATTTTTTAAAAGTCAATTTACAGACACAACTTATCCATACTAGAACACAATGCTATATTAATTTTTTGAGCTGAAAATACACATAACATATAAACATTGAAATTTAAATGAAAATGCAAATTTACTGTTTTGGAGTTGATCTAGAAATAAAGGTATATTTATAGGTAAAGTTCTATACAATAAAAACATTTTTCTACTTTCACGGAGAAATAATTTCTTAATTTGTAACAAGTACGTTCGCCCAAAAGATAAGTCGATTTTTTATCTAAAAAGACCATTTCAATTTCGAGATTAAAATGAAAAAATCTTATTTAAGGTAAACCATAAATCAAAATCAGAATCAGGAGTGTCTAAAAAGGTAAAGAAATACATTGATGAATGCTATAAATATTTTAGGACACACATCAACTAAATATATTACAACCTTCAATCATACTATGTAAAAAGTATTTGATATTAATACAACAAATGGAAGTCGACCCGCTGGCGCTGCTGTGTAATTCTATCGTATATAAAAATTTATCCAATTAAAACTATCAAGGCGTAAAATATTTTATATTTTATATATTTTATAGTCTTGTTTAGGAACAAGACTCAAGATATGTTTTAATCCAAAATATGTGATTGTTGATGCAATGAAGTTAATTGGTTAACGAAAGTGAGATAAAATATTTGAAAGTTATCGAGTACCATGACAACTAAATTACAGAACACGATTTTTTTTCTTACAAAACTATAAATGTTTTAAATTTATCTTTGCAATCGGTGTTTCAGATATTTGTTTGCGCATCTACTCCCTGATTTACTTTTAATTTGTTTAAATATTATCTTAGTAAAAACGATTACGGAAAAAAAACAAGCACAAGGTTCAGTTTTGGAATAAAGGCCAGGAAATTGGCCTCCAAAAATTACGGCACATGATCTTTGAGTTTAATGTCACCTTATACTTATACTACAGTGGTCCTGGTTCCGATATTATACAAAACATTTAGATTTTTCGCGGGTTTCTTCCCAGCCCAGAAGTAGTAAAGTCAAATTTTATTCCAAGCTAACAGCAGACTTACGAAATCGGTCAATCTCTTACAGTTAGTTCATATTCAGCTCATATATAGAAATAAAAAAATATTTACACAGCTATAAAGAAATATAAATTTTAAGATTAATTATTCTAGGCCCATGTAAGCACGTGAAGCACATAAAACAGAAAAAAAATCGCATCGATTCATTGCACAATAAATGACATGTATTTGGAACAACATTTATGTGTACATGTACGTAAACAGCACAATCAGAAAATTTTAAAATAATATGGGTTTTTTACTAATGAGAGTGAAGACTTTTTAGGCACTGTTTTAACATTTGCAACTAAATTTTTCGACTTTTCTTAAATAAAATTTTCCATAGTCAAAGTTTCTCAACGGTTTTTTACTAGAAGAAATTCGAAGCGCAAGTTGACTAATTGTATCCGCTTCAAAGACTGAGATGCACCTGTTGTCGTCCTTTTCTATGAACACGACTTGAGTGCTTGTATATCGATCATAATAGGCACATATCGGCTTTTCTTTAATTGCGAAGCTTGCAAATAAGTGGAATGGGCCTCTCGGTGCTGCATGCCTAAAAGCCAGTGCCGCGGATGTACAGACAGACGCTGAGAAAAGCAAGCTTTTAGTTTTAATTATACCAGCAAGGCCGCATGCATTGCGTCAGGAAAACCTGATTTAATCCATCTAAAGCAACCAGAGAGCGCAACTAGGACTGTATAGACGGCATTTCAACTGACGCACGTTGATTAAAGCCACTGTTGTTAATCAGGCCGTGTTTAATTAAGCCAACGCCTAGAAAATTTCACCCGAAAACTCGGGGATTAAGAGATTTTTCTGCCTCGCTTCCAGCCTAGGCCTAAGCATTCGAATTCGAGTAATAATCTCCTTTTTAGCAGAATTTCTCTCTCTCTCTCTCTCTCTCTCTCTCTCTCTCTCTCTCTCTCTCTCTCTCTCTCTCTCACTTCACCGCATGCCCCGATGTCAGCCTTGCTGCAAGGAACGGGGACGTCACAGACATCCAAGTCTGTGGAGAGGCACCTGGAAGCTGCTGTCCACGAAGGAGCTGCTGCTGAGAGAGGCACTGTATAAGAGCCTCGCCAGGAAGTCGCGCACCAGGCTTGGTGGAGGTTGCGGTTCGTTACCCAGGGGCATCACGTGGAGGTCGACCGCTAGTCTCCGCCGCCGCCGCCGCTGCTGTATTAATATTGTTTCTTCTAGTACTTCTATTACTGCAGCCTCCCCTAGACAACTCAACGCCCACATGCAATACAATAGAAGGGATTGCTGTTCACAGAAATCGCCAATTAGTGGAAGATAACTCCATCCGATTAGTGAGGATTTTGCGCCCCGACTGCACACTTCTACTCTTCAATTTCGACCAAGATAGAAAAATGCCGGGTTCCTCATTCGAAGGGTGAAGTTCTCAAGACACAGGGACTAACTGAGCTTCCTTTTGCCCTCTCAAATTCTACTAAGGATGAGCATCCCAATTTCAGTTTATCCTCGAGCACTCGCTCTCTCAGAAGGCCCTGCCGATCAGCTGGGAGTGGGAATGAAGGCTAAAAACTCTCGATTTTTCCCTGCGTTTTCGTAAAAAGCACTTTAAGCTGTTGTTGAGCTGCCGAAGAAGTTTCATCCCAAGTCTATCCCATAACCTAGTCTATCCCATACCCTAGTCTATCCCATACCCTAGTCTATCCCATACCCTAGTCTATCCCGTACCCTAGTCTATCCCATACCCTAGTCTATCCCATACCCTAGCCTATCTCATACCCTAGTCTATCCCATACCCTAGTCTATCCCATACCCTAGTCTATCCCATACCCTAGTCTATCCCATACCCTAGTCTATCCCGTACCCTAGTCTATCCCATACCCTAGTCTATCCCATACCCTAGCCTATCTCATACCCTAGTCTATCCCATACCCTAGTCTATCCCATACCCTAGTCTATCCCATACCCTAGTCTATCCCATACCCTAGCCTATCCCATACCCTAGTCTATCCCATACCCTAGTCTATCCCATACCCTAGTCTATCCCATACCCTAGTCTATCCCATACCCTAGTCTATCCCATACCCTAGTCTATCCCATACCCTAGTCTATCCCATACCCTAGTCTATCCCATACCCTAGTCTATCCCATACCCTAGCCTATCTCATACCCTAGTCTATCCCATACCCTAGTCTATCCCATACCCTAGCCTATCTCATACCCTAGTCTATCCCATACCCTAGTCTATCCCATACCCTAGTCTATCCCATACCCTAGTCTATCCCATACCCTAGTCTATCCCATACCCTAGTCTATCCCATACCCTAGTCTATCCCATACCCTAGTCTATCCCATACCCTAGTCTATCCCATACCTTAGTCTATCCCATACCCTAGTCTATCCCATACCCTAGTCTATCCCATACCTCGGTACATCGCTTCCATTCCGGGAGTAAGTTGACATCCCTTTACTAAGGATTCTTTCTCTTATCCCGAGTCCCAACAGTATTTTCGGTCCAGAATGCATAAAAAATCTGACTCAATGATTTCACTGCGAGGTTTGTGCCGGAATCCGAAGCCTAATCATGCCTTTGCAAGCTGTCATCTTTTGCATAAAGAAAACTGAGTGAGATCAGTAAACACTGCTTCATGTGCTTTTACTTGGAATGGCAAGCATTAATTAGCATTTAAATACAATAGCAAATTTACAAGAGATGATAGAAGATTCTACCTATCTATCTATCTATCTATCTATCTATCTATCTATCTATCTATCTATCTATCTATCTATCTATCTATCTATCTATCTATCTATCTATCTATCTATCTATCTATCTATCTATCTATCTATCTATCTATCTATCTATCTATCTATCTATCTATCTATCTATCTATCTATCTATCTATCTATCTATCTATCTATCTATCTATCTATCTATCTATCTATCTATCTATCTATCTATCTATCTATCTATCTATCTATCTATCTATCTATCTATCTATCTATCTATCTATCTATCTATCTACAAAACGAGTACAAGTCTATCTGCCAGGTCTGTCAGCAGTGGGAGGCACCTGGCCGAGTCCCTGCCTGCCTGAGGAGCGCTGCTTCAACGCAAGCCTCTCTGTTGGAAGTGTCGAGCGGCCCCTGCGTTCATCTTCAGGCCGCTGGCAACGGAAAACACTACGCCGAAAGCGGCTGTTGGTGAGAATGTAGCTGAAGAAGTTGCTGATGGAGTCCAGCACAATGCAGGTGTTGCTGATCCAGAATAGCGAGTACATGCCAAAGAAGTGCTCCAGGTTGTACAGCACAAACACGGGCGTCTCGAACAGCAGGAAGGTCAGGCAGAGGTACATCACCATGGTCTGGATGCGCTGCTCGTCAGTCGCTCTGGCCTCGGCGCTGGCGCCTTCCCCGCCCTGCTGTCTCCGCAAGCCCAACTGCTGGTTCCTGCGGCGCCTGGCAACCAGCTTAGCAACGGTGACGCCGGACATGGCGGTGGTGCACAGCAGGGGCACCACCGTCTGGATGAGGGCGGCAACGTAAGCCTCAAAGTAGAAGAACCAGGCGCTGTCGTACAGGAACGGCAGCACGACGGCCTCGCCAGACTCTTCTTGGTCGTCCGTGTCGAGGCAGTAGACGGCGCGCACTCGAAGGCTGCGCACAAGGTTCACAGCCAGGCTGACGGTTGCTATAGCAACAGCTAGACGCCGGCTCCTGCCGAGGCTGACCAGCCGCTGAGCGGAGACTCGAACCACCGCCTCAAGGCGGACAGCGGCCAGCACTGCGAAGCTCCAGTTGCGAAAGCAGAGCGCGGCAAGCGACAGAGTCTGCAACACGGCACCAGAATGGTAGACCAGCGGAGTGAGGCCTCCGGAGTCGAATTGGGGAAAGCGGTCGCAGGGTTTGGCGGCCATGAAGAAGGCGAACTGGCAGAACAGGCAGAGGTTCATGCAGACCTCGCTGCCGCAGAGGCACCAGATCCAGAACAGCAGGATGCTCGTCACCCGTTGTCTAGCGAACACCAGCAGGGCCCAGAGGTTCAGCAGCAGGGCCGTCAGGGTCAGCGGTAGCAGGATGCGGGCCTCCAGGTCCAGGGGGCTCGGACAGTCGGCCCAGGTGAAATTTCTGCCACCGGCAGAGGCGTTGCACTCGACCCGAGTGTACAGCAGCGGCAGCGGGATCATATGTCGGACTTTTAGACTGGATATTGGAACTGAGAAGAAGGAATTGGTTTTACGAGAGAGGAATTTCGTCCTTCAAATAGCCCCTCCCCATCTTGAGAGGACCAATGGCACGCGGTATTGTCATCGAGCGAATCACGGAAAAGCTGATCTGTACAGAGTTGCACAGCCAGCAATTGAAGGAGTTGGCATTGTCGGTAAAGCAGAGACCATCAGAGAAGTTGTGCTGAGCGAAGCTGTCAAACAGCTCAGATCAAAATCAGCTGTTGAAAAGCTTTGGAACTTGCTATGGCTATTCAGCGATCAATATTTTTCTACGCAGAGACGAGCTGAAGTGTGCGAGCAGGCAGTTTGAGCCTTCGCTTATCATAGCTGTCAAGCCAGTCAAACTGTGAGCTCAAGTAGCTGACTGCAGTATACGGAACCCCTGATCAGTTCAGTGGAAGCAGAGTGGAAGCGCTTCTGACTCTCGGGCCCGATTTCTTGAGTTCTGTGGAGCAATTTGGGGTCTTCGCGCTATTTTAGGCTTTTAGAAGTGAAATCCCCAAGGCACAGAGACTGTACATGCCTGACGATTGGAAAGTCAGGGCCAGTGTACACCCTGTGTGAGCGTGAGCCTGCGTACGTATCCCTCTGTGCATGCTCGGGGGGATGAGCATCACTGATTGCCTTCTCGGGATGTCTGTCTCCTGCCTTGACTTTCCGCAGCGCCCACAGTCCCTTTGCAAACTGACTGACTAATAAATTCAATAGATTTTTGTACTAAGTTAGCAATATCCGGTAAAGAAAACAATGCCAGACAAGATTGCAGCCTCGGTATCGTGATCTGATATAATAGAAATAAGGCTTTCGTGTTGATGATGTTGCGGCCTCAGATCCAAAATAGCAGCAATTCAATTTACTTGACTGGGAGGCAGCCGCCTTCTCATCAGCTCTCCCCAGGGATCCGATAGATAAGCGAAAGGCTGGACAACAAACGCACTCAAATGAAACTCGAATGAGGATTGGCTTCAGCCTCTCCAGTGAGGCACCTCTGCATCTACTCTCTTTGCCTTCCCTTGCTCTGCCGAGATTATTTATTTGTTTAACTACATAAAATCCAAAGACACTAAACTTCGAAAAACGCACTACTAAAAAAGCCACTACTCTCAAACAGTAGGAATACACGGTTCCAAAAATATTATCCGTTTAATTTGTAGAAAAGCAATAAGAAAAACAAACATCAAACAATCAATGCATAGAATGCAGGTTCGTTGAGTTTTATTGGTTATAGAAAGAATGATATTCACAGCTGACCCATCCCCAGCCCCAACTGACCCCCACCTCCAGCCCCAGCTGAGCCACAGCTGACCCCCATCCCCAGCTCCAGCTGACCCCCACCCCAGCCCCAGCTGACCCCCATCCCAGCACCAGCTGATCCCCCATCCCCACCTCAGCTGACCCCCCTTCCCTGCCCCAGCTGATCCCCCATCCCCACCTCAGCTGACCCCCCTCCCCAGCCCCAGCTGACCCCAAATCCCCAGCCCCAGCTGACCCCCCTCCCCAGCCCCAGCTGACCCCAAATCCCCAGCCCCAGCTGACCCCAAATCCCCAGCCCCAGCTGACCCCAAATCCCCAGCCCCAGCTGACCCCAAATCCCCAGCCCCAGCTGACCCCAAATCCCCAGCCCCAGCTGACCCCTTCCCCAGCCCCGGCTGACCCCAAATCCCCAGCCCCAGCTGACCCCAAATCCCCAGCCCCATCTGACCCCAAATCCCCAGCCCCATCTGACCCCAAATCCCCAGCCCCAGCTGACCCCAAATCCCCAGCCCCATCTGACCCCAAATCCCCAGCCCCATCTGACCCCAAATCCCCAGCCCCAGCTGACCCCAAATCCCCAGCCCCATCTGACCCCAAATCCCCAGCCCCAGCTGACCCCCCATCACAGCCTATTTGCCAGCCTCACGCAGGCTTGGTGAAACTCGCTACCGTCGCTGCCACCGCCGCAGCCCACGGTGACGAAGGCCTCCAGTCGTTTCTGGAACTCGGCCTCCTGAATTCCGTCCAGCAGCCGCTGAGCATCGGGATGTCGAGCCGTAGCCGAGCCGGGCTGGAGAATCTGGCTCAGGTCGGAGCTGAGCATAGCGGTGAGTCGGCTCGCCAGAGAGTCCATCAGGTCGAGCTCTCGGCCAGGTCTGGTGGCAGAGTCTTCCTGCTGCACCTCCTGTTCCTCATTCTGGTCGGAGGCTTCGAATTTCTTGTGTTCCTCTTCTGCCTTTTTCGCAGCCTGCAGCTCTCGCGATCGCTGCTGACGCCTCTTGATTTTCTGCTGCAGCTGCGACTGCTTCAGCTTCCTCTTCTCAAGCACGCGCTGCTGCTCTTCTCGCTGTCTCTTCTGCTTCTGTTGCTTGGTTTCTAATTGCAGCTTCAACTCTCCAAGCTTCTGGCGGCGAGTCTTTCGACCATCAGCTGCCGTCTGCTGCTCCAGCCGGTCCGGGCGCTGCATGCCCTGGAGCCAGGCCTCGATCCGATGCTCCTTTGCTTTTGTACGACTGTGAAGTTAGTTCTACAGTTAGTTTACAGTCTGCCTTGTCCGTGAGCTGTGTATTGATGTGACCAGTACCTCATTTGTTTCTGTACTGTACACTTATTTTCAAATTAATTTTATTGCTCTCTATCCGGCCCTCGGATCCTTTGAAGCTTCATGATAGCAATCCGGCTTGCTCAAGGTTTGGGTCTGTTCTCAGCTCTCTTCTCCTCTCCTCTCGTTTCTTCTCTCCTATCTCTTCTCTTTTCTCTTATCTGGCCCTGTTGAAATAATTATAAATGTTGACTTTGAGTTTTTTCTTTCCTAAAGGCGAGTCCCAAGTACGAGTATAAAAGTATAGTAAGAAGCATAACAAAAAAGAAAAAATTCTCGCACCTTGCTTGTGCCTCTTGCTTATTTAGATGCTCCCTATCCTGCTTCAGCAACAGTTCTTGACGTTCTCGTTCCTCTTCTTCTTTCTGCTTTAGCTCTTGCTCTTCATGCTGTTGCTTCAGCGCCAGCTCCTGCATCTCCTGCTCCTGCTGTTGCTTCAGCGCCAGCTCCTGCTTCTCCTTCTGCTCCTGTTGTTGCTTCAGCGCCAGCTCCTGCTTCTCCTTCTGCTCCTGTTGTTGCTTCAGCGCCAGCTCCTGCTTCTCCTTCTGCTCCTGCTGTTGCTTCAGCACCAGCTCCTGCTTCTCCTTCTGCTCCTGCTGTTGCTTCAGCGCCAGCTCCTGCTTCTCCTTCTGCTCCTGCTGTTGCTTCAGCGCCAGCTCCTGCTTCTCCTTCTCCTTCTGCTCCTGCTGTTGCTTCAGCGCCAGCTCCTGCTTCTCCTTCTGCTCCTGCTGTTGCTTCAGCGCCAGCTCCTGCATCTCCTTCTCCTTCTGCTCCTGCTGTTGCTTCAGCGCCAGCTCCTGCTTCTCCTTCTGCTCCTGTTGTTGCTTCAGCGCCAGCTCCTGCATCTCCTTCTCCTTCAGCTCTTGCTGGTTTTTCTGTTGGTCGCGTTGCTTCCTTTGCTCCAATCGCTGCCGTCTTCGGGCCTCTGCCTCCGCGGCCATTGACTCCTTCAACCGCTGCTCGGCAGCCAGCTGCTTATTGAGCTCTGCCTGGGCGGCCCGTTTCTCGTCCTCCTTCACGGCAGCGGCCAGGCGGGCCTTCGCATTCACCAGCTGGAAAAAATAATAAAAATTTTGGCAGTGTGAAACCCAACTACTTGTAGTAGAACTGCTTGATATATCGTGAAATCCGATTTAAAACTAATACTTCTACAAAAAAAATACCTAATACTTTTGTCAGTGTCTGCCTGCCTTAGTATAACTCTGTCTCTCTCTCGGTGTCTGTCTGTCTGTCTGTCTGTCTGTCTGTCTGTCTGTCTGTCTGTCTGTCTGTCTGTCTGTCTGTCTGTCTGTCTGTCTGTCTGTCTGTCTGTCTGTCTGTCTGTCTGTCTGTCTGTCTGTGTGTCTGTGTGTCTGTCTGTCTGTCTGTGTGTCTGTCTGCCTGTCTGTCTGTCTGTCTGTCTGTCTGTCTGTCTGTCTGTCTGTCTGTCTGTCTGTCTGTCTGTCTGTCTGTCTGTCTGTCTGTCTGTCTGTCTGTCTGTCTGTCTGTCTGTCTGTCTGTCTGTCTGTCTGTCTGTCTGTCTGTCTGTCTGTCTGTCTGTCTGTCTTAGTGTCTGTCTGTCTGTCTGTCTGTCTGTCTGTCTGTCTGTCTGTCTGTCTTAGTGCCTGTCTGTCTGTCTGTCTGTCTGTCTTAGTGTCTGTCTGTCTGTCTTAGTGCCTGTCTGTCTGTCTGTCTGTCTGTCTTAGTGTCTGTCTGTCTGTCTGTCAGCACAGTCGGCGCACCCGCTTTCTATTGAGCATGATCACTTCAGCCAGAGTCATGCCGCTCCTCAGCAACTCAGACACGCCGGAGATGCTGCTCTTCCGGCTGCCGCCGCTGCCGCCGCTGCCGCCGCTGCCGCCGCCGTCTTGATTCAGCTGAGACTGCATTCTTCGCGAGTTGGCAAAAAGAAAATTAAAACAATCGAGCTGCTCAATTCCCGGATTTTATTCCGCTTTTATCAGTAAATAAATTGGCAGTCAGAACAACGTAAGAAGAAAAATGAATAATCCGATTTTCAAGAGCAGCGAGACAATGGTTGGGTAGTGATTTTCATCCGAACAATAAGAGCGTGAAAGCAAGGCAGTATTGCCGATTTTAATATATTTGATGCACTGGGGGCACAAGGGGATACAGGTAAGAGAGGCAGAGAGGCGTCGTTGGGGATGGGGGCTCTCAAAAACAGAGTAGATTAAAGCTATTAGATTAAATTTTTACCAGATGGCATGCGCAGTGTTTCTCAGTAGGCATGTGGCATATTTTTGAACTGCTGCGTACCAATCAGTATGTTGCTCTCGCGAGTGCATAAGGGATTTTGAACCATTGGGGCCGCAAAACCTACATCTCAATCTGATAGATCCCTGCATCTCAGTCTGATAGATCCCTACATCTCAGTCTGATAGATCCCTGCATCTCAGTCTGATAGATCCCTACATCTCAGTCTAATAGATCCCTGCATCTCAGTCTGATAGATCCCTGCATCTCTGTCTGATAGATCCCTGCATCTCAGTCTGATAGATCCCTGCATCTCAGTCTGATAGATCCCTGCATCTCAGTCTGATAGATCCCTGCATTTCAATCTGACAGATCCCTGCATCTCAGTCTGATAGATCCCTGCATTTCAATCTGACAGATCATTGCATCTCAGTCTGATAGATCCCTGAATCTCAGTCTAATAGACCCCTACATCTCAGTCTAATAGATCCCTGAATCTCAGTCTAATAGATCCCTACATCTCAGTCTAATAGATCCCTGCATTTCCATCTGATAGATCATTGCATCTCAGTCGGATAGATCCCTGAATCTCAGTCTAATAGATCCCTACATCTCAGTCTAATAGATCCCTGCATCTCAGTCTGATACAATAAATCCCTCTATCTCAGTCTGATAGATCCCTGCTGTAGAGTCTTCAGCCTCTATTCAGCCTCTATTCAGCCTCTATTCAGCCTCTATTCAGCCTCTATTCAGCCTCTATTCAGCCTCTATTCAGCCTCTCTTACAAAAAATCCATGAAATTGTTAACGTACTACTTATGTAGTAGTAAGACAAGTAGCATGTATAAAGATATGCACTAAACCATACATATAATTTGATCAACCAATAAGAAGAGAGAAATCTCGAGCATGCTAATTTTAGAAATCACCCAATCACGTGCGACCCACAACTGTCAATTCAAACCCCACCTTCAAGTCATCATTTGGTTTGCACCCGGGTTGCACCCGGATGAACCAATCAAAGTCTACCAGCTACGGTAACCAATCATGCGCTTTTACAGTAGACTAGTTGCGCAACTTTCTACCCTGTCATGCTTGACAGCCACCGAATCGTGACCCTTTGACATTTACGAAAAAGTGATGGACGACCTCGAGAGAGGTTCATTTGCCTATAAATACAAGTGGTCCGAAGCGGACCCGGAGCCAAGAAATCCTCCGGAAGGAGAAGAGCTCCGAAGAGGAAGCCACTACAGGACTTCCTACAGAAGACTCGTCGTGTTCTTGCGGTAAGCCTTACTCATTTGCGCCTGTGTTTGAGACGTCTCATTTGTGTTTAGTTTGAGTCTGTTGAGACTCTTGAGTCTATTGAGACTCCATTGGTTGCAGTCTCCAGAAGGACTGCCCCTGATAGATCTTAGAAGACAGTGGTTTGCGGAGCTATACCTAAAGTGCGTTAAGGCACTGCTAGAAGGAGTAGGCTTATACGATACCGCAGTTCGGCGCAGGGATCCCATTGTTAATTGGAAGCTTCCCATTGGTCTACGTGACAGATACCGGCCGGCGAGAAACGAAGAAGACTTACCTGACCAGGCTCCTGGAGCGAAGCGAAGTTAATCGGCAAACTTCAAAGGACCACTCGCGAGAACTACGCAAGGAAGAGATCGACTCAACCGGACACAAGGTAAAAGATACCTTCATTTGATTACTGGGTTGCCTAGCTAAAGAGCTAGAAGTGATTGTTCCTTGATTACAGAAAAGGTCTGGTAATAAGGAACACATCACTGCATCTCAATCTGATGCAATAAATCCCTGCATCCCAATCTGATATCAATAGATCCCTGCATCTCAGTCTGATAGATCCCTGCATCTCAGTCTGATAGATCCCTGCATCTCAGTCTGATAGATCCCTGCATCTCAATCTGATAGATCCCTGCATCTCAATCTGATAGATCCCTGCATCTTAATCTGATAGATCCCTGCATCTCAGTCTGATAGATCCCTGCAAATCAGGGAAACCAGACACCTCACTGCATCTCACGGAAACCGGACACCTCACTGCATCTCACGGAAACTGGACACCTCCCTGCATCTCACGGAAACCGGACACCTCACTGCATCTCACGGAAACCGGACACCTCCCTGCATCTCACGGAAACCGGACACCTCCCTGCATCTCACGGAAACCGGACACCTCCCTGCATCTGAGCTCAACCGTGTCAAAAGTCTCCGGGCAGGACCCCAGCACCCGCATCCGCCCAGTAGCCTCGCAGGTAGATGGCCCAGTAGGCGCAGTTGAGCAGCCCGAAGGCCAGCGGGAATAGCAGACGGGCGGCCCGGTCCACTTCGCTGACGGAGTTGCGCCAGGCCGCCGGGCGCCGGCCGGAATGGCGCCAGCGCCGACTGCCGCGCAAGCAGCTCGCCGCATCGCGCAAGCATCGGCCGAGGCGTCGCCGTCGAAGCTCCCGCGGCTCAGTCGACATCGCGGCGCTACTAACTTGGCCGACTTCGTCGACGCTGCCGCTGTCGCTACTGGAAGCGTCGGAGTCCATGCTCAGGTAGACTTCACCAGTGCCGTGCTTGGTGAAGTGGTGCACCACAGCGAACTGGAGCAGTGTGCTCAGCACGAAGGTGAAGCAGAGCGCTACGTACCAATCCAGCGCCGTGGAGTAGCCCACGCGGGGCAGGTCGGAGCGGCAGTCCATGAACAGGAAGGCCATGCTCAGCACCGTCATGATGCAGAGAGCCACCCGGTCCGCAGTGGCCTCCCGGTTCAGCCAGAAGCTCACCCTGGTGGAGTTTGAATGAGATCAGATTGAATTAAGAGGGCTGATGCGCTAAACTAACAGCAAAAACGGTATCCAACAGTATCGAACAGTATCCAACAGCATCCAACAGTATCCAACAGCATCCAACATTATCCAACGGTATCCAACAGCATCCAACAGTATCCAACAGCATCCAACAGCATCCAACAGTATCCAACAGTATCCAACAGTATCCAACAGCATCCAACAGCATCCAACAGTATCCAACAGTATCCAACAGTATCTAACAGCATCCAGCAGTATCCAACAGCATCCAACAGCATCCAACAGTATCCAACAGTATCCAACAGTATCCAACAGTATCTAACAGCATCCAACAGTATCCAACAGCATTCAACAGTATCCAACAGTATTCAACAGTATCCAGCAGTATCTAACGGGTCTTACCAGGACAGCACCACCAGCAGAGCGCAGGGAAAGTACAGCTGAATTAGAAAGAAACCGATGTGCCTTTTCAGCACAAAGTCAACGGCTAGCACGGAGTGAATGCCTCGGCGGGCCAGCCGCTGCTGCCCGGACCCGGCCGGCGAGGCCACCAAGTCGAACTGGGCCATCATGAGGCTGGCCGCGGTCTCGATGCGGCTCTGGCCGGGTCGCCAGGCGTAGCGAATCTCTGTCAGCGGGTAGCCGTGGCTGCCGATGCGCAACGGGCAGCGCTGCCTGTCCATGGGGTAGTTGCTGAAGTCCATTGGACAACGGGCCTGTTTCGGTTTCGGTTGTTCCGGACACATTCGGGTGGGGGGGCAACTGTTACGTGCAGAAAGCAAAACACAAAATTCTCAAAAGTTTACCAACCCTGATGGATCATGAGAAGCTTCCACTTGATTGATAAACCGCTTGTTCTATAAGGAGAGGGTTCTAGCCTAGTGGTTAGAGCGTCGGACTCACGACTTTAAGGTCGGGGGTTCGTTTCCCGATCCCACTGGAACAACTTGTGTCCTTGAGCAAGACACTTCACTCTGCATTGCTTCAGTTCACCAAGAGTGTAAAATGGCTAATTGAAGATGTGTGTGGCGACCCCCAACAGTCCTTGGACTCCAAACAGCCGTACGCAGCGCCGCGCAATCGCTGCAGCTGAGCTATCGGTTGCACACCTGGCTCTATTGGGGCAGGTGTAATCAACTATGATTAAATTATTACGTACTATTAAAGAGATAAAGATTTTCGAGAAAATTGTCACCTTTATTGTCAGCCGCATTGAGTACAGAATCTCCCCGGTGTGCTTGATCCGAATCAGAACGTTTGGCGAAGTGATGTTGTGCAGGTAGGACGCATGCCCATTGAGAAAGAATGTGTCCGGTCGCCAGATTTCGTTCAGAAATTTCTCGTTCAATTGAAACGACTCAAAGCCGGTGTCGTTCAAGCTGAAGGCGAGTCGCTTGTCTGTCCACAGCTGGCGGAAGTAGCAGTCCAGCGAGATGGCCATATCCTTGTCGGACACCGGGCCCATGCTGCGGATGTTGACGCTGATGCGGATCTCCAGCGGCTGGTCGGAGTCCAACAGAGGCCTGGCGCGCCTGTCGTAGTTGCTCAGAAGGCCGTCAAGAATGTTTGAGACGTGCGTCAGGTTGGCTGCCACCGGAGCAACCGTTAGGAGCACCTGGAGGAGCACTGCTGGGAACATGCTCTGTGGAGGGTCCAGAAAGGATGGATTGCCTTTTACGGACTTCTTTACCTACTGCAGTGACAGCTACCGCTACCACCTCTGGTTCTGCAGTGACAGCTACCGCTACCACCTCTGGTTCTGCAGTGACAGCTACCGCTACCACCTCCGGTCCTGCAGTGACAGCTACCGCTACCACCTCCGGTCCTGCAGTGACAGCTACCGCTACCACCTCCGGTCCTGCAGTGACAGCTACCGCTACCACCTCCGGTCTTGCAGTGACAGCTACCGCTACCACCTCCGGTCTTGCAGTGACAGCTACCGCTACCACCTCTGTAAGGTCCTCCTACGAGACCAGAAATCCCATTTCTACAATACATATGCTTCCCAAAAAGATGAATTAAGCTTAAGTCAAGCGAACGATGCCTGCAAGTGTTGCATTGGGTAGTACTCGTATTTCTATCAGAGAATTTCTGAGCAAATGCAAACTCAATTCAAAATATTTCGTTTTAGTTGTGCAAACAAATTTCCACGTAGAATTAATGCACAAGCGCTTCAAGCCCTGGCTGGCATCCATGCCACTCTATGCACCTCGTTTTCCCAGATGGAGCTCAATAACATAAAGTACCACTAAGAGCGGCGGGTTACGAGCGAACTATATATGGTGGATTTAATGCCAATCATAAATAAAGTTATAGAGCTGACGGCCCGGTAGAAAAGCTTACTGCTTTGCATTATCATTGAGACCGCTCAATAGCCTATATGGAAATGAATATTGAATTATGTTCTATAGAAACCTTGGGACAGTGCATGATGCCAAAAGCCCTTTTTGATTTTTTAGCAATGAAAAATTATGATTGATCAACAGAGCTTGTGGTTAGTTAGTGGGTTCTACTCTCCCCTACCGGTTCTTCAGTCGCCACCCTCTGATGCTTCAGTCGCTACTCTGATGCTTCAGTTGCTACCCTCTGGTGCTTCAGTCGCTACTCTGATGCTTCAGTTGCTAATCTCTGATGCTTCAGTCGCTACTCTCTGGTGCTTCAGTCACTACCCTCTGATGCTTCAGTTGCTACCCTCTGATTCTTCAGTCGCTACCCTCTGATGCTTCAGTTGCTACTCTGATGCTTCAGTTGCTACTCTGATGCTTCAGTTGCTACCCTCTGGTGCTTCAGTCGCTACTCTGATGCTTCAGTCGCTACCCTCTGATGCTTCAGTCGCTACCCTCTGATGCTTCAGTCGCTACCCTCTGATGCTTCAGTCGCTACCCTCTGATGCTTCAGTTGTTACCCTCTGATGCTTCAGTTGCTACTCTCTGATGCTTCAGTCGCTACTCTCTGATGCTTCAGTCGCTACTCTCTGATGCTTCAGTCGCTACTCTCTGATGCTTCAGTCGCTACTCTCTGATGCTTCAGTCGCTACCCTCTGATGCTTCAGTTGTTACCCTCTGATGCTTCAGTTGCTACTCTCTGATGCTTCAGTCGCTACTCTCTGATGCTTCAGTCGCTACTCTCTGATGCTTCAGTCGCTACTCTCTGATGCTTCAGTCGCTACCCTCTGATGCTTCAGTTGTTACCCTCTGATGCTTCAGTTGCTACCCTCTGATGCTTCAGTCGCTACTCTCTGATGCTTCAGTCGCTACTCTCTGATGCTTCAGTCGCTACTCTCTGATGCTTCAGTCGCTACTCTCTGATGCTTCAGTCGCTACTCTCTGATGCTTCAGTCGCTACTCTCTGGTGCTTCAGTCGCTACTCTCTGATGCTTCAGTCGCTACTCTCTGATGCTTCAGTCGCTACTCTCTGATGCTTCAGTCGCTACTCTCTGATGCTTCAGTCGCTACTCTCTAATGCTTCAGTTGCTACTCTCTGATGCTTCAGTCGCTACTCTCTGATGCTTCAGTCGCTACTCTCTGATGCTTCAGTCGCTACTCTCTGATGCTTCAGTCGCTACTCTCTGATGCTTCAGTCGCTACTCTCTGATGCTTCAGTCGCTACTCTCTGATGCTTCAGTCGCTACTCTCTGATGCTTCAGTCGCTACTCTCTGATGCTTCAGTCGCTACTCTCTGATGCTTCAGTCGCTACTCTCTGATGCTTCAGTCGCTACTCTCTGATGCTTCAGTCGCTACCCTCTGATGCTTCAGTCGCTACTCTCTGATGCTTCAGTCGCTACTCTCTGATGCTTCAGTCGCTACCCTCTGATGCTTCAGTCGCTACTCTCTGATGCTTCAGTCGCTACGCCCTTCTCAAACTTACCGAGTGCAGATTTCTCATTTTACACAAGAAAGGCAATGATGTGTTTTAGCTCGTACTACCTTAAAATCCGGCAACATGCACCAGATATTATATACATTACACAGTCCGCAAGACTGGGCTTACAAAGATAAGCCCCCACTACTATTGGTCTGCTCAATGATCGCTCGCTCAAAGCAGATGAGCGCAGTCCCTCCAGTTTTTCCGGTTCTTCATTTAGTCCCTCTTTCAGGGGTTGCTTGAAAATGCAGCAGCTGCCAAAGAGACTCCGCTGTGTTAATGAACCCCCACGCCCTGTTGTTGCGCACTTGAAGAAGAAACGAACAGAGAAAAGCTTGTTTTCTTCGTTTCTTATCGACAGAATCAGAGTGCCGCGCGCTTGGTTTGTGCTTTTAATTATTGATCGAGCGAGCATCAAAGCTCGAGTTGGACAGAGTGCTCCGAGACGCTCACTAAATAGTAGCCGCGCTGTTTGCTGAGAGTTTGCTATGCAATTTTAAGCAGCTGTCAGGCAGCACTTCGACTATGATATAGACAGGCTGTAATGCGTTGAAGAGAATGCTAATTAGGCCAGTAATTGCTACCCGATTGTAAAGCCGGGTGTTAAGCCCTGTTAAAACTGACTGCAATCCATTACTTGTCTGATCAGTCGAATAGAAACGTTGAGACGTCCCCTCCAGGTCTCTTCCTTTGGGCTAACGAGGAAGGGAACTGTTGAAGTTGGCATTCTCTTTGACAATCTTGTATGTTTGTAACAGATTATCTCCTGAATGGCTCAACCGATTTTCACCGTTTCTTCACCAAAAGATGTCAAATGTGCCTGAATCGATACATATATTTTTAATAAGCTCCGACTCATTGCTGAAGGGATTACCTATTCGAAAAACTGTTTTAATCCGAGCCAGATTTGTTTATACGTGCGCGCAGCGAGAGACTCCACAACCAATTTTAATGATTGCATCAGAGCCTATAATCTGATAAGAGATCAAGAGGTACATAGCCTGTGCGCCTCCACTGGCGAGATAATTACTTGATTTAAATTGCCTAACCATACAAAAGGCGAGAAATAATTAACTTTTTGGATGCTGACAGACAGTTTCCCTGCTAGTTGCATCTTAAAAAGATGGGTTCACACCCAGACTTGGCAAAATAAAAAACCTTGAGAGCTCTGGGACGGGAAAAGGTTGACTAAAACTCACTATACTGTATGGTTTAATCGTCTCGTTAAGGTGCACTGGTTCTACCTATTTTTCTTATACAATTACGGACAAAATTATATACTAATTTACGAGTATTTATTTTTTCATTTTAAACAGTGTGACATACTGCAAAAGCCTTGGTCTAACCTCTTCTAAGTGACCTCTAGCCGATCCAGGCTAAACCAGATAGTGCCAGATTGGCTGGAAGGGCGAGAGAAAATGGGGTGTGCGCTAGGTCAGGGTCTGGGGTTTTGAACACATTTTCTAACCCCCTTTACCCCTTCTGCCCTAGCCCTGCGCCAAACCTACTCCCTGATTGGCTGAAAGGTTTTTAAACAGCCTCAAACTAACGAAACCAACCCCACTTGTTAATTATAGTACTAGGCGCCAAGTTAGTCAAATCAAATTAAATTTGCAGGATTGGGTGAGTCATCGCGTTTTGCTCAGCCTGAAAGGCCTAGGCTAGTGAAAACGTATAAAAATGAGCCCATCTTGCTGGAATTTTTCTGTACTAGACATTCAGTATTCAGCATAACGGCCAGACCTTTCATCTTTACGTTACATTGCGTTTAGAATGTTGACCGCTCGGGTAGCAATCTGCTTGGCCTTGTGCCTCGGGCTGGTGAATGCGGCGCCTGTTAATTATGACGATTACAAGGGAGGAAGTCAGTATGGCAACTATGACAACGACTATGGCAACGATTATGGAAACGGCAATGGCAATGGCTATGGCACTGGCTATGGCAACGGCTATGGCAACGGCTATGGCAACGGATATGGCAACGGCTATGGCAACGGCGGCTATGGCAACGGCTATGGCAACGGATATGGCAACGGCTATGGAAACGGCTATAAGATCAAGAAGGTGCCGGCCAAAATATCTTACCAGGAGGTCAAGGTCGAGGAATACGACAAACACGGCAAGCCGCAGGTGGTCGATCGGTACTACAACTACGGCTACGGCAATCAGGCCAAGTACTGAGGAAGGCTGTTCTCATCTGGCTTCTTTTTTCTAAGAAATTCACCACCGTGTTGTAACTCTGGAGTGAGCATTTTGTTGGGAGAGTGTAGTTTGAAGTTTGTTTTGTTAGTACAACTATATCTAAATAAAATATGTGTATGCTGCTTAAATTAAATATTTTTCTTATTTTATTGATTTATTTTATAAAGTGCTGTTCAAAAATTTACCAATTAGTGCTAGGAGTAACAATTTAGCAAACAAAAAACAAAATGTGAAATTAAGGACCGGTACTTTGGTATTTAAATAACTTAAATAGCTGCACTTTCCTGCATATACTACTACCAGTAGCGTGCTTCGCTAAAAAAGTTCTGTCGCTAAAAATGTAATGCATTAGTGTTGTAAACTTGCAGAAGAAATAACTGACTCTATCTCGATTTTTTCCAGTGTAATAATCTATGCTTTTATAGAAATTGTCTGTGAGCATCAAAAGGAGAGTAATAATTAGAGTTCACGGACTACTAAAGTGTCTTTTATAAGCGTCGTCTACTTAAGTAGTCCATTTTGGGGTTATGCTGGCTTGCAGGGCTGACGCTTTATTTGTGCTTTAAACATAAAAATTCCTTGAAACACTAGCAATAGGGAAGATACATGTAGTTTATTCAAAAACATTCCTGCTTACGGGGGTAATTGCTGAGATGTCAAGGCTAAGACGTCAGAAGCTACATGTAGTTTATTCAAGAAAAATTATCCCAGACGTGGAGGGCGCTGATTGCTAGCTAAATCTAAAATCCTATTTGATCATATTTCCTTGAGTTTGTACATGTAATAGCTTGATGACTTGAGCACTAAAGTTGAATTGGTGCCGACTGCTTTGAGGAGAATTATTATATTACTTTGTGCTTTACACTGTATGGCTCTGCTGCACTGCCTAGACCCTCTTGAGTGCTAAACCCTCGGAACCAATCCTCTCCAATCCTTACTACAGAGCTGGGGCTGGCTAAACCTGTTGGAAGCCGGCTAGGCGCGATTCTTTTCTGCAGCCTCCCATCGGAGCTGAGAGCAGCTTTGGAGGCACATCGGTCTAGACTCAGTCCCTGGCAGAGCAGCTTGGAGGCACATCGGTCTAGACTCAGTCCCTGGCAGAGCAGCTTGGAGGCACATCGGTCTAGACTCAGTCCCTGGCAGAGCAGCTTGGTGACACATCGGTCTAGACTCAGTCCCTGGCAGAGCAGCTTGGAGACACATCGGTCTAGACTCAGTCCCTGGCAGAGCAGCTTGGAGACACATCGGTCTAGACTCAGTCCCTGGCAGAGCAGCTTGGAGACACATCGGTCTAGACTCAGTCCCTGGAAGAGCAGCTAGCTACTCTCCAGCAATGGTTGCCGGTCTTAGTCAACAGCAGCAACAGGAGCCAGTTGTCTCTTGCCAGGCGACTGGGAAGCAGCAACAACAGCAACAGCAACTGAAGCTGTTCATCGGGCAGATTCCTAGGACGATGACCGAGTCGGATTTACTGCCGATGTTTGAAGAGTTTGGCCACATAGTGGAGCTGACTGTTCTGAAGGACCGACGCAGTGGTCTGCACAGAGGTGAGAACCTGCATATAAGGTATCAAAGTAATGTACGAGCGTGTACTTTTTATGGGATTTGTAACGATATTTAATTTGTGTTTCTGTCGAGTCTCTGTCTATGTCGAGCAAAGCTACGCTCGTACAACAGTGCTCAATACAATTTTATCCTGTAATACCAACTGACGGACTCACGGCGATTCAATTGGGGTTAGAAACGTATTTCAATAAGCTGTCAGTAACTACCCAGTATATCCTAAAAGACCCCCGTTTTTGGAGGTTCAGTCCTTCGATGGAGCGTCGACCGGAATCGATGGATGAAGGAACAGAATGGTTGACCAATCTGCCCAAGTCTATTTTTGTTTTTAGAATCGTTTTGCTTCTCTTGCCCATCGTGGCTTTTAATCAGACCCTCTATTTCTTGACTGTGCAGCAATCCGACGTCAAGAATAACGTCATCATCTATCAGCGTAGTGTAAAAATACCCATTTGCCAGAAAGGTCCATCGACGACCGGTACGTCTACAGACATCGGCGGAGATGAATTGTAGCCTATAAATATATGTTCTTTAAATTTGCAGATTTTCAGATCGCGTTGCAATTGATAGATAAATAGCTAAGCTCAGCAGTAGTCTTAGTAACTGAGTTCATGAACACCATATAATATACGAATACCGCGCCGGCCTGGTCCGGCTAAGCCACCTGTTGCGCTGTCGGCGACTCCAGCTGGCAGGCCACATCATTCCCGCCGAGTCGTACTGCCCACAGACGGTGCAGGAGGTGCTGCTGCTGACGCTGCAAGCACCCTACCATCGGGGACAGGCGTGCACTCGGCGTTTCGTCGACTGCCTGCTGGCTGACGTCGGCGCCCCGGATTCAGTCGGCGGCGTGGCTTTTACTCTCGACTTGGCCCAGAGACGCGCCTTGTCACGTTGCTTTCTAAAGACCTTGACAGCATATTTTTGTTGTTGTTATTGTTATTAAATTGATTCAGTTTTCAAAAAATGCACCATTCGGGCTTGTCATCGATTTTTTGGGGGCTGGAATAGTTGCAACAGACCTCGAAGCCAATTTAACCCTGCTCAGTTTATTTTGCATCCTTGATCTGTGCTGCTTTCCAGACTGCCTGCTTGAGGGACGACGAGGGGTGTTTCACAAGCTCGAAAAGCCTTTTATAGCTCAATTCCACACTCGCCTATATAGACAGAAATGCCCGTGGGAGTTCCAGAGCTGTATTTGGCTATGCATGGTGGACTTACGGTTTCGTGAGCGAGGTGATAATGCTTGCGCGCCCATATTAGACGCTTTCCCTGCAGGCGCGCTGATCTCTTTCTATGTCCGCTGCCCGCTGCCCAGCTCATGAATATTCAATATCAGCACACACCGCTGCGTGCCCGCTTCCCACTCCCCCTAGGGGTCAAGTCCCCATCCTTCTTGCCCTTCCTTTTACCCCTTACCTTCACACTTCTTCCTCTGTGGGTGGGGGGCTTCGATAATCGCAGATGTCATCTGTTGAGTTACTATAATGGACACTCAGAGCTGAGAGGCTTACAGCGACATCTGGAGAGTGTTTTTGAACAGCTGCTATCTACATAGCTCGTATATGCCTCCGTTTATGCTTAAATATAGAATCTTCGAATTACTGAATCCGTTCAAATTCATTCCCAGATTCCTGACAAGAGGCGCTTAATGAAACAAATGTTTGAAAAAAATGACTGATAATGAA
Source organism: Macrostomum lignano (assembly GCA_002269645.1). Taxonomy (NCBI): domain Eukaryota; kingdom Metazoa; phylum Platyhelminthes; family Macrostomidae; genus Macrostomum; species Macrostomum lignano. The sequence goes on along the minus strand of NIVC01001814.1, from coordinate 23,457 downwards.
TCCGCAAATGACTAATGAAGAGCTGTCAATGCATGGGATATTCGAGCAGACTGGACTTGCTGCAGAACATAGCAGTCCCAGCCAGGCTACGGGACTGTTGCTGACTGCATGGCTGGACATGATGCAGAACATAGCAGTCCCAGTCAGGCTACGGGACTGTTGCTGACTGCATGGCTGGACATGATGCAGAGCATAGCAGTCCCAGCCAGGCTACGGGACTGTTGCTGACTGCATGGCTGGACATGATGCAGAACATAGCAGTCCCAACCAGGCTACGGGACTGTTGCTGACTGCATGGCTGGATATGATGCAGAACATAGCAGTCCCAGCCAGGCTACGGGACTGTTGCTGACTGCATGTCTGGACTTGCTGCAGAGCATAGCAGTCCCAACCAGGCTACGGGACTGTTGCTGACTGCATGTCTGGACTTGCTGCAGAACATAGCAGTCCCAACCAGGCTACGGGACTGTTGCTGACTGCATGGCTGGACTTGATGCAGAACATAGCAGTCCCAACCAGGCTACGGGACTGTTGCTGACTGCATGTCTGGACATGATGCAGGGCATAGCAGTCCCAGCCAGGCTACGGGATTGTTGCTGACTGCATGTCTGGACATGATGCAGGGCATAGCAGTCCCAACCAGGCTACGGGACTGTTGCTGACTGCATGGCTGGACATGATGCAGGGCATAGCAGTCCCAACCAGGCTACGGGACTGTTGCTGACTGCATGTCTGGACATGATGCAGGGCATAGCAGTCCCAGCCAGGCTACGGGACTGTTTCAGAAACTGTCGCAGACCCCAGGCAAACACGAGACGCAGGATACGGGGCTGAATGGAGTTGTGTCAACATTGGATCGAATGAGCGGAGAGAGAGAGTGGCTGAGCGACAGACACAGCGGAAAGTAATCATCGCGTATAACCAGTTCTCTTCCACTTTAAACTTGATGCCAAGGACATGATCGATACGTCCTATTATTGCAGTCTGTGCAACTGCGGGCCCTAGCAGCGCTGTACAGAACTGTGTCTGGTTTCATTGTCCGCGATCTGTACCAGTGTGTGTAGATAAAATTCTAACCCATGACAATCGTACCGCATGATGAACCCTTTGCGGCCGCAAAGTCATAGCCGTCATTACTCCAAAAACTTTATTACAAGCCTTTCAAGCAATTTTCCTATGTCTGGGTCAAACAATTCAGGCTAGGGTACGAATCCATCCAGCTTTCCACTTTTAGAAGAAAATTTTATGCAAGCCAGCTAGCTAAAATTAGTGTTCGATTTTTCAATGATCTATTTTAGCAATGACGTCCGAAGCTATTGTGGCTGCAACACTATTGTTCTGAGAAATCGGTCTTCCGCCCTCCAATGTTGGTCTTCCGCCCTCCATTGCTGGTCCTCCGCCCCCTAGAATCTGGTCTTCCACCAACCCCCTCTCGAGCGATATTTCTTACGCCCAAAATAATTTTGTGAAGATTTTTCTTTGACCACCGGAATTTCAGGCTGCGCCTTTCTCACCTACAGCCAGCCGGAGAGCGCCCAGCAGTGCCAGAGCCTGTTGCACGGTAGCCGCATCCTCCCAGGGGTGAGTGAGTCCTCCCAGCCGGCTTCAACCACAAGCCCAGAGCTCCAGAGCTTGACGCACTACTGACTCCATGCTATTGACAATTTCAGTAGTAGATGATGGTTACTGGATTTTTGTCTGTCTGTCTGTCTGTCTGTCTGTCTGTCTTAGTGTCTGTCTGTCTGTCTTAGTGTCTGTCTGTCTGTCTGTCTGTCTGTCTGTCTGTCTGTCTGTCTGTCTGTCTGTCTGTCTGTCTGTCTGTGTATCTGTCTGTCTGTCTGTCTGTCTGTCTGTCTGTCTGTCTGTCTGTCTGTCTGTCTGTCTGTCTGTCTGTCTGTCTGTCTGTCTGTCTGTCTGTCTGTCTGTCTGTCTGTCTGTCTGTCTGTCTGTCTGTCTGTCTGTCTGTCTGTCTGTCTGTCTGTCTGTCTGTCTGTCTGTCTGTCTGTCTGTCTGTCTGTCTGTCTGTCTGTCTGTCTGTCTGTCTGTCTGTCTGTCTGTCTGTCTGTCTGTGTTAGTGTATGTGTGTTTGCGTAGACTCTCCGTCGGTTTAAAAGCCTCGTTAGCGGGACCTTTCGATTACATGGACCCTTTAAGTGGACCACTTTAAATTTCCTCGATGGGAAGTACAGAGAGGGTTTATCTTGACTGACTGCATAGTCTGAAAGGCAGCCATTACTGTGGCCAAAGTCCCTCTACTTAAAGTAGTTTAGATTTTAAGTATTGAGTATTTTAGTTTACAAGGACCTTTAACACAGTCCACCCAAACCACATCGCTGAGGTCCACCTAACCCGAAAACAGACAAATTTCACACATACATAGTGTATGTTTTGTTTGTATGAAAACTTATTTTTTTATGATATAGCTCTTTAAAATGCGTGTTTAAGCACATTGTGGCATTTTTTAGTTGCAGAAGCAAGCTTACTAAACAGGCCGAAGTGATTGGAATGTAAAATAGCTCGTAAAATTGAAGTTTCTGCTACAAACGAAGCTCCGATGTAGCCCATAATGACTAAAAATTCACGAGATGGTTTTATTTATTACTTGTGGTTTCTGAAACAAAACTGTTCACTAATAGTCCTGTCGCTATCATACTTGGAATAAATGCTTCATCAAGTGTTGATTTTAGAGAACCTAGATTGAAGGCTATGCATGACTACATAATTTCTCATGCTGCATTTGCAGCATTGCTTAATTTAAGGAGACATAAAGACAAGAGCCTTGCTTACAGCACGGACTCCTAAAATAGTTTGTGTGCTTTATATTCAAACGTTTACAGCTTCGGCAACCGATAGGATAGGGCTGGATAATGAAACTTAAAAGCCGAACCATCCTGACTGAGGTCCAAGCAAACCCCAAAGCTCATCAGCCAATCCTGTGCTTAAACGGACAGTCAAGAATGGGGTGGTTTAACTTTCATTCCTTACTGTCCGTCCGTTTGAACGTTGGTCATTTCCCTCTCTCCCTCCGAAGGGCTCTTATTGGTCTGTAGCTGGCTTAATCATCAAGGTCGAGGGTCTGAAATAGAGGGTCAACGTAAACATCTTCCTAATCACAAAAACAGACACCAATTCCCAACCTCAAACAAGACTTTAACTTGAATTAGTTGGCCTCACAAGTTGGTTCTGCCAACTGGTTGTCCTTAACACGCCAGCATGCAGAAAAAAAGCCCCAAGCTAGTAGGCGTTTCTACGTTGAAAGGATTATCAAGTGCACGAAAAGGAAGCTCTACATAAAGTGGAAAGGATATTCAAGGTGAGTTTCAAAAGACTTATTCACCACTGCACTCTATTTATTATATATACTAAGAGTTGTTTCCATACGGCCATATCGGTTCGGCTAATAAACAGTGCTTTCATATTTTAGCAATCAAAAGTCTTGGGAGCCACGAAGCAACATACCAACAAGTGTGATTCAAAGTCTGCATTCATCTTGCGGTAAGAATTTTTAGTCATCACGTGTAATAATCTTATTAAATAATTGACCGTCTAACTTGTGTCAGATAAAAAATGACAATCTAACTCTCTTTCAAAATCTACCAAACTCAAAACATTCCAGAAAAATGCTTCCCGCCGAACGAGCAGCAGAAAACGATGACGGTAGGAACTCCTGACTTAACTGTTACTTAGATGTATGCCACTTCATTCCGCAATCGAATCTTAAGGCACGATTTCATTCGAAAGCATTCCAATCTGAGAGGTGGGGTCCAGCTAAACCTTCATTGAATGTCGTTCACATTGACTGTGGGTGCTTCAAGCATCGACTGCCAAACAGACTTTCAGACATGGGGTCCAGCTAAACCCTCATTGAATGTCGTTCACATTGACTGTGGGTGCTTCAAGCATCGACTGCCAAACATACTTTCAGACATGGGGTCCAGCTAAACCCTCATTGAATGTTTCACATTGACTGTGGGTGCTTCAAGCACCGACTGCCAAACATACTTTCAGACATGGGGTCCAGCTAAACCCTCATTAAATGTCGTTCACATTGACTGTGGGTGCTTCAAGCATCGACTGCCAAACATACTTTCAGACATGGGGTCCAGCTAAACCCTCATTGATTGTCGTTCACATTGACTGTGGGTGCTTCAAGCACCGACTGCCAAACATACTTTCAGACATGGGGTCCAGCTAAACCCTCATTGATTGTCGTTCACATTGAGTGTGGATGCTTCAAGCACCGACTGCCAAACATACTTTCAGACATGGGGTCCAGCTAAACCCTCATTGATTGTCGTTCACATTGAGTGTGGATGCTTCAAGCACCGACTGCCAAACATACTTTCAGACATGGGGTCCAGCTAAACCCTCATTGAATGTTTCACATTGACTGTGGGTGCTTCAAGCATCGACTGCCAAACATACTTTCAGACATGGGGTCCAGCTAAACCCTCATTGAATGTCGTTCACATTGAGTGTGGATGCTTCAAGCACCGACTGCCAAACATACTTTCAGACATGGGGTCCAGCTAAACCCTCATTGAATGTTTTACATTGAGTGTGGATACTTCAAGCACCGACTGCCAAACATACTTTCAGACATGGGGTCCAGCTAAACCCTCATTGAATGTTTCACATTGACTGTGGGTGCTTCAAGCATCGACTGCCAAACATACTTTCAGACATGGGGTCCAGCTAAACCCTCATTGAATGTCGTTCACATTGAGTGTGGATGCTTCAAGCACCGACTGCCAAACATACTTTCAGACATGGGGTCCAGCTGAATCCTCATTGAGTCATAATATGTTTACATTGAGTATCAATGAGTACATATGAGTACATTGAGTAGTTCATCAAAATCAATCATTGTGCAGATGGGCAGCGACGTGACCATCCCACAAGCAGAGGGATCTTCTGCTGATGCTGACGCTGGCGACAGCGAACCGTGTGCATCTCGCGATGAGTCGAGTGTAGAGAAGGCGGCTACGAAGAAGACGACTTCCGTTCATAAGTCGCGTGAACAGCTCTCAGCATCGGCCAGGGTGACGAGAGCTACTCAAGAGGCAGCGGCTGCTGGACAAACCCGGAAAAACCATCCTGGAGACAAGAAGAGCTCTCCTAGTACCTTGGCGCTCCAGTCATCGAAGGAGAATGCTATGGTTGAGGAATCCGACTCAAGTGCTGCTGATCTCATGATCACGTCATCTGCTAACAAAATACAAGACCGGAAACCGTCACCACAGCGTCAGCATTTTGAATCGGTGAGCATTGCTGAGTTGAGTTACACTAACGCTGGAAGAGTGCATTCGCTTTACTTAATGAATATCATTTTTATTGGGCCAAAAAATGCTGCAGCTTTCAATGTCTTAGTTTCGATTGTAAAAAAACAAACTTTATCATGACGTATGCCAAGTCAGCACAGTCAATCAAATTTCAGCATATTTGTCGCGGGTCCAGCTAAACCCTCATTGAATGTTTCACATTGACTGTGGGTGCTTCAAGCATCGACTACCAAACATACTTTCAGACATGGGGTCCAGCTAAACCCTCATTGAATGTTTCACATTGACTGTGGGTGCTTCAAGCATCGACTGCCAAACATACTTTCAGACATGGGGTCCAGCTAAACCCTCATTGAATGTTTCACATTGACTGTGGGTGCTTCAAGCATCGACTGCCAAACATACTTTCAGACATGGGGTCCAGCTAAACCCTCATTGAATGTTTCACATTGACTGTGGGTGCTTCAAGCACCGACTGCCAAACATACTTTCAGACATGGGGTCCAGCTAAACCCTCATTGAATGTCGTTCACATTGACTGTGGGTGCTTCAAGCACCGACTGCCAAATATACTTTCAGACATGGGGTCCAGCTAAACCCTCATTGAATGTCGTTCACATTGACTGTGGGTGCTTCAAGCACCGACTGCCAAACATACTTTCAGACATGGGGTCCAGCTAAACCCTCATTGATTGTCGTTCACATTGAGTGTGGATGCTTCAAGCACCGACTGCCAAACATACTTTCAGACATGGGGTCCAGCTAAACCCTCATTGATTGTCGTTCACATTGAGTGTGGATGCTTCAAGCACCGACTGCCAAACATACTTTCAGACATGGGGTCCAGCTAAACCCTCATTGAATGTTTCACATTGACTGTGGGTGCTTCAAGCATCGACTGCCAAACATACTTTCAGACATGGGGTCCAGCTAAACCCTCATTGAATGTCGTTCACATTGAGTGTGGGTGCTTCAAGCACCGACTGCCAAACATACTTTCAGACATGGGGTCCAGCTGAATCCTCATTGAGTCATAATATGTTTACATTAGTTCATCAAAATCAATCATTGTGCAGATGGGCAGCGACGTGACCATCCCACAAGCAGAGGGATCTTCTGCTGATGCTGACGCTGGCGACAGCGAACCGTGTGCATCTCGCGATGAGTCGAGTGTAGAGAAGGCGGCTACGAAGAAGACGACTTCCGTTCATAAGTCGCGTGAACAGCTCTCAGCATCGGCCAGGGTGACGAGAGCTACTCAAGAGGCAGCGGCTGCTGGACAAACCCGGAAAAACCATCCTGGAGACAAGAAGAGCTCTCCTAGTACCTTGGCGCTCCAGTCATCGAAGGAGAATGCTATGGTTGAGGAATCCGACTCAAGTGCTGCTGATCTCATGATCACGTCATCTGCTAACAAAATACAAGACCGGAAACCGTCACCACAGCGTCAGCATTTTGAATCGGTGAGCATTGCTGAGTTGAGTTACACTAACGCTGGAAGAGTGCATTCGCTTTACTTAATGAATATCATTTTTATTGGGCCAAAAAATGCTGCAGCTTTCAATGTCTTAGTTTCGATTGTAAAAAAGCAAACTTTATCATGACGTATGCCAAGTCAGCACAGTCAATCAAATTTCAGCATATTTGTCGCGGGTCCAGCTAAACCCTCATTGAATGTTTCACATTGAGTGTGGATGCTTCAAGCACCGACTGCCAAACATACTTTCAGACATGGGGTCCAGCTAAACCCTCATTGATTGTCGTTCACATTGAGTGTGGATGCTTCAAGCACCGACTGCCAAACATACTTTCAGACATGGGGTCCAGCTAAACCCTCATTGAATGTCGTTCACATTGACTGTGGGTGCTTCAAGCATCGACTGCCAAACATACTTTCAGACATGGGGTCCAGCTAAACCCTCATTGAATGTTTCACATTGACTGTGGGTGCTTCAAGCACCGACTGCCAAACATACTTTCAGACATGGGGTCCAGCTAAACCCTCATTAAATGTCGTTCACATTGACTGTGGGTGCTTGAAGCATCGACTGCCAAACATACTTTCAGACATGGGGTCCAGCTAAACCCTCATTGAGTCATAATATGTTTACATTAGTTCATCAAAATCAATCATTGTGCAGATGGGCAGCGACGTGACCATCCCACAAGCAGAGGGATCTTCTGCTGATGCTGACGCTGGCGACAGCGAACCGTGTGCATCTCGCGATGAGTCGAGTGTAGAGAAGGCGGCTACGAAGAAGACGACTTCCGTTCATAAGTCGCGTGAACAGCTCTCAGCATCGGCCAGGGTGACGAGAGCTACTCAAGAGGCAGCGGCTGCTGGACAAACCCGGAAAAATCATCCTGGAGACAAGAAGAGCAGTCCTGGTGTCTTGGCGCTCCCGAATTCTTCATCTGGACGTTCTCCCTTAAAGCAGTCTACGACGACGAATGTTCCGTTGACGAATGAAGTTTCGAATTCAAGGCTGTCTGCTCTTAGAAGTCGTGTTATGAATAAGTTGCGATTTGGTGGTTGTCGATTAAAAAAATTAAAAGTTGACTTAGATGACAGCAACGAAAGCGAAGAGAGTGATTTCGATGACGAAGTAGAGTTTGAGAAGGTGATGAATTCCTGTGTGGAAGAAAGTGCTGCCTCTGGCAATGTAGATGATGTGCCTGAATTCGACTTTGGTGACGTCGAGCTCGAGGAGCTGTCGTCGGATCTACATCCAGCTCTTCAAATGATTGCTGACGAAAATGAAAAATTGGAGTCGAATGCACAGAAGAAGATGAAGGGCCGATCATTTGAGAATAAGCGTCATAATTGCGTTTTCTGTAATGAGCTGTTTTCTAAAATACGCCGGCATATTATTCGTTGTCATAGTGATCAAGTGGACGTGCAGCGCGCGCTATCTTATGGTTCTAATTCTAATGGTAAGCCTAAGTGAATATGCTTCTTACATCAAAACTGAATAAATAGTCCACTGGTTTTAGTATTTGGATATTTATAGTTTGATCTAAATGGTTAGGTTTTAGTTTTTTAAAATGAAAACTAATTCTTTCAAATTTTGTCTGAAGCAAGTCAGAATTTACTCGTGCTTCAGTTTGGCACAATAGTTTTATTTGAACGCCTCTATATGCATGATTTAAACTGTCAGATCGATTGATTCTTTTTTGTTGTGATCGTAAAGATTTATATTTAATTGGCTGCCTTTTTTAATTTCTCTGTTAGGTTACAATCGGGAGATGGACAGACTGCGACTTCTAGGCGATTTTCATCACAATATTGCTGTACTGAAGGATGAAAAGGACGGTAAAATTATTGTCTGTCGGGAGAAAAGCGTGACCATGGAGTCTACGGAAGTACACACCTATCTTCCTTGTGTTCACTGCTTTGGATTTTTTACGGACGTGAAATAAGTCGCCACTGAGACCGCTGCAAATTTAGATCTAACTGTTAAAACTGTTAAAAATCTTCGTTGCTCTAGATTTTTATATTGGTCCACAGTATATTGGTCCACGTACACCATCATGTTCTAAAGGTCCGTTTAAACCTGGTCTACCTAACAACATAGTTCGAATAGTTTAATTTACTCGAATTGAAGACCTTTTGAAATTAAAAAGGCAACAGTATTTTCCAAGCGTCTCAAATTAAGCTGGTTCCCCGATTTTCTAACCATAACTAATTGGTCCACCTAACGCATTGTCAGAACAACGGTCTATGTAACCACACATACACTAGTATGTCTGTCTGTCTGTCTGTCTGTCTGTCTGTCTGTCTGTCTGTCTGTCTGTCTGTCTGTGTGTCTGTCTGTCTGTCTGTCTGTCTGTCTGTCTGTCTGTCTGTCTGTCTGTCTGTGTGTCTGTCTGTCTGTCTGTCTGTCTGTCTGTCTGTCTGTCTGTCTGTCTGTCTGTCTGTCTGTCTGTCTGTCTGTCTGTCTGTCTGTCTGTCTGTCTGTCTGTCTGTCTGTCTGTCTGTCTGTCTGTCTGTCTGTCTGTCTGTCTGTCTGTCTGTCTGTCTGTCTGTCTGTCTGTCTGTCTGTCTGTCTGTCTGTCTGTCTGTCTGTCTGTCTGTCTGTCTGTCTGTCTGTCTGTCTGTCTGTCTGTCTGTCTGTCTATCTATCTGTCTGTCTGTCTGTCTGTCTGTCTGTCTGTCTGTCTGTCTGTCTGTCTGTCTGTCTGTCTGTCTGTCTGTCTGTCTGTCTGTCTGTCTGTCTGTCTGTCTGTCTGTCTGTCTGTCTGTCTGTCTGTCTGTCTGTCTGTCTGTCTGTCTGTCTGTCTGTCTGTCTGTCTGTCTGTCTGTCTGTCTATGATTGGTTCAGCTCCCCCCTCTTCCTGTTGAGTCCGGAGCATCGCAGGGGAATAATTAGTGCTCTATCCGCACACAGTTGGTTATTAATTTTTCCGAGTGCCACCGGATCAGCACGCGCCTCAGCTTCTCCGCCCCATCAAAGCCCCAATGCTGAGTGAAACATGATGAAGCCACTGCGCAGCTGAAATTCATTTTCTCTAAACATCTGCACTCTCGTCTCTCCCTCTCTCGCAAACGATGACGCAGCTTGCTTCCCCTTCTTCAAGTCAAATCCCGCCTCGATCCCCTCTCCCTCTCTGCTTCACTCTTCACTCCTTCGCCTCGCTCTCCCACTCAGATTTCCATTTTTCCTGCGAGCTCTTTCGCTACAGCCGCGCCACGGGAGGGGGGATTTTAGGAGCGCCTCACCCGTGTTGCGCCTTGCCGAGGGAGAAAAGGGGAGGTTAGGGGATGAGATGGAGCGGGGAGCAGCTGGAAATTGTGAGGACAGCGAGTTCTCAGACAGGGAGATCCTGGAGAGGCAGCAGAGCTGCTTTCATAGATCTGAATATTTTGTTCATAGCTCGGAGGAACTGCAAAATTATTTGTAGATTATTTTTTGTTATAGCTTAAAGAGGAACTGTTTAAGTAAGGGTTTTTTAAATATTGCAGCCCAGGTTCTTGGTGCGACCAAATTCGCAAAACTCGATTCGACTTAACAATATGTGTCAATCTGCTGCATGTCTGAGTCAGAAAATCTGGTCTTTGTGTACAGCTGGCTTCAGGAAGGTTTCAGCCGCGGTAAGGAGAGGAAAGAGGGCAACAACCTGCAGATGGGGTGAGAGAACGAGAGAGGAAGGTGGCTCAGAAATCAGTCAGTCATGCATCCACTCAGCTCTCCCCTTCTCCTTCCTTTATTACATTTCGCTAAAACGCATTGGCCAGTCGCTGGGCAACCAGCTCGAGTGGCTTGAGCTGGGGAGAGGCCGAGTTCGAGAGGCAGGAAGAGGGCAGAGAAAAAATATTAGGCTGTGAAAATATGAGGTGAGATTGGTAATGCAGCTTGGGATCAGATGGATGATGGTTGCGGTGAGTTCATTTATCCAGAGGAATTGCAATAATATTGTAATATTGCAATGGATGGAGGTGAGTCAAGAGCAAAGCAGATATGGGAGACTGGGTGAGAGTAGCTGATGGAGCAGAGATGGGAGACTGGGTGAGAGTAGCTGATGGAGCAGAGATGGGAGACTGGAAAAGCTGATGGAGCAGAGATGGGAGACTGGGTGAGAGTAGCTGATGGAGCAGAGATGGGAGAATGGGTGTAGCTGATGGAGCAGAGATGGGAGACTGGAAAAGCTGATGGAGCAGAGATGGGAGACTGGGTGAGAGTAGCTGATGGAGCAGAGATGGGAGAATGGGTGTAGCTGATGGAGTAGAGATGGGAGACTGGAGAAGCTGATGGAGCAGAGATGGGAGACTGGGTGAGAGTAGCTGATGGAGCAGAGATGGGAGACTGGGAGAGAGTAGCTGATGGAGCAGAGATGGGAGACTGGGAGAGAGTAGCTGATGGAGCAGAGATGGGAGACTGGGAGAGAGTAGCTGATGGAGCAGAGATGGGAGACTGGGAGAGAGTAGCTGATGGAGCAGAGATGGGAGACTGGGAGAGAGTAGCTGATGGAGCAGAGATGGGAGACTGGGAGAGAGTAGCTGATGGAGCAGAGATGGGAGACTGGGAGAGAGTAGCTGATGGAGCAGAGATGGGAGACTGGGAGAGAGTAGCTGATGGAGCAGAGATGGGAGACTGGGAGAGAGTAGCTGATGGAGCAGAGATGGGAGACTGGGAGAGAGTAGCTGATGGAGCAGAGATGGGAGACTGGGAGAGAGTAGCTGATGGAGCAGAGATGGGAGACTGGGTGAGAGTAGCTGATGGAGCAGAGATGGGAGACTGGGAGAGAGTAGCTGATGGAGCAGAGATGAGAGACTGGAAAAGCTGATGGAGCAGAGATGGGAGACTGGGTGAGAGTAGCTGATGGGGCAGAGATGGGAGACTGGGAGAGAGTAGCTAATGGAGCAGAGATAGGAGACTAGAAGAGCTGATGGAGCAGAGATGGGAGACTGAAAAAGCCGATGGAGGAGAGATGGGAGACTGGGAGAGAGTAGCTGATGGAGCAGAGATGGGAGAATGGGTGTAGCTGATGGAGCAGAGATGGGAAACTGGGTGTAGCTGATGGAGCAGAGATGGGAGACTGGGTGAGAGTAGCTGATGGAGCAGAGATAGGAGACTAGAAGAGCTGATGGAGCAGAGATGGGAGACTGGGTGAGAGTAGCTGATGGAGCAGAGATAGGAGACTAGAAGAGCTGATGGAGCAGAGATGGGAGACTGAAAAAGCCGATGGAGGAGAGATGGGAGACTGGGAGAGAGTAGCTGATGGAGCAGAGATGGGAGACTGAAAGAGCTGATAGAGCAGAGATGAGAGGCTGAGGAAACTGATGGAGAATAGAGCAACTGAAGATGCAACGCAGATTCATCCTGTGGATTTTGCTGACGAATCCGACGAGGGCGCAGGTGCGATGGCGGGGGTGGCGATACGAGGCGGGCGCTGATAGAGAGGCTCTTGCAATATCTCTGCAAGGGCAAGGGGAATCTATCCCTCTGCTCACCCACCTCCTCATCACGGCTTTCCCCTTCATCTCTTCCTTCCCCGATTTCTCCCTCACTCTCTACATCATCAGCGCTGGCCCAAGATCCCTCGGCTTCTGTCGTCACTCCCCATCCCCATCCTGACTTCTCCTTCCCCTCCGCCCCTCAGGGCAGGGCTCGAGTCGCTCGTATCGCCTGCCGCGCATCCCGGGAACAAAATTAATCCTCCTCCACCCTCAACCAGTGAAAACCACCGCCCCCTCGCTCGGCTGCAATCTCAAAAATAATTCGAGACTCGGCCTCCAACCCGACGGCAGCTCCTCAGCTCCCCTCTCCATTCTCGCTGATTCGGAAGAGGCCAGAGACAAAAATATATCAGTTTCACTTAGACCGCAGCAGAGGCCCAGCGCAGATTCCGGAGATGCTGCTCGGCGTGAGTTGCTACGGCGGCTGCCCATAATCTTACGCTGTACTATTTGGCACTAACGCAAAATGTCAAATTCTGAAGCTTCTCATTCTCCAAGCTTCCCATTTCTCCAAGATTCTCATTCCCCGTGATTCACATTCCCCATGATTCACATTCCCCAAGCTTCACATTCTCCATGATTCACATTCCCCATGATTCACATTCCCATGATTCACATTCCCATGATTCACATTCCCATGATTCACATTCCCCATGATTCACATTCCCCATGATTCACATTCCCCATGATTCCTATTCCCCATTATTCACATTCCCCATTATTCACATTCCCCATGATTCACATTCGCCATGATTCACATTCCCCATGATTCACGTTCCCCATTATTCACATTCCCCATTATTCACATTCCCATGATTCACGTTCCCCATGATTCATATTCCCCATGATTCACATTCCCCATGATTCACATTCGCCATGATTCACATTCCCCATGATTCACATTCCCCATGATTCACATTCGCCATGATTCACATTCCCCATGATTCACATTCCCCATGATTCACATTCGCCATGATTCACATTCCCCATGATTCACATTCCCATGATTCACATTCCCCATGATTCATATTCCCCATGATTCACATTCCCCATGATTCACATTTCCCACGATTCACATTGCAGCTCCTTCCCCACCCGACTCAACCCGATTTTCAGATGACCCGCCCGATGCAGGTGAAGCCGGCCGACTGCGATAGCAGATCAGGTGAGAGCGGAGCGGGCCCTGGACCCTGGAGTCTGCCTGCAACTCTGAGGGACCCTTTTTGAAAGACCATGAGAAACTATGAGATTCCCCGACATCATTCCATGAGATTCCCCGACATCATTCCATGAGATTCCCCGACATCATTCCATGAGATTCCCCGACATCATTCCTTGAGATTCCCCAACACAACCCCATGAGATTCCCCAACACAACCCCATGAGATTCCCCAACATCATTCCTTGAGATTCCCCAACACAACCCCATGAGATTCCCCAACATCATTCCCTGAGATTCCCCAACACAACCCCATGAGATTCCCCAACACAACCCCATGAGATTCCCCCAACACAACCCCATGAGATTCCCCCACATCATTCCATGAGATTCCCCGACATCATTCCATGAGATTCCCCGACATCATTCCATGAGATTCCCCGACATCATTCCATGAGATTCCCCGACATCATTCCATGAGATTCCCCGACATCATTCCATGAGATTCCCCGACATCATTCCTTGAGATTCCCCAACACAACCCCATGAGATTCCCCAACACAACCCATGAGATTCCCCAACATCATTCCTTGAGATTCCCCAACACAACCCCATGAGATTCCCCAACATCATTCCCTGAGATTCCCCAACACAACCCCATGAGATTCCCCAACACAACCCCATGAGATTCCCCAACACAACCCCATGAGATTCCCCCACATCATTCCATGAGATTCCCCGACATCATTCCATGAGATTCCCCGACATCATTCCATGAGATTCCCCGACATCATTCCATGAGATTCCCCGACATCATTCCATGAGATTGCCCGACATCATTCCATGAGATTCCCCGACATCATTCCTTGAGATTCCCCAACACAACCCCATGAGATTCCCCAACACAACCCCATGAGATTCCCCAACATCATTCCTTGAGATTCCCAACACAACCCCATGAGATTCCCAACATCATTCCATGAGATTCCCCGACATCATTCCATGAGATTCCCCGACATCATTCCTTGAGATTCCCCAACACAACCCCATGAGATTCCCCAACACAACCCCATGAGATTCCCCAACATCATTCCTTGAGATTCCCCAACACAACCCCATGAGATTCCCCAACATCATTCCTTGAGATTCCCCAACACAACCCCATGAGATTCCCCAACACAACCCCATGAGATTCCCCAACACAACCCCATGAGATTCCCCAACATCATTCCTTGAGATTCCCCAACACAACCCCATGAGATTCCCCAACATCATTCCTTGAGATTCCCCAACACAACCCCATGAGATTCCCCAACACAACCCCATGAGATTCCCCCAACACAACCCCATGAGATTCCCCCACATCATTCCATGAGATTCCCCGACATCATTCCATGAGATTCCCCGACATCATTCCATGAGATTCCCCGACATCATTCCATGAGATTCCCCAACACAACCCCATGAGATTCCCCAACATCATTCCATGAGATTCCCCGACATCATTCCATGAGATTCCCCGACATCATTCCTTGAGATTCCCCAACACAACCCCATGAGATTCCCCAACACAACCCCATGAGATTCCCCAACATCATTCCTTGAGATTCCCCAACACAACCCCATGAGATTCCCCAACATCATTCCTTGAGATTCCCCAACACAACCCCATGAGATTCCCCAACACAACCCCATGAGATTCCCCAACACAACCCCATGAGATTCCCCAACATCATTCCTTGAGATTCCCCAACACAACCCCATGAGATTCCCCAACATCATTCCTTGAGATTCCCCAACACAACCCCATGAGATTCCCCAACACAACCCCATGAGATTTCCCCAACACAACCCCATGAGATTCCCCCACATCATTCCATGAGATTCCCCGACATCATTCCATGAGATTCCCCGACATCATTCCATGAGATTCCCCGACATCATTCCATGAGATTCCCCGACATCATTCCATGAGATTCCCCGACATCATTCCATGAGATTGCCCGACATCATTCGATGAGATTCCCCGACATCATTCCTTGAGATTCCCCAACACAACCCCATGAGATTCCCCAACACAACCCCATGAGATTTCCCAACACAACCCCATGAGATTCCCCAACACAACCCCATGAGATTCCCCAACACAACCCCATGAGATTCCCCAACATCATTCCTTGAGATTCCCCAACACAACCCCATGAGATTCCCCAACATCATTCCTTGAGATTCCCTCACACAACCCCATGAGATAGATTCCCCAACACAACCCCATGAGATTCCCCCAACACAACCCCATGAGATTCCCCAACATGGGAGTTTTCCAAAAGCATTTTATGGAATTCCCCAAATAACCGCCACGAGATTTCCCAAAAATCATTCTATGAGATTTTCTAACAACATTTAATGAGATTCCCCCGAAGCTGTATGAGATTCTCCAACGTCATTCCATGAGATTCCATGAAATTCGGAGGTGTCAAGCAGACATCTAGGAGCATGACAAGAACAGCAGTACATGCAAGCAGAAACGTCACTTGTTGAGAAGCAGGAGGATAGAGTCGCTGGTGACTGCGAGCTGTGGCGGGTCAAAGGCAAGAATGAAAAAAATGAGGCCCTGAGCTGACTGTGTGTGAAACTGCGAGTGTGCGGTAGGGAAGCGAGCCGAGCTAAAAGGCCTCATGCAGAGTGGAGCCAGTGGAAGCAATAATTCGGCCAGTGATTGATCGACAATTCGACAGCAAAGAGGAGCTGAGAACTCAGCCCCGACCGCGGCCATTCATCACTGCTGCTATATAGTCAGCGAGAATGAGAGTTCGGTGACCTTTACTGAAATTGCTTGGCCCATTGGTAAGCAGTGTGACCGTAGAAATGCTCCTGCAACTTGAGTAATGATTCATTTAACGAAGAGTTGAGTCGAAGGTCGAATATCGTAGCTCGTAATGTGCAAGGGTCACAATCATCGGTAGGAGCACTCTCTGCAATGTGCAAGGGTCACAATCATCGGTAGGAGCACTCTCTGCAATGTGCAAGGGTCACAATCATCGGTAGGAGCACTCTCTGCAATGTGCAAAGGTCACAATCATCGGTAGGAGCACTCTCTGCAATGTGCAAGGGTCACAATCATCGGTAGGAGCACTCTCTGCAATGTGCAAGGGTCACACTCCATCGGTAGGAGCACTCTCTGCAATGTGTAAGGGTCACACTCCATCGGAAGGGCACTCTCTGCAATGTACAAGGGTCACAATCATCGGTAGGAGCACTCTCTGCAATGTGCAAGGGTCACAATCATCGGTAGGAGCACTCTCTGCAATGTGCAAGGGTCACAATCATCGGTAGGAGCACTCTCTGCAATGTGCAAAGGTCACAATCATCGGTAGGAGCACTCTCTGCAATGTGCAAGGGTCACAATCATCGGTAGGAGCACTCTCTGCAATGTGCAAGGGTCACAATCATCGGTAGGAGCACTCTCTGTAATGTGCAAGGGTCACACTCCATCGGTAGGAGCACTCTCTGCAATGTGCAAGGGTCACAATCATCGGTAGGAGCACTCTCTGCAATGTGCAAGGGTCACAATCATCGGTAGGAGCACTCTCTGCAATGTGCAAGGGTCACAATCATCGTAGGAGCACTCTCTGCAATGTGCAAGGGTCACAAACATCGGTAGGAGCACTCTCTGCAATGTGCAAGGGTCACAATCATCGGTAGGACCACTCTCTGCAATGTGCAAGGGTCACAATCATCGGTAGGAGCACTCTCTGCAATGTGCAAGGGTCACAATCATCGGTAGGAGCACTCTCTGCAATGTGCAAGGGTCACAATCATCGGTAGGAGCACTCTCTGCAATGTGCAAGGGTCACAATCATCGGTAGGAGCACTCTCTGCAATGTGCAAGGGTCACAATCATCGGTAGGAGCACTCTCTGCAATGTGCAACGGTCACAATCATCGGTAGGAGCACTCTCCGTAATGTGCAAGGGTCACAATCATCGGTAGGAGCACTCTCTGCAATGTGCAAGGGTCACAATCATCGGTAGGAGCACTCTCTGCAATGTGCAAGGGTCACAATCATCGGTAGGAGCACTCTCTGCAATGTGCAAGGGTCACAATCATCGGTAGGAGCACTCTCTGCAATGTGCAAGGGTCACAATCATCGGTAGGAGCACTCTCTGCAATGTGCAAGGGTCACAATCATCGGTAGGAGCACTCTCTGCAATGTGCAAGGGTCACAATCATCGGTAGGAGCACTCTCTGCAATGTGCAAGGGTCACAATCATCGGTAGGAGCACTCTCTGCAATGTGCAAGGGTCACAATCATCGGTAGGAGCACTCTCTGCAATGTGCAAGGGTCACAATCATCGGTAGGAGCACTCTCTGCAATGTGCAAGGGTCACAATCATCGGTAGGAGCACTCTCTGCAATGTGCAAGGGTCACAATCATCGGTAGGAGCACTCTCTGCAATGTGCAAGGGTCACAATCATCGGTAGGAGCACTCTCTGCAATGTGCAAGGGTCACAATCATCGTAGGAGCACTCTCTGCAATGTGCAAGGGTCACAAACATCGGTAGGAGCACTCTCTGCAATGTGCAAGGGTCACAATCATCGGTAGGAGCACTCTCTGCAATGTGCAAGGGTCACAATCATCGGTAGGAGCACTCTCTGCAATGTGCAAGGGTCACAATCATCGGTAGGAGCACTCTCTGCAATGTGCAAGGGTCACAATCATCGGTAGGAGCACTCTCTGCAATGTGCAAGGGTCACAATCATCGGTAGGAGCACTCTCTGCAATGTGCAAGGGTCACAATCATCGGTAGGAGCACTCTCTGCAATGTGCAAGGGTCACAATCATCGGTAGGAGCACTCTCTGCAATGTGCAAGGGTCACAATCATCGGTAGGAGCACTCTCTGCAATGTGCAAAGGTCACAATCATCGGTAGGAGCACTCTCTGCAATGTGCAAGGGTCACAATCATCGGTAGGAGCACTCTCTGCAATGTGCAAGGGTCACACTCCATCGGTAGGAGCACTCTCTGCAATGTGTAAGGGTCACACTCCATCGGAAGGGCACTCTCTGCAATGTACAAGGGTCACAATCATCGGTAGGAGCACTCTCTGCAATGTGCAAGGGTCACAATCATCGGTAGGAGCACTCTCTGCAATGTGCAAGGGTCACAATCATCGGTAGGAGCACTCTCCGTAATGTGCAACGGTCACAATCATCGGTAGGAGCACTCTCTGCAATGTGCAAGGGTCACAATCATCGGTAGGAGCACTCTCTGCAATGTGCAAGGGTCACAATCATCGGTAGGAGCACTCTCTGCAATGTGCAAGGGTCACAATCATCGGTAGGACCACTCTCTGCAATGTGCAAGGGTCACAAACATCGGTAGGAGCACTCTCTGCAATGTGCAAGGGTCACAATCATCGGTAGAATTCTTAGACTTTGCACCCCAGCAACAGCCGCTAAAACCATGAACCGAGAAAGCAGCCAGCCAGTCTCTCTGTTTATATTGACATGTCCCACAGCTGAATGAAATCCAGCTCCTTGATTGAAGCCTCGGGCACCACTCTCTCGACTCTGTCAGTGTGACGTCTCGGTTGTCAGCAAGAATTTCAGTTTAGTATACCAGCTGAGGGGCAGCTTGCTGGTTCTGCTGTAGAGAAGAAAAGCAATATAAGTACTCAGCCGGTGTGGCTGTGGCTTACTTTGCTGTCTCATCTGTCAGCCAGACAGAGAAGAGACTTTCAGAGAGAAATCGGGGATGACACGGGAAGCCAGCAAATCACCCCAGCCCCCGCTCAGCCTGTCGAACCTGTCCCGGCATTTCTGTTTGCTCCAGACCTCTCCTGTGTGAGCGGGAGCGTGACTCAAGCCGACCCGAGACGGAGCTGATGGAGGCAGCCTAGGCATCCCCCAGACTCCCGAAACCCCCTGCATTTCGAGCTGGCAAACATCTCGGCATGGCCCCTCCCTGCGGGGTGGGAAAAGGGGAAGCCTGAGGAGAGAAATCCTGCAGACGCAGGATGGATCCGATGCTTCTATTTGCCTGTCGACCCGTCTGTCCGGGGTGGCGCAGGGACCGCTTTTTTGCGAAACCGACCACCCCCGCTGCGCCGTGACGCGAATGACTGCGAGCTTTTTTCTGCTCCTGCTCAAGC
Organism: Macrostomum lignano; assembly: GCA_002269645.1. Classification (NCBI taxonomy): domain Eukaryota; kingdom Metazoa; phylum Platyhelminthes; family Macrostomidae; genus Macrostomum; species Macrostomum lignano. Next base: position 3,903 of record NIVC01001814.1, on the reverse strand, counting down.
AGCCGCAAATTCCCATTCATACTGCAGCGAAGGGAGAAATCATCAGCTTCATTCTAAAATTTCCCAAAGCCAAAAATGCATTATAATCGGCACGCGTTCGCTCTCTCCGCCATCGCATACAGGTTTTCACTTCTCATTTTTCTGAGGTTTGCATTGTCTCTCCGGCTGAATTGGCAGCACGGCTCTCTTCTGTAGCGCTTTTTCTATTCTGTCCTCTGCCCCGCTCGCTTCCGGACTGGCGGGCCTCTGCAGCTCTGCGCCCTCCTCTCTGCCTTGCCCTCACTCTCTCCCTCACCCTCACTCTCTCCCTCACCGTCACTCTCTCCCTCACCCTCACTCTCTCCCTCACCCTCACTCTCTCCCTCACCGTCACTCTCTCCCTCACCCTCACTCTCTCCCTCACCCTCACTCTCTCCCTCACCCTCACTCTCTCCTCACCCTCATTCTCTCCCTCACCCTCACTCTCTCCCTCTCCCTCACCCTCACTCTCTCCCTCACCCTCACTCTCTCCCTCACCCTCATTCTCTCCCTCACCGTCACTCTCTCCCTCACCCTCATTCTCTCCCTCACCCTCACTCTCTCCCTCACCGTCACTCTCTCCCTCACCCTCATCTCTCCCTCACCCTCACTCTCTCCCTCACCCTCACTCTCTCCCTCACCCTCACTCTCTCCCTCACCCTCACTCTCTGTCACTTTCACTCTCTCTCTGATTCTCTCCGCCACTCTCTCTCTCACTTTCACTCTCCATCTTAAGCTCACCCTGGCCATCTCCTCAATACTTCCGCAGCTCCACATCTGTCCATACAAGCCAGCCTCCGCGAATAACAATCGGTGAAAAAAACCGATTTGCAGGTGAACCCGGGAGCAAATATCCCCTTGATAAGATCCTGTTTCAATTCCCTCTCCATCTGTCTGTTTCAGCTTCAATTCTCAAGTGCCCAAATTGGAACCCATTGTCAATGGGTGCCAATCCCGACCAGCCCCAGCTCCTTTCCATCTGGATCCTGCATCATATGCGCGCATCTGGTCAATTCTCCCATCATTGTTGGAATTTTAATAGATCTCACATGGTCGCGCATGCCTATAATGCTGCTCGTGTGCAGATGTTTCCTAATGGGGAAATTCTTCCCCTTTTGTAATGGGGCTGTAAGCAGATTCATAGTGCAGTTATACGAAACGCAGACTTGTTAGCGGTGAGGCTGGATATCCAAACTCTCTGATGACAGTAGTGTATTACGCGGATTATTGAGTACAGTTTTATTCATAAACCCAAGACTCAACTCTTACAATGGATATAACATGAGTTGGAAAGATGGACAGCTCGAAAAAATACCACCAAAAGGATTGAATTTGAGATGGGACTGAGAAATAGATGGGATTTGATTGAAATAAGATTTTGAGATGGGGTTGAGACTGGTTGAGACTGGGTTGAGACTGGGTTGAGATGGGGTTAAGATTGGGTTGAGACTGGGTTGAGACTGGGTTGAGATGGGGTTGAGACTCGGTTGAGATGGGGTTGAGACCTGGTTGAGATGGGGTTGAGACCTGGTTGAGATGGGACTGAGATGGGATTGAGATTGGCTTGAGATTGGATTGAGATGGGATTGAGATTGGATTGAGATTGGCTTGAGATTGGATTGAGAATGGGATTGAGATGGGATTGAGATGGGGAAATGAGACTGAAATAAAGAATACGGCACTGAGATCACAGAAAATAAGGTGGTAAAAAACAATAAATTGAGAAAAGCTGATGACACAGAAGTGCGCGGAACCCGGCTCCAAGTGTCCAATACAATTACTTAAATATTAGTTGTGCAAACTGGGTGTCCTGAAAGTGAGTACCGCTTTACCCTAAATATTTTCTACCAGTCAATGGCCGACAATTGGGTCAGTCCAATATTGAGATGGAATTGCAGTGCAAATAGTCCGCAGTGTAATTGCTGGGTACACACCCTCTTGCCAGCAGTGAGATTGGGAGTCATTCGTTTATTGCTTCGGGCTGGCGGGCCGCTTAAAAACAGAGAGAATTAAGTGGAGAACGAGAGTGAATGGATTATAGGTGAGAGTGAAATTAAGAGAATGGAGTGAGAATGGGAGTGACGGGAGTGAGAATGGGAGTGATAATGGGAGTGAGAATGGGAGTGAAATTGGGAGTGAGAATGGGAGTGAGAATGGGAGTGAGATTGGGAGTGAGATTGGGAGTGAGATTGGGAGTGAAATTGAGAATGAGAATGGGAGTGAGAATGGGAGTGAGATTGAGGAGTGAGATTGGGAGTGAGAATGGGAGTGAGATTGGGAGTGAAATTGAGAATGAGAATGGGAGTGAGAATGGGAGTGAAAATGGGAGTGAGATTGGGAGTGAGATTAGGAATGAGAAATACATAGCGGTGAGTTCAATCAGTTTGCAGCAACTGGGGTCACCTGGAGCTCACAGATTAACTCAGCACAAGACATCCGGTGCAGAGGTGAAGATCTGGGCAAAGTTGCAATGTGATTTTACAGAGAGAGAGAGAGATAGAGAGAGAGAGAAGAGAGAGAGAGAGAGAGAGAGAGGAGAAATCCAATATCCTTTGGTAAAAACTGCCTTCTAAGGCGATCTTGGTGGATTTCTGTCTCTTGTACTTTCTGTTGGCTTTTGGGGACGAAGACAAAAAATGCTCCAATAAAACTTTAGATTGCTTTTAGAATTTTATATCGTTTCTGAAGGCTACAAATGACTCAAAAAACCTAATTCGATAGTGCCACTATCGAATGACTGATCACAGAAAAGTGCCACTATCAAATTACTGATCACAGAAAAGTGCCACTATCAAATCACTGATCACAGAAAAGTGCCACTATCAAATTACTGATCACAGAAAAGTGCCACTATCAAATTACTGATCACAGAAAAGTGCCACTATCAAATCACTGATCACAGAAAAGTGCCACTATCAAATCACTGATCACAGAAATGCCACTATCAAATCACTGATCACAGAAAAGTGCCACTATCAAAATTACTGATCACAGAAAAGTGCCACTATCAAATTACTGATCACAGAAAAGTGCCATATCAAATTACTGATCACAGAAAAGTGCCACTATCGAATGACTGATCACAGAAAAGTGCCACTTTCAAATCACTGATCACAGAAAAGTGCCACTATCAAATGACTGATTACAGAAAAGTGCCACTATCAAATCACTGATCACAGAAAGTGCCACTATCAAATTACTGATCACAGAAAAGTGCCACTATCAAATTACTGATCACAGAAAAGTGCCACTATCGAATGACTGATCACAGAAAAGTGCCACTATCAAATCAACTGATTACAGAAAAGTGCCACTATCAAAATCACTGATCACAGAAAAGTGCCACTATCAAATTACTGATCACAGAAAAGTGCACTATAAAATCACTGATTACAGAAAAGTGCCACTACCAAATTACTGATCACAGAAAAGTGCCACTTTCGAATGACTGATCACAGAAAAGTGCCACTATCAAATCACTGATCACAGAAAAGTGTCCACGATCAAATACTGATCACAGAAAAGTGCCACTATCAAATCACTGATCACAGAAAAGTGCCACTATCAAATTACTGATCACAGAAAAGTGCCACTATCAAATTACTGATCACAGAAAAAGTGCACTATCAATCACTGTCACAGAAAAGTGCACTATCAAATTACTGATCACAGAAAAGTGGCCACTATCAAATCACTGATCACAGAAAAGTGCCACTATCAAACTACTGATCACAGAAAAGTGCCACTTTTGAATGACTGATCACAGGAAAGTGCCACTATCAAATCACTGATCACAGAAAAGTGCCACTATCAAATCACTGATCACAGAAAGTGCCACTATCAAATCACTGATCACAGAAAAGTGCCACTATCAAATACTGATCA
>NIVC01001813.1:147500-234558 GCA_002269645.1 Macrostomum lignano | reverse complement strand
TCACTGACGCACGTGCCGAGGCTATTTTTCTCGTAGTGCTCGCCACAGACACAGCTGTAGCCGGTGGAGGGCTCGCCGACGTCTGTGCAGTTGCCGCCGCGCCACAGGTAGCGGCTGTGCAGTAAGATGCGGCTAAAAGTAGAATTTGCGGATTTGTGAGAGTTAATTTAAGTCTAAACACCATTCCGTTTTTGGACCTAAGCTCTGAAAAGATACACCTGAATCCAAGCACCGTTTTGCTAAGAATCACTTACGATTGCATGCCGTTCCGGACAGAGTCTGCTTTGGCAAGCAGTAGCACGTGTCCGCGTCACCGACTTTGGCGCACATGCTCTTGTACGCGCAAGTATTGCTCGTGCAGTTCTTTGGGCAACACAAGCCACCGGATCGCTGCTCGGATGAGCGAAACCGTTTTTGCAGGTGCAATTAAAGCCTCCCGGCGTGTTGGTGCAGTCGTGTGTGCACTTGCTGGTTGCCGGGTTGGCGCACTCGTCGATGTCCGAGCACTTGCGCGATGTCTCTGCGTAGAAGCCAGTCGAACATTCGCACCGGTACGACCCGATGGTGTTGGTGCAGTTGCCGTTCGAGCAGATGCTGGAATTTTTTGAGCACTCATTGATGTCCTTGCAGCTGCATGTCCCTGTTGTGCAGCCTGCATCCACAGGCTCAAATCCATCGCTGCAAGGGCAGCTGAAGCCCGGCGCAGTGTTGTTGCAAGTTCTGTTTTTGCTGGTGTCACAATGCGTTGGCAGCAGACACTCGTTGATATCTAAAATGTTGAAATCAAAGCTAATATTGAATAGGACAGCTAATAGTTGCAGTAAAACTAATTTTCTCGCTACGCACCCTCGCATCGAGTCTTATTCGCCAGATTGCTGAGCGGGTACTGAAAGCCAGTCGCGCAGATGCACTGGTGCTTGTAGAATTCGGTTTGTATTGCTGGGTCGGCACTGATGCACCCGGTGTAGGCAGCGCCTGTGCACGCGGAATTGTCGCATCGGTCTCTGTAGGCACAGATGGTCAGACTGCCGGATGTGGACAGGTCGTAGTTTGCGGGACAGGTGGAAGAGCAGCTTGTTGCTAGGGTGGTATTGCACGCAAAGCAGTTTAACGGACAGGTTGCGAAAGTGCAGTTAGGGCCGTAATAATTTTGGCTGCATTCGCAGGCAGACATGGAAGCCTGGTCTAAAATTATTGATATAAAAAGACACCAAAAATGTTAATAGAGATCGAATGGGACATTGAAAACTGACACTCATTTTGTGTCTACTTGCAGTAGACACAACTTGCAGTTGCAGTCAATTGCGTCTGACACTATTGACTGCCTACTCACTCTGAGGCGTGATGGCGATTCCCGAGGCCAATGGAGTCGCAAAACTTTCAGCAGCGTTGGCGGACACAGGCCGTTCCGTCTGGTCATCTGAGCGGCACCGGCCAGAGAGACTGGCGCAGCCGCTGGCCACGTCAGCAACCTCAGCACGATCAGCGCTGAGATTTCGCTCTGAGCTGGCACCCAGGTCAAAACTGCCGTTCTCATACACGTTTAGTCCAACTGGTCCTGAAATCTTTGAAAAAGTTCGGCCAGAACTGCCGCCATCTACCACCGTCGCAAGCTCCATTTTGAAGATGTCGCCTTCTTTAACATTGAACGGAGTGGAAGTTGCGTTCCACTGCGGTGGCAAGCAGGAGAGGTCTTTGAGCTGCACAACCAGAGAGTCTAGGCGAGTAAGGTAAGCTTCTGAGCACGAGGCCTGCAGTTTGCAGTCAACAAACTCGAGTATGCAGTACCGGTACTCGGTTGTGTTGCTGAGCTTGGCAGAGCAAGCCGCCACTGAGGCGTTGTAGACTGTCTCGTTGCCGAAGAAAGAGTGCCTCAATCAGCGCCGTCTGGTTGGTGTTCCAAGCAGCATTCCAATAGAGCGGCGTCCAGTTAGTGGCAGCTGTTGGCGGGGTCGACGAGTTCAGAAACAGGGATTCGCCAGTCGGCGCTACGGCCCCTGGATTTGTGGTCAAAAGTTAGCAGCACTTTAAATCTCTAGATTTTGAGACTCTTGAAGCAGTCTTGAGTTTCTGCAAGTTGAACTTCCTTCTTTAGCAGTGTACGCTGGTAATAATCAGTAATTCGATTTAGTAGTGTAGTGGTACAATATTATACGGAAATGGAATTCAGACATATGTACTTTTACTTTTTGGCACTGGGCTCACAGAGGCACTAATCAATATATTAATAATGGGTTATATTTTTAAGTATGACTGTCATTTTCCTACGACTATTTTGGAACCGGCAAAGCTATTAGAAAGAACTAAAGATGTCCACTTTCATGCCTGTACTTCTAGCTTACGCTGTACGAACGTACTATGGTTGCAAAATGCTCACAGGTAGTCATGGCTTCCGTAAACAGCGTCAGAGTCGCCTGTTGCGCCACAGACAGCGCGGTTCCGTTCCGGTAAGCCACCTCGTTCTGGCTGTTGGCATCATTGTTTCCCAGCAATCCAGCAACGTTTCCTGGCGACTTGTTGAGAAATACCGTGACTGTGAGTCCGTTTGGAGCAGTTGAAATCTGAAATTCATCAGGTTGGGCTTTGAACTTGCAAACACACTGCGCATTTATCCAACCCAGAAAGCCATCAGATACTGGACTCACTTCGATCCAGCTGTTGGAGTTGCTTGTGTAGCAAATAATCTTATTGCTGCTGCTGATAATTGCCACTGGAAACAACACATTTGTGAGTAGCTAAGCATTCGTTTCTTGCAAATATTATCTAGAAAACATGTAAAGGACCGACAGGCAAAGGGTCAAATTATTCCAGAGCTGTGCTCTAAAACTGTTACCGTTGCTCAGAACTTCCGTCTGCACAGCACTGCTGCCTGTGAGATTTTTACGAGTAAATGGACCTTGGTTGATGCTGTAATGCGCAGTGCTAATTTTGGCTACGGATTTGTCTCGGTACACCTGAAATTGTTGCTGGGAAGGCTGGAACGCATGGATACAACTTAGCTATATTCATGAGCAGCAAACTACAAGACAGACGCACCTCGATAGAAAAGTTTGTTGCTCCAGTGAACTGCGCAGCCACAGAGGTGACGCCCGCTGTGTTGTTGGCACTTGGCGTGTTCAAATTCTCCATCCGAACCTGTACTTTTAAGCCTGCGTTATTCACCAGCCAGAAGTCTCCGATGGCCAAGAATTTGTACTGATAGTTATCGAAGGTTCGGAATAGACCGGCGCCAGTGACAAAGCCTGAATGAGGGCAGTTTAGGTGATCTCTATGAAACCTTAAGCCTGCTTTTATATACATTCTAAGTGTGCACTTTGCTTCTGTTTGTTACTATGTTAGCTTCCCAATTCATTTAAAGGGTGCAGTTGAAACTGGCCTCCTGTCACGCTAACCTGCGGATCCGGGAGCACCATAACCGATTGACGAAGGCTGTGAAAATTTGTTATAGTAGAGGTTGCACAGAGCGGGCGCCCGGTTGCAGCAGTAGTCGAACAGGTTCACCCCCAAAGTGACATTCTTGCTGACCACCTTGATGGACGAGTCCTGCACCAGGAGGCCGCCGCTGTCATTATGGTACACGCAAGTCAATTGCGTTACATTGTCCAGGTTAGCTGTCAGCAGCAGCTTGTATGGCTGCTTGCCCGTAACAGTGGCGGCGTCCTTGGTGTACCGCGGGTCAGACCTGGCTTGCTGCTGCGTCTGCGGACAGGCGTTGGCCACGGAAGAGGACGGTGTGACGGGCAGGGGGGTTGTCGCTTCTCGGCTGCACATCGCGGCGTAGTTCACCGGCGCGCTGTTGTTCAGGTAGATTGGCAGGATTCGAATCCGAGTCTTCACAGCTGCGGGTACAAGATTTAACTTTTTACTTGTTAAACAATACAACTATTACAGACTAATTTAACCCTTTGGCTGGCTTAACCTTGAGAACCCTTGATTTAGCGTAAAACTCACGGTTATAGTTGACAGTCTGGTTGGCATAAGCCATGGCTGTACTGCGAGTGCTTGCCAGGGTGACCAAGTTGCCACCAGTTTTCCAAGCAACCAGGGTGGGCACCCAGTTGAAGTAGTGCTTTAGCGTGTTGCCCGAGTAAAGCATCGCAGCAACTGTGACCTTCCGCATGTCTGTGAAGATTATCAGCTGCATGGTGATCTGAAATGAACCCATTTTGAGCGATGATCTCCATTAATGCAATTAGTCCGTATCAAGCTTATTTACTGAAATTCAAACAGCAAAATAAACCACGAAACAAACCTGCTGCACAGTTTTGCTATACTCCAGCGTCGGTGGCGACATTTTGTCCCAAGTGATCACAATGGCCGATGTGGTGTTCGCCAGGTCGCTGATGTTGGCGCGCATCTGGCTCAGACGCGGCACGGCATCGATGCTCGGAACCAGCTCGTAGGTGACGCTTGACTCTGTGGAGACAGCACCGACAGCGCTGCGATAGTCGAAGCTGGTCGCAAATGGGGCGATAAATGAGGGCGCGACAGAGTGCCGCAGCAAATCGATTCTGCTTGTGCAGTAGTTGCTGTCGAATGTCACGTAGCCGTTTGAGCAGATCTGATCAGGTTCGAGTTTTGTTTTATTGATTAGTCCTTTAAAATATAAACAAAAAATCTAATCAAATCAAAGAGTTACTGCCATATTCAGCTGTCATTCGTGTTGCAAAAAGTACTTACGAAGAGAGCGGTGGCAATGACACCCTCTCCAATGGGGAACCCGCCCTGGAACACGGTGTCAGCAAAGTTGACCTGCTGCGACTGCAGAAAAGTTGTATTGCTCTGTGCAAGCTTACTGACGACACCTCCAGCAGAAATTGTGCTCACATCTGGAATTAATTTGAATAAATTAGCATTTTTATGTCTCTTTAATCATTAATATTATGAACATTAACTGTGTATGCCTGTGTATGGCTTGAAAAGATCGATGACTGCTGATGGAATTAATGGTTTGACGACTCTTTTCCAGTGCATCCCAAACCGATGATATTAAATGCTTGTTTTCAAAGACGCTTTCTGCTAGTTTCAAAGGAGTTTGCGTTAGTTAAAAAACGTAACACGAGTAGTTCTTTTAAAGTTTTCAGAAATACGAGCGTAGTAATACATAATCTAAGCTCCTTTAAATGTAGGCCGTGGTGTAAGCCACTCACTGTCACACTTGGTGTCCGTAAATGTCAGAAACGTGTCGGTGGGACAGACGCAGGTCCCATCAGCGTTGCAGGCCCCATTCACGCAAGCCGGAGAGCAGTTGGAGGCGAAAGCTGTCAAAGCGAAGACAAGCAAAGGGCCGATGCTGACTAGCAAGGCAGGCATCAGACTTGTCGGTGTGAGTGATGCGTGATTATGGCTTAATTATGAGCTCTTTTATAAAGATTGCTGTTTTTTAACTAGGGTGCGTCAGCTCACTAGAAACCGGACCGATCTTGCTCTGAAACAGCTTCGCCCCAAAGTAGCGAGCGCCTCAATCTAAAACAGCGCGTCTCCAGACCAAATCAATAAGCGATCGCGCGAAATCGATGACACGGGTGCTTGGCAATAGAGACGCGGATTGTCCTCCCCTTTCCAGTCACTGTGCACCCCGGAGACTCAACTACTGCAATGCAGCGAAGCGAAATGGTAGAGGGAAGGGGCAGGGATTAGGGAGAAGAGTAGAAGAGCGTGCAGGGCCAAGCGTTTGCTTCTGTCAGATACACTTTATGTACGCTCGTGGTCAGCGGCATGTGGTACTCGCCCGCGCGTACAGCTCTTGCATTAAAATTTGTCCCTCACAATAACCCCTTAAGGCTTTGGGCAGCTGCCGATCCGGGAGCACCGGGAGCATACAGGAAGGGTAGTGACTTCAGTAATGCTTTGATAATGAGCTGTCGCGGAAATGAATGCCAGAACAGACAGATCTCAAAAGGGTTTCTGTTGATCATTTTAGCATTCGATTTTAGGCTAAAATAGAAAAGTATCGCTCATATGTAGATGATAAAATCAACGAGATTTGTAAGCAAATTTTGAAAGTTTAGAGTGAGTACTAATCTTGAAATTTCTTCACATTTTAGATTCATAAACCTCGCACTGCTTGCTTAACGCGGACAGTCTCAAGCGGAGAAATGAGGTTTGAATAATGTTGCTAAAAATAGAAACACTTGTAAACTGACTCTTCAAATATTCTCTTTAAAATATGCCAGACGCGATCTGAGCTGTAGGATATTTATTGATTTTTCCAAGCCTGTATTTCATTCAACGGCGCTCGCGTGTGAAGGAATCTACCATATGGATGAAAAAAACTCACTCTGCCGCTTTACGGGACGCTGGGAGGGGGGTCAAGGTCGTTGTACAGTCCGCTTGATGTGCCGGCTTGAGTTCGGCTCGCGCCAAGGTATCTGTCTACTGCATGAGCGTGTGGAGCGGCGTGAGCACGATTCATCGTTAGTTTAATATACATGTATTGCAGTCACTTAATGCCTCCACGACGTTCTAATTTAACTAGCAGAGTTTGCGTGAGTTATTACATTACCCATCGGTTCGATTCCGAGTGCGCAGTCACCTTAATTTGGTCCTTATGTGCGAAAATTGGTCCGGGGGGGTGTGCGATTCAGGTACGTGTTGGCCAACACTTAGATCGTAAGGCCAGTGTGTACATGTCTGACGAAGAGGGTTATAGATTGTTTGGACAACCTCAACAGCCGTATACAGCCTTTGGATGCTACGCGCAAATAGCTGCGGTTGTAATAAATTATAATTCATTATTATTACGATTATTATACTGCTGACGAAGGGAAAGTCAAGGCCGCTGTGCATCCTATGTGAGCGCGTGTGCGTATCCATGTGCTTAGGGGTCAACGAAGTGGGCGTATCTGCTTTTTGCCTCGTTGCTTGTTGAGGGGTTCTCTATAGTACTGTCGCTTTGATTTTCACGAGAGACAGTAGATCAAAGTCAACTTTTTTAGTTTCTTTCAGTCTAGACTGCGTCCTGGTCGGTCTTTTCTGCTTTGAGGTTTGATTTTCCATTTTGTAGATTCGTGAGAAATCAGTATAAGTGAATTCTTAAAGCTGTTTAATACTTTTTGAATGCTTGCTGAATATAATTTTGGACTTTAGTTTCAAGTTTAATCAATCTATTTGTTTACTTAGTGAATAGTTTTAAAATAAACAATCAATTCATTTGTTCGCAACCGTGGACCTCTTTGTTAAAGTAGCTAATCTAGTTGAACACTAGACCTCAATTGCAAACAGCGCCGAGCAGAATCTCCATGGCAACCGAGCCGTGCTCCCCTTCCGTGTTGCCACCGGTCACTCCGACGCAGTCGCTGCCGCCGCAGTAGGAGCCTCCGCCGCCGCCGCCGCAAGCACCACCGAAACCCGCACCGCCACCGCTGAAGCCTCCGCCGCCGCCACTGGCGCCGGGAGACTCCCCACCGCCCCCACCGCCACCGAATCCACCGATGGCGCCTCCGGTCCCGCCAACCCAGCCGTCAAGCCGGCTGCCACCAGGTCCGCCATCCCTAACTCCTCCAGTACCGTTTGCCTTGCCGAACCAGCCGGCTCCCATTCCACCAAAGTTAGCTGAACCCTCCGGGACGAAACTGGGGCCTAAGAAGCCCGGATATCCATCAGAGCCGCCGAAGCCGTTTTGCTCCTCATACTCCGCTGCTGACATGCTGCCGCTGGTTCCATTTCTGCCGGGTTTACCTGTCAAGCATTAAAAGCGTAGAACAGTGTCTTTATCTCGATAGCGGGACCTTTTGGGTCATCAAAATGGCACAACTGGAAGCTATTAGACAGGAATTGATGCGCGGGTCAGCCGGTACATGTAGCATAACAGAAGACACCAACCTTCAGAGTCTTTATTGCCACCGCCGCCCCCTCCTGCCACAAGCAGCGGCATGCCGGCTCCCTCCGCGTACACAAACGAGCCGCCGCCGCCGCCTGAGCCGGCGAAGTCTTCGTTCTGAGACGCATCGCCGCCCCGCCGTCCGACAACAATGGAGAGCCTGGAGCCGGCAGTGAGGTTAAACGTGCCTGCCATGAAGGCCCCTCTGCCGCCGGTGAAGAGACTCCTCCCTGGATAGGTGGAACCGCCCCTGCCACCTCGGGCCTCGATTCGGTAGCAGGCAGCGATCGGCACCAGAAAGCTCTCGATTGATCCATTTCCAGGTGAGGCTGCGGACAGTAGCATGGCGAACTTGCTTTTTGATGCAGAAATCTTACTTGTTATTAGATAGATCAACTGATTTGGGGCACGACCTTAGGGTCATTATAAGCGGGGTAGCGACTGGTGAGCTTGAAAAACCCGAACTCGGAACTATCCCCGGATGTGTAACAATGAAAGCCACCGGTACAGGGACATGTATCATTGTAGTAGAGCTCCAAGTTCACAGATAGGCAGAGGCTACTCACTGACGGTTCGAAATAGAAAACCCTAAAAATCTCAAATGTTTGAAGTACTCACGATTGACAACCAACAGTCGTGGAAAGGTACTGAGCTTCAGCAGCTCCTCAAAGTCGGCCGTCTTCCACAGCAGCCAGCCGGTCTCCACGCTCAGTGTCCGGTGCTTGAAAGTGCCAGCCAGCTCTGCTCGGCCCGGCTTCGAAGCGTCGTGCAACAGCAGCAGCTCGCACCGTCCCGCTGCGACGCTCATCTTGACGGCTGCGCAGCCCAGCCTGGCGCATTCGGCGAAGCATTGAAGGCCCAGAGTCATCGTGATGGAGACCAAGAAGCTGCTCACCCGATCTCCGAGTACAATCGAGTTCTCACTCAGGACAAAGCGCTTCTGGGCCGAGTCAACAGAAACAGCTCCGGCGTCTTCCACAGTTCTGATGCAGAGCCAGGCGAAGATCCAAATGAAGGTGCGCCGCATGCCCTACTCAGATGTGCTGCTGCCAGACTGACTGCTTTGTATTCCGGGCCCTATCGGATCTGCGCAACTCTAGGCTATCAAATTCAGCTTGTATTTATACAGCCTGGCAATTATGATAACTTACCAAATTGACTGACACGATCTGGAACAGCTCCCATTAAACTCTTCATCTTCAAATACATGTATGATTGATATTCTTGCCAAGCTGTGTGCAGTTAGAATAGAGGTATATTGACTTGTTGACAACCGGCTGTTAGAGGCCATTAGGATTCGTGAACTCCCAGCTGTAAGAGCACTCAAAACCTGACTGACTAAAAGGATCTTCGAGATATTCAACAATTCTGGCATGCAGAAGGTCAGATTTTCCCATAATGTATGTGATACACCTGAAAATTCCATTTTAACTTCGGACGATAAAAGGTTTGGCAAACCCAAAAATGGAATGTGCTGGTTAATTTTATTTTGACCAAGATCGAATTGAAAGGCATTGCAATGCAGCAATAGCAATATTTTTTTGTGAAAATACGAAAATATTTTTAACGTGTTTTAAAAGCATTTTGATTATAACAAGTGGCACAATAAAAGTTTTTAGCCTCGCTTATACCTCTTTTCCTATGGTATTCTTCCTATCGCCGCTAGAAAAATACATCTTTTTATGTACGGACTCCTGAAACTTCAAGAAAATATAATATTCGCCCGCTCGGGCAGTTTTAACTTCGCACTCCCTACCTGACGGTGCCACGAAAGAGTCAGTGGCTTGTGTAGGTTCTACTTCACAATTAGCAACCGCAGGGAGTTTTGACCTGGCCAAGACTCCTTGGAAGACGGGAAGCAGCTGCCTCAGAATTTAAAACATTGGCTCGTGTCCAACAGCTGGTGGAAGATCACAAGCGAAGAACGAATCAAGAGACTAAATATAGAGGCATGACAACATCGGCCCGCACAAGCTGACCAGTTGCCAGGTGTCTCAAATGTATTCGCTATCATTGTGACTTGCGACCGAGCTACCTTACTGCTACGAGCCCGAGTCCAGATGAGGCAGAACAGAAGCACAGAAAGAGGATGATCTCCAGTTACCTGGGCTCACGTGGCGCTTCGGTGCTACTGAACGAGCAGACAAAGGCTATGGTTCTTGGAGACGCAAGGACTCTAGTTAAACAGCCAACAGCATTCATCTGACGTGGAACCATGTGACTTCTTTCTCTTCCAAAAGTTAAACATTCATTGCGTGAGCTGCGGTTTTCAACTGTAGATGATGGGCGGTGTAGGGGATGTCCGCTCCTAAGTGGCGACACTGCCTGCTTTGACTCGTGGTTTGCGATGATAAGGCGCTGGTGGGAGGTATACTTTTAGAAGTTGTGGGGGTTTCACATTTATATTTGGTTCTGTTTTAAGCGTGGCTAAAATCTTTAGTGGTGGGGTCAATCGGAAAGAAGAAAAAACTACGAAAGGAAAAAATCGCAAAAATTTACTCTTGGAAAGATATTTTGGATTACGACACAAAGGATAGCGATTTTCAAGAGCGATATATCTTGCTAAAGGTGATGAGATGAGAAAATAGATGAGATATGAGATAAGAGGAGAGATGAAAGAGAAGACAAAGGAGATGAAAGCATTGATGAGGTGAAAGAGATGATGGAGGAGAGAAGAGAGGAGAGAAGAGAGAGCAGAGCTGAGAAGAGACAAGCCTTGAGCGTGCCGGAATGCTATTGTGAAGTTTCGAAGTGTAGTGTCTGTCTGTTCGGGACTTTAATGCCTTTGTCTTTGTGTTGTCAGTCTCTCGGGACTGCAGTTTACTGAAGGTTTCATTGGTAGATATGATGGGATGCACAGTTGTAGCCAAGGACCCGTCTAGTCAAATTGGAAGTCCTCTCGATACATGCAGTACATGTAGTTTAATAAGAAAATCGACAAGACCAGTCACTTTTTCATGCTACTATTTGAATCGACTCAAATATGAGTACGATAAAAGTAGCATAAAACCTCAATAGTTACAGAATGATATCAAATCATTATATATCGTTTTTTACTACACTATTTGCATGTATTTCTGAATACATTCCAGCTTAGTTTTTGGCGTGGGATGTCAAAAATTAATTATGTACACATTGTCTTCGCCCTATGGACCAGTGAATACAGACAGACTACTGTAAACCCTAAGAAACACAAAGTTGTCATAATCGAATACTTGTAACTGAGCAAACTTATGAGATACGGGTTGAGAAACGGGATGAGATACGGGATGAGATACGGGGTGAGATACGGGGTGAGATACGGGTTGAGATACGGGTTGAGAAACGGGATGAGAAACGGGATGAGAAACGGGATGAGAAACGGGTTGAGAAACGGGATGAGAAACGGGATGAGAAACGGGATGAGAAACGGGATGAGAAACGGGATGAGAAACGGGATGAGAAACGGATTGAGAAACGGGATGAGATACGGGATGAGATACGGGGTGAGATACGGGTTGAGATACGGGTTAAGAAACGGGATGAGAAACGGGATGAGAAACGGGATGAGAAACGGGATGAGAAACGGGATGAGAAACGGGATGAGAAACGGATTGAGAAACGGGGTGAGAAACGGGGTGAGAAACGGGATGCGGTTTGATGCTGTTTGTGTGGGTTGATGAAAGTCAACAGAGCTGCGGATGCCCCTGTCTGTCTCAGTACCCTAAATAAACAAAACTTGAGCGCTCCTAAAACACCAAGTGAAGTGAAAAGTTCCCTAAACAACATGCTTCACGGGCGGATACTGCACGCTTCTCCCAGGCAGCTCATTAGACTTTCTACCCGGCTCAAGTCGGGGCATTCTGCGCCAACTCTCAAGACGCTGTCATCCCACCGAATCACTCGAAACCAGCCGCCGCTATTTGCGCAGTACTTGTCCAGCTCTGCGCCGAACTCGGCCAGCTGGCTGCTCAAACTCTTCGCTCGGACGCCGCCGATGCGACTGTCGGCCTGTCGATGTATCGACAGCACCGACGCGGGCACTTCGAATGCAATGCTGACGTCGCCCCATCGGTGCACGCGAAATGTGAAGCGTCTGCCTTCCAGCCGGAATTCCGAAACGCTCCAGCGGACGCCAATGCTGTACAGTTGATCGTAGAGTTGGTTTTCGTCGGGAAACCGGCCGCTTGATGGGATCACAAAGCAGTAGGGCGGATCGAACATCGGCTTTGAATTTCGGCCGGTGCTGGCGTTCATGCCTGGAATTATTGGGCATGCTGGCCGTAAATATTTAAGCTTACCAAAATCGAAATAAACGTAGGAAAATGGTGGGGTCTGGCCCACGTCGCTGATTGTCTACTGGCCAATCAGTGAGAGGGAGGCCCTGAAGGCGGGGTGGGACAGGCTGGAGGCGGGGTGGGACAGGCTGGAGGCGGGGTGGGACAGGCTGGAGGCGGGGTGGGACAGGCTGGAGGCGGGGTGGGGCAGGCCGGAGGCAAGCAGGATGAGACAGGCCGGAGGCAGGGTGGGGCAGGCCGGAGGCAGGGTGGGACAGGCCGGAGGCAGGGTGGGACAGGCCGGAGGCAGGGTGGGACAGGCCGGAGGCAGGGTGGGACAGGCCGGAGGCAGGGTGGGACAGGCCGGAGGCAGGATGAGACAGGCCGGAGGCAGGGTGGGACAGGCCGGAGTCAGGGTGGGGCAGGCCGGAGGCAGGCAGGATGAGACAGGCCGGAGGCAAGGTGGGACAGGCCGGAGGCAGGATGAGACAGGCCGGAGGCAGGGTGGGGCAGGCCGCGGAGGCAGGATGAGACAGGCCGGAGGCAGGGTGGGGCAGGCCGGAGGCGGGGTGGGGCAGGCCGGAGGCAGTGCCACACCGTACGAGCTATATTCAACATATGCTGACTTTAGAATTTAATTAAACTGAGTTCAAGACTTAATTCTGTCCTTATTCTATACTACTGATGCAACTCAGTCAAAAGGTATGCCCTGGAAATTTCCAATCCAGAATTAAATCGCACCCTGTCACCGCTTAGATTAGCGAAACAAGGACTGCGAGACCAAAGATCCCTTACGAGAAGAAGAAGACCTGCCCGAAATGCCATGCGGGGTAGAAAGTGAAGTTCAGTTCCTTTTTAAGTGCAGCGGGAAATTTCCTAGTGCTCCCGTGACAAGTTTGATCAGGAAATATCGTATAAAGTTTCGATTTTAAAAAAATCTTACTCAGAGGACAATGTGTTTTGCCCATTGACTCAAGACTTAATGGCCTTGAGACCCGAAATTTGCATCTTAAATCGAATAATAATAATTATTATTACTATTCTTATTATTGCGAGTGTATTTGATGAATATTATTATTAAGTTTCAACTCACTCTGCAGCAATCGATTCGCAAAGCCGAACCAACAGTTGGCCGCCATTGCGAAGCTCATGGAAGTCAGAGGCAGACATTCATCTGCACAGTCCGGTTTCGAGTCCAGCTCTGAAATGGAATGCCTTAAGGTCTTAATGCTCATCAACAGATCTCATGGGCGTTGCCAAGGCACCAAGAGGGGCCTCCACTCCCCAGAAAGACAGGCGAAAAACTGGCTATAAATTTTAGCAGTTCCCCAACAACTACTTTGGTGCTGGCGCCCCTGGTGCTAAAGCCCCTGGTGCTAAAGCCCCTGGTGCTAAAGCCCCTGGTGCTAAAGCCCCTGGTGCTAAAGCCCCTGGTGCTAAAGCCCCTGGTGCTAAAGCCCCTGGTGCTAAAGCCCCTGGTGCTAAAGCCCCTGGATTCCTAGAAGTTTAAAATCTTACTAAAAGCTTTGATCAGATCGCTAAACCCTGCCAGGCGTTGAGTTCCATCAGGGAACGAAAACTTCAGCGAGCTCAGCTGTTTCAAGCCGGTCACCGCGGCTGTGCATTTGTCAGGAAGGCACCGCAGAATGTTCGGCAGGGACTTGAAGGCAGCCTGGTGCTCTCCTGGAGCTGTCTCTATGATGACGAAAATGTTTTGGCAATCACTGCGATGCATCTGAAAAGTTAAAGCTCGAGAGCATCAGCCAAGCGAAAGGTCTAATTGGGTTGTCAACGTGACATTTCAGCTTGAACTGAGCTGCCTACATTCTCAACAGCATGCCGAATTTGGGTGTGCATACGCTCGTCATTTGACTCGAGATCTTGGATATGCAGCAGTAGCAGAACTCTCTGGCTCGGAAGCAGTGGCGAGTCAACCGCAGTTTCGTTAGTTCTGAAGCCAAGTCTTGAAAGCCAGTTGCGGACAGAGCTCTTTACTTCGGTTGTGAAGGATGAGCTGAATTTTACGAATAAATTCATCAAAGAAGTAACGAGGACCCATTCGTCTCTTAAATCGTCGCAAGCATCCCAGTCCCGCTTCTCCAAGTACTCGTCGATTCGTTCCAAAACTTCATTTCTTATGGAATCACCGCCCGTGCCGGCCAGCTCTATCAGGCTGACTGTCGAGGACTCCGAGCCCGTGGCCCCCGTGGCTGCTCCACCCAAGTCACAGAGCAGCTGGCTTGAGCTTGGGTGACTCAGAATGTAACTCAGTTCGCATACGAAGTCGTCAAATATTTCTCCCCGCTCATTTTTGCTGAGCTCCAGCTGCCGCATGATGAAGATGGGCGCGGCAAATCCGCAGAAGATCATGGCGTGGGTGTGTCCGCTTGGCAGTGGCTCTCTCAGCTCGGTCAGGTACACCGGAATTCGCTTCTTGAATCCGGGACTGTCAAACTCCAGCTCGGACGACCAGTCGCTGATTTTCTGGCAGCCGGGGAACAGCTGATCGGGGCACAGTTCCGCCTGTTTCTGGCCGCAAGCAACCGGTTTGCTGAGCAGCAGAAAGTACTTTGGCACAACGAGAACCCGTCTGGCATCCACGCCTTTTGCATTGAATCTTCGTAAAGCCTCCGGCAGAGCGGTGCCCGCTTTATCGGCCAGCTGACTGCTGACCCGCTGGGAAAGGAGCGGCAGGATGTGGCAGAGAAATCCGGTCACCAGCTGCCAGGCAAAGCTCTCCCCGCGACTGCTGAAGCTGCCAGGACCTGTGCAAGTGAAAATAGAAACCCGTTCTCCCATATCGCCTTTTCTCCTAATTTTAATCTCCGAGGAAGTCGTAATTCTTACCTTTTTTAATAGCTTCGACCAATCTGAGATAGCTTCCACTCTCAGCCTCCAGGTCAAGGTACTGCAGCATTTTCCTAGCTCGTCTGTTCACTTTGAAGGCATTTTTGCCACAGTCTTTGAATTGTTTAACCAGGTAAACTCTGCAGCTTCGAAGTTCCACACACTAAAAAGCAGAGCGTTGATTCAACCAGTCGGGTTGATGCTGTGCACAGCAAAACGAATATGCATTGTAAACGCAATTGAATGAACTTGCCAAGTCCATGACAAAGCTGCAGATTCTGGTCAAATTACTCTCACTGTCCGGAGCTCTGTTAAAGATCAACACCAGCAGGTTGTCCTCTCTGGCTTTGACGTCTTCCAGCAGCTCCATCCATTGCTCTGCACTTTCTGGCCACGATCTTTCAATGCTAATGGTTAGCTTCTCCCTGATTAGATGATCCTGCAGGTCTTTGAAGTCACTCTTCGATTTACCATTGGCAACCAGGTAAATTGCTGAAGGTTCAGTTTAGTTATTATTGAGGCATTTAATACGAAGTTTTGCATAATGCTGATGTGTTAAAAGGCAGATTGATGATATATGCATCCCAAACTTTGCCAGCATTTGATAGCTAGTATGGAATCTACTCACTCATTTTTCTCGTTCACATCAGAATGGATTAGGCAGATTGGTGATCAGGGTGCTGCAGTTGCAAAGTATCGAGTCGGCTCACTCCAAGCCACAGCTGTTTGTTGGCGCTTAGCCCGGAATCTCCGTAGCCGTTCCACGGCCTTGCCGCGGGGAGGCCGCGCCGGTAATGGCTATTAATAGAACTGCGTAGTGGACGCAGTTGATGTCAGTTGATAAATTATAAAAAAATGTACTTGTGGAGCTTGGCAGAACTACTTCCTGACATAAAAATCATGTACGAAACAGCGCGTCTGCTAGCAAAGACCGCGTTAGTACGATGAGGTATCCTGAGATGAATTTAAATGGTTTAGTTCGAGGCTTCCTTCTCGGTCCCGAACTAATGGTTTGCTTCCCTGGTTCGGGAAGAGCTAAGTTCGGGGGAGAGGATTGTAGCCTAGTAGTCAGAGCGTCGGACTCCCGACTTGAAAGTCGGTGGCTCGATTCCTGATCCCACTGGAACAATTTGTGTTCTTGAGCAAGACACGTAACTCTGCATTGCTTCAGTTCACACAGCTGTAAAATGGGTGCCAGCATTAGCTGGGGGTAATTGAAGGTGTGTGTGGCGACCCCCCAGTCCTTGGACTGAACAGCCGTATGCAGCCTTCAGATGCGCCGCGCAATAGCTGAATATTAATTGTATATTAATTAAGTAATTATATAAATTTTCAATTCAGAGAAAGAGCAAGCTTAGCTGCAGTTTCAGTATATCCAGCATCTATTCATGAAAAAGTCATGTATGGCATCCTGCCTCCCAAAACCATTTTTTTATTTTTTACAACCCGAATTCAACTAAAATGTGTTTGATCGATAGCCGACCCGCGAACTACACTTCAGATCTGTTTATCAAAAATGAGGGAGAATGGCACCAGTTTAAACCAGTGAGTTTTCCGCGCAATGCAGCAATGCAGAAACAAGGCACTAAAACAGTACAGTCCTCGGCTATAGGTGTGTACATTTAGCAGTGCGTTAAATTGGAAACAGACGGGACCAGTGTACACTCGGCTGTTCTCCGCGCAAGAAGTACACTGCTTGTGGCTTTGCTTATGCGCGCTCTCAGACCAATGAAGTGCAGTGCTTGCTTGCTAATACTGAGACAGTACCTTATTTCCAGAAAATTTTATGACGTAAAAAGCATACGAAGCTACTCTGCTTTTAGTGCCTTGTAGGTCCCTCAATTCTCGTTTGGGGAATTGGTTACAAAATAACCAAATATTTTAAAGCGAAAACTGAATATTTGAGCAGGACAGGTAGCTGAATTCGAACTCGCTACATAAAACTCGATTGCCTGACCACCCTTCAACAAGTACAACCATGACTGCCAATCCAATTCAACAGTTGGCTGCTCAGCTAAAGAATTTTAAAGCAGAAAAAGCTAGGCTGGAAGAGCGAAACCGAACTCAAGAAGCGGTAGTTGAGCAGCAGAAGCTGGAGATCGCCGAGCTCAAACGTCAGCATGCAGAGGCCCTAGAAAAGCAGAGAGACGAATTGAGCGCTCAGTTTAAAGAAGATCTGTCTGCTGAGCAGGAAAAGCACAGAGTTGAAATTGAGCAGCTTCAAAGCTCCCACCAAGCTGACGGCGCGGCTCTGGTGGAGCAGCATGAGAAGGCGCTGGCAACGGAGAAGCAGACGTGCAAGAAGCAGATGGACGCCATCTGCGCTTTCAACCTGAAGTCCGAGAACGATTTGAAGGCAAAACACGCGGCAGAGTTGGAGCAGCTCAATCAGAAGCTGGCTGAGGCCGAGCATCAGCTAGAAAAGACAAAGTCAGATTATGATTTACATATCGAAGACCTCCTGCACGAGCTCCTGTCAGATTCTTCCCAAGGTGAAAGTGCGCTCGAGCCAAAAGTGGAAGCGCGTCCATCAGCAGGAGCTCCAGCTGCGCTCGGGAGCGAAGAGCTTCGTGCGTTGAAGGCGACGAATGATGACCTCCAGAAGCAGTGAGTGGGGCATTTTTGTTTTTACTCTTGTTTTATGTGTGATCAAATATTTTATAACGATTAAACGTTCCATAATATATCGACACCCTTTTCAAAGACTCGCCGATGCAAATCGCAAAGTCGTGGTGCTGAACCTGCGCTTGGAGCAGCTGCAGGAACAATTCAATGCCGAGCGAAACACGCAGTGGGTGCTCAGCTCTTTTGGGAATTTTTTATTACTCAAGTCCTATATTTCTGACCATGTCCGGAACATTGCTGAAAATTGAGCCACCCGTTTCCCGCAGGCGAGAGCAGAGCAGTAGCGAGTCAGATAGGCTGAAACATCGGATACTCAAACTAGAGGCCGAGCTGAAAGAGGAGCGAAATCTGCTGAGGTGAGGATGCACGGTTTGACACAATCTACCGTATCATCGATTTATTTACAGTCTGATTATTTAAAGCAGCGTTCCTGAAGTGTCCACCTAAAACTCATCTCAATTTTTTTACAGCAAAGCCAAGGAAAGCCAGGCAATCGAGCTGGGCATGGCTCGGAAGGAGGCGGACACCAAGGCGGCCAAGCTCAGCGCCTGTAAGGAGCAGCTGAAGCAGGCATCGGATAGAGCCGCCTCCACCAGCCAGGAGGTCCAACGGCTGCAGCGAGAGCTGGACACGCAACAAAGCACCGAGGAGGCGCTGCGAAAGTCGCTGACTGAAGTTCAGAAGAAGTTGGAAGAAATGGAACAGTCGGATAGAAGGCTGCAGAAAAAACTGGCCGAGACGGAAGCAAATTTGCAGCAGAAGCTGTCTTCTGCCGAAGAAGCACTGGCAGATAAGCAACGGAAGCTGTCTTCCGCCGAAGAAGCACTGGCAGATAATCGGCGGAAGCTGTCGGTTGCAGAAGATTCACTGGCAGATAAGCAGCGGAAGTTGTCTGCAGCCGAGAGGGAACTTGCTGACAAGCAGCAAGAGCTGTCGGCTTGCCAGGAGAGGGTAAGGTGGTTGACGGTGTTCGTTAACTTCGACAACTTAGGCTTCTAAGTACATGCGCATGCACAAGCGTAGGTGGCTTCTTGACTGAGGACTCTTAGGGAGCATCAATTAACTGCATAGTTAAGTCCTAGATACTTCATTGCTCTCTGCTGCAACATTTGCAGGAGAATAATTACCGAGCGAGAGTTGACGAGCTGCTGGATCGGCATAGGGCTCAGGCCGATGAGCACGACGGTCGCGTTGCCGAGCTCAAACAGCGAGAGGAGCGGCTCTATCAAAGAATGAATGAGGAGACATGGAAGAGAAAGGAGGCGGAGCAGGTGATGATAAATTGAGACTTGGCTTGGTGTAGCTTGGATGCACAAGGATGCCTCGAAAGATAGCATGGGAACGAATGGGCCCAAGTGGATCAAGGAAAACATTAATTACAAAAATGGTCCTACATCTCTCCCATCCCTCCCACTTCCAGTCTCGGTCGGTAGCTGACGAGCAGATCCGCCAGCTGCGCGCGTCGCTGGACTCGGAGCGCAAGTCCACCGCGGAGCAGGTGCAGCAGGCGCAGCAGCAGCGAGACTCGGCCCTCAGCACCGCTGAACGAATGCGCGAGTGCTTGGAACAGCGGCAGCGCCGTTTGGACCAGCTGGAGCAGGGGGACCGAGAGCTGCAGCAGGATATTTGTCGCAAGAACGACGAATGCAAGAGACTTGAGACCAGGCTGACCCAGCTGCAGGCGAAGCTTGAGGAGGCTCAGCAGGAGCTGAAACAAAATGAGGATACAAAAAATCTGCTGCAGTCAACCTTAAAAGACTATGAGCGAGACTTCGCCCAAGAGAGAGCAGAAAAGGAGAAGTACAAAGCGGACTGCACCAAGCTGAGGGAGAGCTTGAACCTGCGAATTGATGAAGAAGTTCAGCAGCAGCAACAGCAGCAGGAAGAGCAGCAACAGAAGCAGAACTCTGACAGCAGCTTCTTTGGACGATACCGTAAGCAATAAATACATGTAATGGCTAACTTATTGAACTTATCACACTCTCCGCTTCTTTGAAGAGCTTTGAAGAGCTTACTTTAGAAACTGCATGAAAATTGTTTTATTAGTTTATCTGCCCTAATTCAGATCATGCGAGGTGTCCAGATTATGTAATTTTTTCACACTGAATCTTGAGTATAAAAGTTTTAGAGCTTCAAATATTTTTATAAATCCATTTTCGCGGTTTTATTGTACTTGTACGAGCTATAAAAGTATTTGTACAGTTGTACACGTACATGTGTACATATGTGGCCTACATAAAATCGTACGTAAAATCTGCTGTCGTCTGTTAATTTTCTAGCATGTGCACAGGCACGTACAGTATGAGTGCGTATCATATCTATTTTTGAGTCGTTTTTAGCGGTTTGAACGGAATCTGTTTCAGCAGAATTTATTAATCTCGAACGTGTTTTTAAATGTATAGATGCTCACTTCGTTCAATCGAATTGATACGTACCGTGTGTACACGAAGCATGCAATGCGCAGGCACCATACAGGGACGAATAAATCTATAAATGTATCGTTTATTCAGAACGCCGCATTCGCGGTTCGCATGTGCAGCACATGCATATAATCTCTAAATATATCTCATAACTTATTTGCAGAACCCCTAGCTGTCATTGTCGGGGTACATTACACTATTTTCATGTATCAAACATCAATGTATTGAACTTGCAACTTTAATAGGCTTTAGCTAGCAACAGGGATAGAAATTGTAGCAGTTTATATAAGCTTGATTGTCGTTGCACTTTTCACTTCGTTGACTTCCCCATCAATCACAGACAATGGAATTTACCGCACGGTCGAGTTATTGGTGAAGATGGCTTCTGGCCAAACACATGTAGCGCCTTGTTTCCCACTGTCCTTGCGTAATAAAAGTACTTTCTTTTGAGTGCCCACAAGCTAGGTTGTCTATGACCCAAACTCCAACTTTCGGTTTCCACCCCAAACTAACTGTACTTTATTTTTATTAAATAGACGCGATCGCCCCCCAGCCGAGGTTTAACCTTTCGCTCAACTTAATCAATCATCTTTATCTTTTGGTAGCCAGCGCTACAGACAAATGGATAGTGCATGGGGGCATGAGGAGGCTGGCCATATCATGACATTTAGACAACAGCGCTATAATAACCAGAAGCTCTGAACTCGTAGTAACCATGCAGCTGTACAAGATGCATGTACATGTAAGCACACAAATCGTAGTCGTGAAAGTTTGACATTGCATAATATTTTTGAAGAACCACCGTACATGCATTCCAACAATTTAGGATTACTTTTATCGGACGGATCGTACATCAATTATCCGATTTTCTGTCGAAGTGCATTAATATTGCAATGCTTAAGCCATAAGAAAAGATAGCTGTCCTTTCGTCAAATGTTCAACGTAATCGCTAGTAACATATTATATAAAATGAATTTTTATTAACGACTTACATAACAATTACATAACAATTGTATTCAATAAAACATATATTTAAACATTTCCTAGACATTACACCGCGGGGAAAGGAACGAGGCAAGACAAGGGTTGGCGCGAAACGGAACCTCCTCTGGTCGAAAAAAAGCCAGCCGATGAACTAATTTATTTCTTGCGAAAGATTTAACAGTCGAATGAGGAAAAAAAGCTAAAAAAATCTGAGCAAACACGAACGCACGGCGTACGAGCGGAGGACAAGACTAAATATGAAAACGAGCTACCACCCACACGACACCCCCGCCCCCCGCAGCA
The DNA here is from genome assembly GCA_002269645.1 of Macrostomum lignano. Lineage (NCBI taxonomy): Eukaryota > Metazoa > Platyhelminthes > Macrostomidae > Macrostomum > Macrostomum lignano. The sequence continues at coordinate 213,301 of NIVC01001813.1, read as the reverse complement.
CACGCAACCCCGCACGCACCCGCCCCAGCCCAGCGAGCCACCTCCCCCCGCAGTATAAACGCCCTTACCACCAACACAGTGGCAAGGGTAACATTACACCGCGGGGAAAGGAACGAGGCAAGACAAGGGTTGGCGCGAAACGGAACCTCCAAACCCAAACCGGAGAACGGACAGAAACGGAGACAGGAGTAAAAGAAAAACACAGGGGAAACTTCAAGAACGGAGAAGTTAACGCCAGCACCGACAAAGTTAAACAGCCAAACGGTTAGAACGCAGCCTTCACCGCCGCCCCGATGCGACAAACAGCACGGCTGGCCACCTGCGGCTGCTGGCCCGCATAGAGATGAACCGCATCGCTCTTCCAGTCGCCAATGGCTTTGATATCCTCGATCGCGATGCCTGAACGCCTGGCAAAGCTGGCGCCGCCTCGGCGCAGGCTGTGCATTGAAAAGCGGTCTCTCGGAAGGCCAGCCTGGTGAAAAAGCTGGGACAACTCGCGCCGGACATGCGCTGCAGTTAAGCTCATCCAGCTTCCTGCTGACTGCAGGGTCGAGAACAGAGGCTGCGAAGGAGGTGCAATGTCTAGTGAGTTCCGGCTGAAATGATGATGGAGCGCACAAAGCGGACACAGCGGAGCAGTCGCACTCTTGCAGATGCAGGGCAGAAGAACGACATGGCGGCGCTCGCCGAATTGATTCGTCTTGGACAGGCGAACAAAAATCCGAGCCTCCTTGACGCCCAGCCGAAGATCGCTGATCAGCACCGCCGTGCCGACGTTTGCCCGGCTGACAGAGCAGAGATTGGCCGCCCGCAGCATCGCCCACCAGCCGGCTAAGATGAGGCTCCACAGAGCAGCTCCAAGGCCGGTCTGCAGCTGTAGGCAGCGCCGCAGTCGCAGAAGATGACTCGGCCCCAGCGCAGCCTTGCGGCGAGCAGGCGTTACGGCCAGCAGCCGCTTCGCACCTCGAAGAGCCAAGCGCACGAGTCCAGAGTCTGTCGTAACCGGAGAGTCGCTGAGTCGCAACAGAGTGGAGATCGAGCTGACGTATGCCTGCAGGCTCGATTGTCGCGACAAGCGATGGTGCATGAGGAAGTTGATGAATTGGCAAATCTGAGTTGGAGTCGGCTTCAGAGCGTTGATCTTTGCCTCGCTGCAGAAAGCGCGCCACGTCCTCCATTTGCTTTCCAGCGACCGCAGCGTCGCCGGTGCGAAGGCGGCGCGAACCAGAGGGAGCAGCTCGATTGGCAGCCCAAAGGAGGCGGCACCTGAAAAACAGGGTGGAAGCGGAAGCAGGACCCAGCGCATGCGAAGCAAATTCAGAGGGATCAATCAACAAATGACCGTAGAAACGAGAGGCAAAATCAATCAGAGCAGCGTCTCCCGTCAGCAGACGAGAGGCGGGGTCAGCGAGGAACTGGCGGCAACCGGGCATGTAAAAGACCTTAAAAGTGATCTGCTGCTGCATGCAGACAAACCCAGCCTGCATCAGAAGGTCATTCACGATGGGACACTTAGCAGAGCCACGGTTAAGCATGCCGACAGCTGCTTGGTTGTCGCTGTAGAAGACCACCTGGGCCTGATGAAGCTGGTCACGAAACCGCAGCAGAGTGAGAGGAGCGATAGCCGCCTCCTTGTAATTGATGTGCAGATCAGCAAAACGGCCGTCTAAGTCCGAGGAAAAATCAACGAAAAACCAATCGCGGAAGCAGCAACTGCTGAGAATGGCAGCGCCGCCACTGATGCAGGCGTCAGTTTCCACGGCCAAGGCGTCGGAGAAGATGGGCCAGATGAGACGATCGTGGTAACACTTGACGGCCGATTCCCACCATTGGAGAAGATGCCGCAAACTCTCGCGAATGCGCACTCGACGATTTTCACGACTAAGCCTCTCGGTAAACTCGATGATGGGGCGAAGGAACATGCGAATTTGTCTCTGCACCTGGCAAAACCAGCTCAACTTTCCGGTGAGGCGACGCAAGAAGGAAGCAGAGACTTGTCTAGCGGCAAGACAGTCAGTGAGCAACTGACGCAGCTCATGCAGCTTTTCCGGAGGCAGAGACATGACTCCGATGTCCGTCTGGATACGAACACCAAGGAAGACCATGTCCTGACAAGGCGGGGTGCACTTTTTGCGGTTGACCTCGAAGCCAAGGTGCTCCAGAAGACTTAGCAGGTGATCATAGGCCTTGAAGCAATCTCTGTAGGTAGCGGCAGTGACAGCAAAGTCATCCAGATAGTTGACAACAGCGGTATAGCCGTCCTTGACCATGAAGCGATGAATGGCTTGAGAGACACGGTGAAATCTAGGAACAGAGCCGGCAGCACACATGGGAAGGCGTCGGTCTTGCATGTAAGTAACGTGATCGTCGCCGGAAAACTTGAACTTCAGACCAAGAAGAGGCCAGCAGCTGGGGTGGCAGGCAATGGACCGATACGCCGAGGCAATATCAACTTTAGCCATGAAGTGACCTGGCCGAAGAAGACGCACGAAATCCTCGACAGACGCAAAACGAAGCTTGCGGTCGGCGGTGAAACAGTCGTTGAGAGACGCATTATGGGGGACGGAGCAGTCGTGAATGAGTCTGACGCCACCAGAAGATTTGCGAATAGCCCCAAGCGGGCTCACCAAGCTTGGCGGATCTGGCACAACCACGACTCTACCCCTGCGAATTTCTTCAAGCAGCAGGCATTCGACCTCCTGTCTGAACTCCTCCACCGACGGGTAGTTATCGGACTCAAAGGCGGGCACTTTAGAACCGTCGTCGATTAAAGAAAAACCAGCACGAAGACTGTCGACAAGGAAATTCTCGTCCGGATCACCACGAAGACGCTCCTCCCAGACAGCCACGACGAGGTCGCCGCACCGACGGGGATCGACCGGAGGACAGCCGTTTGCTAGCCGGCAGGCAGGATCCATGACGGAGGCCGACAAGTAGGCAGGTTTGGCAGCATCGGAGCCAGGCAGGCAGGCAGGTTGAGCGACGTCGGAGGCAGGCAGGCAGGTTGAGCGACGTCGGAGGCAGGCAGGTAGGCAGGTTGAGCGAGTTCGGAGGAAGGCAGGCAGGCAGGTTGGGCGATGTCGCGGGCAGGCAGGAAGTTAAAAGAAAAGGCGTCGCAGGCGATGGAATCTGCATGCGACGCTTCTCTCAGTTTTTTGCTTGATTAGCACGGTTGGTGTGGCTAGCAGCAGCATGTGAGCCACCACAAATCCGACAGCAGTGCAGATAGTTGCAGGTGTCTCTCTGACATCCGGTGGCGCTGTTAAACAGTTCACAGACCGCTTGGCCTCGCGAAGCGAATTGTCGGCGGCCACCGCGGCCAGCTTGGCTAGCTTGCCGACTATGAAGGTTCTTTGGGGCCGTCAGGTGCTTACAGATCAGAGACAAAGGCGGCTGGGACCACTTGGAAGCATGCGCATGCTGGAACTTACGCAGATCGTCATCATAACGAAGAAGGACTTGCCAGTCGTACCCCCCATCAAGCAAATCGCCGATATGGATAACGTGCTGCAAGTAGTCCAGGAGACTTTTTGGCTCACTATCGGTGTCATGAGACGCTAGCTGTCCGGATTGCAGCATGGCATACATGATTTTAGCATTGGCAGAAATCCATTGGCCGACTGTCACAGAGTCTACAGATTTTGGTCTACCGCTCTTGAGATTCTGCTTAGCTGTCTCACCCTGCGCAAGAAGCTCGTCAGCCTGGCCTGGGGCATCAATGAAGTCGCAAATACGGAGCAGCCGCCCGGATGAAACTCTAGCGTTGCTTGGAGCAAAAATAGCAGCATCAAGTTCACCATCATTGGACCACCTATCAGACTCAGCGCAAGCAGACTGGCTCAAAAATTCTGGTAGCTTACCGCGATTATCTGGTGCCTTATCCACCGACCGTCGCAGCTCCGCCTCTTCTTTCTGCAGCCTTAGCAGTTCAATGCGTCGTCGGGTGAGCTCGATCTCCGCATCCAGAGCCGCGCCACCCAAAGAGGTGCCACCCCCCTTGGACTGCCGGCTGCTCCCTCCATCGGACGAGTCGTCAGAATCCCTCGGTGGCTCCCTGTGGGAAGTCCTGTTCTCGGCGTCAGCAGCTAGACGCTCGTTGAGAATCGCGTCGCACAGACGGGTACGTAGCAGGGCAGCCTTGCTACCTTTAATTGGCAATTTGCGCGCTTGCAATGCCGTCTTTAGTTGAGGCACGCTCAGATCGGTGACTGATTTGCAGCTGACTAGAGGTGGCCATATCGATTGTGGCTGAGAAAAAAATCAAAAAAAAAGTTTGAGAAAAAAATCTGAGCAATCACGAACGCGCGGCGTACGAGCGGAGGACAAGACTAAATATGAAAACGAGCTACCACCCACACGACACCCCCGCCCCCCGCAGCACACGCAACCCCGCACGCACCGCCCCAGCCCAGCGAGCCACCTCCCCCCGCAGTATAAACGCCCTTACCACCAACACAGTGGCAAGGGTAACATTATATGCGTTCTCCAAGATTATATTTGGAATTATTCAATAATTGTCTGGTAAAATATTTATCCATGTTTAAAATGAGAATGAGATTATATAAATATGCTTTTGAGGCAGTTATTCGGGTACTCGTAAATCACGAGGGCCACTAGGGCTACGGGGGAAAAATATTAAAATAGCTCCCAAAAGGCATGTGATGCTGAATCTTCTACTTAACCACAAAACATTTAATTAATGTATCAATTAATACATAATAATTCCGGTTTCATCTCCGCGTTTATCCCCTATTATATTTCAAAGCTAACATGGTCACAAAAGTTTTGAAAGCAACTGACGTGATTTTTTTAATTTTTGTTATTAAAACGCGAAAGATTTCATTTTCTTAGAGTTTTGTTATGATGCTCTAGTTTCGAAGAAAATGTTTCGACGTACAACAATCATTTTTAACTTACCGAGAACGATGCATTTATCGCTGGTCGACCGTCGACGTACTGGATTGGGGTTTTGGGTAGAGAGAGAATAAGGAAGGGGGTGGCTTACTTTCTTACCTACAGACCTATCAGTCCTAGAGCTATTTTTATCCCTCTTCTTTCTATCTAATTCCACTCTCTTCTCTCTTTCTTATTTTACCTCTTGACTTTTTATATTGACTCTTGACTCTTGAGTCAATTAAGTAAACAAAACAATAGGCCTATAGTATATTATTAAGATTATATAGCAAGGCAATAGAACAATTTTAGAAAATTAAGAAAGTTGCAAATTTTATACGATAGGTAAATTAAACAATTATTTTAATTTTGATATAATATTTTAGCTAATTAATATAATATATTAGCTTTATTGTTTGATCAATTGGCTAAAGTCACTGTAATGCTTTTCTAAGTCTCTAAGTGGAAGCCTAGTATGACTTTTCTCTATAGCCTATACTATAGGCCTTTTCCTAATTTTAGATCTTGATAAGCCATTTTAATATGGCAATGATAGGCTATATTGTATTTAGTTATTATAGGTGGCCTTTTCCCTTAAATAAATCTGGTATTCACAAGGTGTCAGTGATGCATTTGAGATAGATATCACAATAGACATTGCATGGTTGCAGGTCCTTGGACTTGGTATATGTAGCATACAACTTATTGTAGAAAATTTATTATAAAATATCATTATTTCTTCATTTAACTTGTATTTTAAAATGCTTGATTTATATGCATGTTTTATATACTCTATAGCCTAGGTTAGGAAATTGAATAGTGCATGCATAGATAGTAGAGCTGTCAGAAATTGAGATTTGGACTAAGATGAAATTTGAGACAAAAAAGTCTGAAGTTGAGAAATTTTGAGACAAGATGGGATAAGATTAAAAAAATATTTGAAAATATAATTTATCTCATTATAACAAATACACCATAAGATCAGCAGATCCTTTGAGTTTACTACTGAATCACCTTGTTGCAAGACTATAACGATAACAAAAATGTGTATTAGAACAAGTTTATATGTTAGAATTTATAATTATGTTTGCATTTATTACAATGATATAAAACTGCTCAACTAACCTAACCTATCACAGAATTTATCCATTTCAAAATCGTCTTGCTAAAATATTCAAACAAAAAGCACAGGTTCAACAATAGTATTTAGGTGTTTTGAAAAAATACTTGCCTTTTCACATACTTTCTTAATCAAAAATTTTGTTTTTAGCAATCCAAAAATTTCTCAATTTCTCAAATCTCATCTCGAAACTTTCCACAAAAGTTGAGATTTCTTGAGATGAGAAAAAATTTCAAGATCTCATCTTGAATCTCATGTTGTCAAGCTCTAATGACACCTCTAATGGACAGTACATAGATTCCATAGTCAGGATCATGGCATGCCTACACTAGAACAAATCCTATCAAATAAGTTTGATTTTGCCATGTGCCAGAAAAATATTATTAAAAAAGTTTGATTGCACCATGTACTATAACTATTCCTATTCAAAGAAGTCTGCTTGCACTATGCTAGAACTTTTTGAAAAATACAAAAACACAAGAATCAGTATTTTCCATTTGAAAAATACCAATAAAACTTTTATTTTAATCTGTTTCATAGAAAATGCAATGTTAACATATTTTAATTAATAAAAAACTATCAACAAAGAAGTGCTAATAAAAAGAAATTACATGCTAATTTTCTGTTTGCAAAAATATTGTCTTGTGAAAAGTTTTTGTCTTGCAATAAAATGCACCAATTTTTTGCCTTGACTCTTATGCCATACTGTGCTAGATTTTTCTCCCCTGCTTGCTATTGTGCAGGAATGTGCTGATGTGGCGCAAATCCAACCCCCTTCTATGCTAGAATTTCTATGAAAAAAGTTATCTTCCTGACTATGGTATAGATTGTATCAAAATATATATTCAAAGATATGCTATGCCACCTTTTTTAATTGTAGGTTATTTTCACTTATCAAAAGTTCAAACTTTTCAAAGTGTATTTTACATCCACTTTCCTTTACACACTAGTGCCTTTATTCTATCTCAATTCAAATATGAGCAAGATTTAAACTATGACCAAGGCAGGTATATTGTAAAATGATCAATATAATATCAATAAATTGATAAATAATTTTTGCACTTATTATTTATATTGCAATCCTTTACTATCTTATTTATATATGCTACCATTTTTAGATAATTTTGTTTACTTTTATTTAATAGTAATAATAACAATAATTGATTAAATATTCTCCTAAAGGGCCAATATGCTATTGCATATTATGTAGCTTGTAGCTATTAAGCAGTGCATGGCTACTCACATGGCTAATCACCACATACGTGCACACTGTCAATTATCCCAGCTAATTCTGGTCTCCATTCTATAGCTTGGTGAACTAAAGCAACTGCAGATTTCAGAGTCTTGTACTCTTGAGCCATTTTACTAAAGTTGCCATAGTCTATGGCCATAGCCATGATCACAGCATAGCACTGCTGAGCTCTAGCTGTGAAATAGAGAAGAAACGATGCAACCAAATTTTTGCCATCCTTAAATCTGCAGCAGTCAAAGCCACTGCAGTACCTGGTGCAGCTGCTGCTGCTGCTCATCCAGCCAGTCTGGCCTCCTCATCCTCTGCCCGCATCGGCCTCAACCCACTGGGTGGCCTCCCCAGATGGCGGCCTGCCGCAGCCGCTGCCGGCCGAGCAATCCCGGCTGTCCATGCGCCGGCCAGCCGACCTGGCCGAGTGGCTGCGCCAGTGGGAGCGGCTGCAGCTGCTGGACAGCCTGGAGCGCGAGCTGGCCGAGTCCGACGCCACGCTGGAGTCCATGCCGGCCAAGGACGACGCTTTTGTTGAACAGTTTCAGCGGAGCAACGCCGACTGCGTAGCCGCCGGGAAGCCGCTGCAAGATCTCGACTTGTTCGTGTCCGTGCCCCTGGACCCGGGCCTGGATCTGGGGGCCAAGCCCGACACAGCCTGGCGAGCCGTCAGCCTGCTGGTGCGCCTCCCACCTTGCACTTTTGTCTGAACTTGCACTTTTGTCTGCCTTCTTGTCTGGCTGGCTGACCCACCTTGCACTTTTGTCTGCCTACTTGTCTGGCTCACCCGCTTTGCACTTGATCCCATCCCAATGTGTTTTCTTTAAGGTTCTTTTGCTTGTCTTTTTGGCCTTTTCTCTATGTCTCATCTTCAGAGTTTTGTGTCTGTCTCGTTCTTGTCCTTCTCAGTCGAGTATCCTTCATATCCACCCTGCCCTTCCTCCCTCCCGGCCTGTCCAGGTGCCCGACTGCGAGGCTGCCATGGAGCTGCCCTTCTCAATGGACTCGCTTGAGCACGTGGCCTCAGTGCGCCACCGCGCCGAATTGGAGGCTCCGCCCGACATTTTCCTGTACCGGACGGCCGTGCCGGGCGGCCTGACGCCGGACCAATACGGACACCTCATCGGGGAGGCCATGGCGGCCAACGCCAGCTCCTGGCACCTGCACAACATGGCCAGCTACTACTGGCGGATCAAGGGGGACGCGCCCAGGGCTGCCGAGTGTGCGCTGCGGGCCCTGCGGCTTGCCAGGTGCGTCTGCCTGTCTGTCTGTCTGTCTGCCTCTCTTTCTCTGTCTGTCTGCCTGTTTGTCTGCCTGTCTGCCTGTCTGTCTGTCTGCCTGCCTAAACTCGTCAGCACGGTGCATCCAGTGCCTCCCCGTCGCTGCAGCCACCACAGCCGAGACGCGGTGCTGCTGAACCTCGCCAGCCTCCTGCACGCCGCTAAGCGCCACTCCGACGCTTTGACTGTGCTGCGCTCCGCTCTGGCTATAAATTCGCGCTCCCAGGCGGCCTACATGTTGCTAGGCAACGTGCTGACTCTGCTGGCCGACTTTCCAGCCGCTCTGCGGGCTTATCAGGTGAGCCTGGCAGCCTTTATTGAAAGCTACAGGCAAAATGAGAATTTTCGGTCTTTCTAAAATTAGGTGATGCTCCATGCTGTCTACTTGCAGTAGAACAAAACACATTTTCCCGTTTATTTAATTCGTCTATTAAATGTGTATTTACTATTTGTGACAGTCATAGATAAGTTTTCACACTGCTCTACTGTCAGTAAAAATGGAAATATTTTGTTCGCCTTTTTTCTCCAGTCCGCCCTGGCTTTGCCGCTGAGCTCGCCGCCGGCCGCGGAGAAACAGCAGCAGCAGCAGCCAGCCACTGGCGATAAAAAGTCTGGGAAAGCCGAGAAGCCGTCGCTTCCTGAGGCGACTCCGTCCGACAGCAGCCTCACCAGCAAAGCGGCGCCTTCGGCCGGCGCCGTTTTAGCTTTGCGCGCCGACGCTCAGCGCAAAGCGGCCGCAGTTCGCTGCCAGCTTGGCCTCGAATCCAGCCTGCGCCAGCAGAACCGTCAGGTTGGCGCCGCGATGGCGCGCGTCCAGCGCTTCCATGCGAGGTCCGAGGCGCTGGCCAGGGCTAAGGAGCTCGCGGCCAGCGAGGTTGCGCCTCTGCAGGTGAGCGGACCTTCTCTCCTCTCCTCTCCCCACCTCTCCCTTCTCCCTATCCTCTCCCCCTCCTCTCCTTCCTCTCCCTCTCCCCCATCCTCTCTCTCATCCCCATCCTCTCCCTTCTCCCCATCCTCTCCCTTCTACCATCCTCCCCTCTTCCTCATCTGCCTCATCTGCCTCCTTTTCCTCTCCCTCCCCTCCTCTCGATGTTCCCAATCCTGTCTCTAACGTCCCTCTTCTCCCCTCCTCGCGCAGCTCTCCCCCAAGTATGAGTAATAGAGGACAGTAGTATCCTAGACCACTACCAGCGAGCATTGGTATGTAAGCAAGTGTTTTGCAATCCGAAAATTTTTTTCTGCCGGATCTGCGCAGGCCCGTAAAGCCTCAGAGGCCGCCTACCATGAGTACCTTGCCCGGCATCCGTCTTTGTCGCCGGCCGCTCGACCGACCGCCGCCGCCGCCTCGTCTTCGGCGTCTTCGCCAAGCCCGCAGCCGTCGGTGGCGGACTTCAGCCAGCCGCGCCGACCGCCTGTGCACCAAGTAGCCCGAATCGACCTGCCCGAAGCTCTGCGCTACCTGGTTAACGCCAGCGCCTTCCCTTCGCCGTCCGAGTGCAGATCCCACGGCGAGACCAGTGGCAGCGACCTGCAGTCCGTGCCTTCGGAGCATGTGCCTCTGGAGAACAAAGGATTCGAATCCGTTGCCATGCTGACTGACGGCCTGGGCATTCGGATTGGCGACGAGCACCCGCTGCCCTGGTAAGTCTGAGCACTGCACCTTGGCAACCGTTGAAAGCAAAGCTATGGTCCTTAGCAACCGTTGATAGCGAAGCTATGGTCCTTAGCAACCGTTGATAGCGAAGCTATGCATCTTAGCAAACCGTTGATAGTGAGCATTCCCCTTAGCAACGGTTGGTTCCAAATCATTCCCCTTAGCAACGGTTGGTTCCAAATCATTCCCTTAGCAACGGTTGGTTCCAAATCATTCCCCTTAGCAACGGTTGGTTCCTAATCATTCCCCTTCGCAACGGTTGGTTCCTAATCATTCCCCTTCGCAACGGTTGGTTCCTAATCATTCCCCTTAGCAACGGTTGGTTCCTAATCATTCCCCTTAGCAACGGTTGGTTCCTAATCATTCCCCTTCGCAAAGGTTGGTTCCAAATCATTCCCTTAGCAACGGTTGGTTCCTAATCATTCCCCTTAGCAACGGTTGGTTCCAAATCATTCCCCTTAGCAACTGTTGGTTCCATTCGCCTTGGCCACTTCAGGTATCCGCCAGACTGCTCCGAGTTCCCAGATCCGCAGCCCAGCCGGCTCACAGGCGACCACTTGGAGGCTGTGAAACTCGCCCGGGCCGCCGACCCGTCCGTGGGCCAGCAATCGTCTGCGTCCAGCAGCCGTCATCAGCAGCGCCAGCCGATGGACGGCTTTGCTTCCATGCAGCCGGAGCCGGCCGAGCCGCTGCTTGGCGGCCTGTCACTCCGCATGCACCTGGACGATCTCGGACAGCGCCTGCTGACTGGCCTGCGCTCCGGCCGGGGCGGCCCGCAGTGGGCGCTGTTCACCCTGGCCGGTGCTTTTTGGCGCGTCCGAGCCAGTCCAAGACGCAGCGTCGATTGTCTGCGCCGCGCGATCTTCCTGGCGCCGGACAACTACAGGGACGTGCCGCTGCTCTGTCTGGCCGGCATGCTGGCTCGCTCCGGACACCTGGCCGACGCGGCCAGCCTCACTGCGGATGCCTTGGCCGGACCCGGCGCCTTGGAGCCCGCTGTGCATGCTATGCATGGCCATCTGCTTGCCGGGTATGGGGCACCTGTGCTGTTACCTGTGTAACCACCTGTGCTGTTACCTGTGTAACCACCTGTGCTGTTACCTGTGTAACCACCTGTGCTGTTAACTGTGTAACCACCTGTGTAACCACCTGTGCTGTTAACTGTGTAACCACCTGTGCTGTTACCTGTGTAACCACCTGTGCTGTTACCTGTGTAACCACCTGTGCTGTTACCTGTGTAACCACCTGTGCTGTTACCTGTGAAACCACCTGTGCTGTTAACTGTGTAACCACCTGTGCTGTTACCTGTGTAACCACCTGTGCTGTTACCTGTGAAACCACCTGTGCTGTTACCTGTGTAACCACCTGTGCTGTTACCTGTGAAACTACCTGTGCTGTTACCTGTGTAACCACCTGTGCTGTTAACTGTTTAACTATCTGTGCTGTTACCTGTGTAACCACCTGTGCTGTTATCTGTGTAACCACCTCTGCTGTTACCTGTGTAACCACCTGTGCAACCACCTGTGCTGTTACCTGTGTAACCGACAGCTCAGCCGCAGCTGTATCTGAAGGCTGCATACGGCTGTTCAGTCCAAAGACTGGGGGGGGGGGGGGTAGGGGTCACCACGCACACCATCAATTACCCCAGCTAATGCTGGCACCCATTTCACAGCTGAGTGAACTGAAGCAATGCAGACTTAAATGTCTTGCTCAAGGACACAAATTGTTGAGTGGGTCGAGAATCGAACTCCTGACCTTTCAGTCGTGAGTCCGACGCTCTGACCACTGAGCTACAACCCTCAGGTACAGCCTGAGCAATATCCAAGAATATGCTACCGCTGTGTGCTGTCCCTGTGCCACTAAGTCTGTTTAATTTCCAGTCGCCCTTCTCAACATTATTTTACTATATATATTTAACTTAACACTCTCGCCCAGCCTCTCCAATTACTCCGGAGCTGAGGCGCACTATCTGGCCGCCATGCGCCAGGACCCGGAGCGGGCCGCCGACCTCACCGCCAGGCTGGCCGCTGTCCGGTGCCAGCGCCGCTCGGCCGAAGCCGCCGGGATCGGCGGTCACAGCGCCAGCAGCCCGTTCGATCCGGACCGGCCCTGCCGCGGCCGGCACGCCTGTGCGGAGCTGCGGGCGCACTTTCAGGAGAAGATCTGCGACCTGTACTCCCACTACATGCAGTACTCGGCTTCCGAGTGCCTTGCGCCCGCCAATTCCATCGCCTTCAAGTGAGCTGTCTGGCTGTGCATCTGTGCTGTGTCCGGGGGTATCTGTGCGGCTGTGTCCGGGGGTATCTGTGCAGCTGTGTCCTGGGAGTAGCTGGGCGGCTGTCCGGGCTGTGTCCGGGGGTATCTGTGCGGGCGTGCGGCTGTGTCCGGGGAGTAGCTGGGCGGCTGTGTCCGGGGAGTAGCTGGGCGGCTGTGTCCGGGGGTATCTGTGGGCTGTGTCCGGGGAGTAGCTGGGCGGCTGTGTCCGGGGAGTAGCTGGGCGGCTGTGTCCGGGGGTATCTGTGGGCTGTGTCCGGGGAGTAGCTGGGCGGCTGTGTCCGAGGGTATCTGTGCGGCTGTGTCCGGGGAGTAGCTGGGCGGCTGTGTCCAGGGGTATCTGTGCGGCTGTGTCCGGGGAGTAGCTGGGCGGCTGTGTCCGGGGGTATCTGTGCGGCTGTCCTAAGGGTACCTGAGTGTGTCCTGTGGGTACCTCAGAGGTCCTCGGTGTACTTGATGACGCTGACACGCTGTCAAACTGGCAACTATTCTATTATGGTGTCCTGTCTTGGACCCTTGCGCTCTATTCTTACAGATCCTCTTGAGTCCATGAACCCATCCCAATAAAGCATCCATGACTGCCAATGACTGCCAATCCGCAGGGTGCCGCACATTCACCTGCTGCCGCGCAAGGACAACAGCCAGGCTGTGATCAAGGGCCTGCTGTTCAACTCTGACCGCAGCGGTGCCGCTGCCGACCCGTCTGGAGCTGACTGCGTGGTCTTCAACGACAGCTCGCAGTCGCCCGGCTGCCAGAAACTCGCCGCCGCCACTGCAGCAGCGAAGGTCCTCGCCGAGACCGTCGAGTTCGTCAACCGACTGCAGAGGCTCATCGACCGGCACGCCGAGCTGCTGCAGGCCGGGAGACCCCCGCTGAGCCAGCTGAACCTGGAGGGGTATGCTGTCCACTTTCTGTTGTCCGCTTTCTGCTGTCTGTCTGTCTGTCTGTCTGTCTGTCTGTCTGTCTGCCTGTCTGTCTGTCTGTCTGTCTGTCTGTCTGTCTGTCTGTCTGTCTGTCTGTCTGTCTGCCTGTCTGTCTGTCTGTCTGTCTGTCTGTCTGTCTGTCTGTCTGTCTGTCTGTCTGTCTGCCTGTCTGTCTGTCTGTCTGTCTGCCTGTCTGTCTGTCTGTCTGTCTGTCTGTCTGTCTGTCTGTCTGTCTGTCTGTCTGTCTGTCTGTCTATCTATCTTATACCAGCTCCCCACTTTATCCTGCAGCTGTCCATCTGCCGCCAGCCTTGCGGAACCCGCGCCGCCCACCTGGCCGGGCGACCTGCTGCTGGACCGGCTATCCCGGCTGCACAAGCGGCGCCGGCTGCACCTCGATTTCCAGCGGCGACTCCGCCAGGCCTCGGCGCCTGCGGTGTCAAAAAATGCCAGCGGCGGCAACGAGATGGCGGCGAACTCGAGCGACTCTGTTGCCGCGGCCGCAGACATGGAGGCCAACGACACCCGACTCCCCGCCGCCACAGCTGAGTCGCTGGCCTCTGGCGCGGCGCCCGCCTGCCCGACCACTGCGGCCGACCTGCTGGCCGAGGACACCCAGCAGCAGCAACAACAGCAGCAGCAGATGCTCCAGCAGGGCCCCGCGGCGCCTGCCGCCTCCACTTTCTCAGCACCGCTGCGCGAAGGCCAGCAGCAACTTCGCCGGCTGCTGGCCGAGGCCCAGCTTGGCCGGAAATTCTTCCGTCCGGACGCTGAGCCGGTTGCCGCCTTATCCGAGGCCAATAAGCGGCTGGGCGGCCAGCTGGCCGAACTGCTGTCCGGCCTGGGCTTGCGCTGGTCGGACCTCGGCTCGGACATGGCGAACAACGAGGCCGAGATTGCCAGGCTGGTGCCGAACCGGCGGCCGGGCACGCCGTCCTCGGAGGCCTGGGCCTCGGCCGCGCTGGCAGCGCTGCAGCACCGTCGCCATGGCAACCACACGGCCGCGTTCGAGTGCCTGCTGACCGCCCACGACTGGGCGCCAGCAGGTGCGAGGCACGTGGCTCTGCTGGGCCTCGCCGAGCTGCTCGGTCTGTATGATGAAGTCGGCCGGCGTCTGGCCTTCGTCCTGATCGACCTGGCGTTCGCGCAGTCTCAGCCGACTGCGGCGGGCCACATGGCCCTGGCCAACATCCACGCCGGCTCCAATGACTGGCTTGAGGCCGCTAAGCACTACGAGATCGCCGCCGCGCTGGACCCGGAGTTGGTGCTGGCCGCTGAACGGTCGGAGGCCATCCGGTGTCTGATTAAGCGGAATAACATTGTGTAGCGTGGGACCGCCCTGAGAAGGGCCGTTTTTGTTAGATTTTAAAAATCCTATAATGCAATTTTCATCTCAAGCTGCTAAATTATTCTGAAAATTGATACGCATTCGGTTGCCATACTGGGCTTCATCCCGTTGAAAACGTTACCGCAACCAGAACCGCTTCAGACTCATTGCAACTCTTTGGCAACTCTTTCGTAGAAAAATCGAACACTTCAAGTAAATCGGTTCTTGTGCTGTCTGTGCCTTTAAATTTAATAAAAATTTTCTGCGTGCTCTTTCCGTCCTTGTCCTGGCCCTACTTGTAATCATCTGTTCTTTGGCCATTCGTAGCCGACATTGAGTGTGTTCTTAAAAGGGCCGTTTTAAACTAACGACACTTTTTATTAGACTTAGAACGCAAATACAACAGCCAACATGTTTTGTTTATTCGTTGTTTAAACTTTTTAACCAATTTTTCCTTACTATCTGCTGCCTCTGGAAGTTTTGCCGTTTCTACACCTGATCTTCACCGACTTCAAGCCTCTTTAGGGCTTGTGGTGACTTGTGCCCCTGCCAGCGCGCTGTTATTGCCTCAGCTTTCAATTCCCTTTTGTACTTTTAATTCACTCCTCACATGAGGCAAAGCTTGATTTTTCTCTTTGTTAACTCTGAACCAGGGGTCGGCGAACTTCGGCCTACGGGTCTTACACGCCGACCGCGAAGCCTCTCTGTCCAGCCCTCGGATCCTTTGAAACTGCACAATACCGATCCGGCCCGCTCAAGGCTTGTGTCTCTTCTCAGCTCTCCTATCTAATCTCCTCTCTTCTCTCCTCTCCTCTCCTCTCCTCTCCTCTCCTCTCCTCTCCTCTCCTCTCCTCTCCTCTCCTCTCCTCTCCTCTCCTCTCCTCTCCTCTCCTCTCCTCTCCTCTCCTCTCCAATCCTCCCCTCTCCAATCCTCCCCTCTCCAATCCTCCCCTCTCCAATCCTCCCCTCTCCAATCCTCCCCTCTCTCTAATCCTCCCCTCTCCTCTCCTCTCCTCTCCTCCAGCCCGCAGTCTCTATCTGACTCTTGGGTTAAAAATTGCCGACCCCTGCTCAAAACGAGTTTTTTGTTATTATCTTCATGATCTGCTCTGTCGTGTGCAATTCCTAGATATTCGCCTCTTGCATCCGTGGGTACAAATTGCCTTATCCGTCTGTCAAACTGTACTTTATTGATGCTTGTTTGAGAAATTAATTCGTCTTTTTACTCCGGAAGGCATTTCTGTTTTTAACCAACTTTCGGCAACGAAGCGTTTGCTGAGCTGGCAAAGCTGTCGCTTTTACACAAAATTATAACTTCATTTTATGCTCTGCAACTGCTTTTCCACTTCTGTCTCTCTGTGCCTTTGCCGGCGATCTGAGAAATTATCGGACTGTTCCGTTTGTCGGATTTGTTTCTTTTGCCAAATCTTAATTTAAAAAACAGTAGGCCAACGCAACTCATTTTTAGCATTTAGAAAAAAATCTGATTCATTTAAAACTGTTACTCATATAATTGCATATAATTAATCAGTCCGAGCGAAGCACAGATCGTTCAATATTAATATTTTAATAGCTTAGTAAGACATTTGATAACGCAGATGAGATTAAAATATTTAAACTTTGTATTCCATGGCTACATTAATATATAGCCCTTAAAAGGGCCGTTTTAACTGAAAGCTTTCTACTCGCTGGCTACATGTAGCTCAAACTTGTCATAGTTTTACTTGGCGCTGGTGTACTTGGTGACGGCCTTGGTGCCCTCGCTGACGGCGTGCTTGGCCAGCTCGCCAGGCAGCAGCAGGCGGACAGCAGTCTGGATCTCGCGGCTGCTGATGGTGCTGCGCTTGCTGTAGTGATCGCCAGACGGCTGGCCTCGCCGGCGACTCGCTCAAAGACGTCATTGACGAAGCTGTTCATGATCATCATCGCCTTGCTGGAGATGCCAGTGTCCGGGTGCACCTGGCGCAGCACCTTGTAGATGTAGATGGCGTATGACTCCTTTCCTGCGCTTTTTCTTCTTGCCCTGGTCAGCTGCTGGTCTGTGGTGAGCCCTCCACACCGCAGCCTTGGCGGCCTTGCCACTCACTTCTCTCGGCGCCATGTTATAGTTTGAAAACAGATTCAATTGTTAGCAATTTGCAATTAATGTTCCTTGTCAGAGTGTGTAAGGTATATCGAGTTTATACTCTCAGGCCTCAGCAACAACTAATAATCAGCCACCACCCTTAAGACCCCGCCGCGTCTGAGCGAGAGTTGGAAAGGCTTATAATTTCGTCATTTGCAGTGAGCTGCAGTCAATCGCTCTGCGAAAATACATGTAGATTCAAATGTGAAATGTATTCCAATGTAAATTTTGATATATGATTAGCTTCTGTACTACTAACAGTACTTTTATACTACTTACTTAAATACGTCACAAGATAATGCTGTTTTTCATATACAAAAGATCATTATCTCTATAACAATCAAAAATGGAAGCAAAAATACGTTAAGCGCATATTTTTTTTAAAAATATTACTACGGGATTAAATCCCGAGATCCCGGGATCGCAAAAAACCGGGATTTTGCAATCCCTAGGTATAAGTACACTTGCTCTATAAGGTTAATAAAGTACATTGGCCTAAGGGTAAAAGTGTCTATATATACTCTCGTGCATGCTGGCAGTCAGGGGCGTCGCCATGGATTTTATGGTGGGGGGGGGACAAAGCCAAGAATTCTACATGTACATCCATGTAAACGACTAAATTCCTACATGTACATTCTTTTCAGAATCGGTGTTGTCAGCACTCATTTTAGCGCCACAGGGACTCATTATAGCGCCACAAGCATTTATTTTAGCGCCGCAGGCACCATTTCAGCGCCACAGGGACTCATTTTAGCGCCACAAACACTCATTTTAGCGCTGCAGGTGCTGTGTTTTGTCGCCATGCAGCAAAATTATTGATTTGCACAAAGGGCCACAAAGTGTGGTGGGGAGGACAAAGCATTGGCATGCCCCCCAGATCTTTTACTGGGGGGACATGCCCCCCCTGTCCCCCCCGTTGGCGACGCCCCTGCTGGCAGTGATGCAGTTATGTGAACAAAAGCTGTGTGCTGATAGTTGTTTACATTTAACTTGTATAGAGTGCTTTTAAATGGCAATGCACAATCACATCAAACCCATAGGATGACTATTGCAAATCACTTAATTTCATCACAATTAAAAAATTCCTTGACTCTGCTTTCTAAAAATGACAACAAAAGACGCCACACTGAAAAGTAAATTCGGGCAGACGACATCAAACAACGCATCATGAACGGGTTCTGTAGTTAAGGTTAGCAGCAGGACTCCTGTACAGGCTGACAGTAACTCTCGGCCTGAATCACGAGGCCCTCAGGATTTTGGACGGCGTTGCAGCTGGGCCCTCGGGTCAAATTTAAGGCCTCGGTGGTCCTAAAAGATTCCTAAATGCCAATGCTTTCGTCAGCTAAAAAAATTTCGTCAGCTAAGAAATTTTATCTCATGTTTTTATACAGCATTGTCCGACTCGGAAAAGCTACGTGTCAACCAATTTTTTGTGCAACTCGACAGTCGGGGAGAGATTAAGTACAATTTTTGTTTTGCATGTTTACCCGGCTCTGTGAATAAAAAAATATAAATTGCAATGTATCCATCTAATTCAAGAATGTTTGCAAATTTGCAAAATTAACGTGTTCTTATTGTGTTACTGTTAGTAGAGTAACAAGTAAAATTTTACTTGCTAATTTTTGTCTTAACTTAGAAACTTCTTAACCAATCAGAATTCAGCCCCGTTGCTAACCGTTGCTAAGATTATTTGTAGGAACAAGAGCCTATATATTTCACAGAGGAGCGTTTCCATACTGCTATACAACTCTTAACCGTAGCTTTTATCCTTATCCAATCCATACATCATTATCATGTCTGGTCGTGGCAAAGGCGGCAAAGCGAGGAGCAAGGCCAAGACTAGGTCGTCTCGGGCTGGCCTGCAGTTCCCGGTTGGCCGTATTCACCGTCTGCTTCGCAAGGGCAACTACGCTGAGCGCGTCGGAGCCGGTGCCCCGGTGTACTTGGCTGCCGTTCTGGAGTACCTGGCCGCTGAAGTTCTCGAGCTGGCTGGCAATGCCGCTAGAGACAACAAGAAGACTAGGATCATCCCGCGTCACCTCCAGCTGGCCATCCGCAACGATGAGGAGCTTAACAAGCTTCTGAGCGGTGTCACCATTGCTCAGGGTGGTGTACTGCCAAACATCCAGGCCGTGCTGCTGCCCAAGAAGACCAAGGTGCCTGGCAAGGCCTAAACAGTCTACGCATAACGGACGCTATAAGGCTGAGCGCATCTTTTGCTAGATCCCAGCCAGACAGCGACAGCAAGTAATTGCTGCGCTCTTAAGAACGTTAAAACGGCCCTTTTCAGGGCCACCACATTAAGATGATGTAGTCGTGTCTTCATCCTGTTCGTGTTAATCTCGATTGACGATTGTATAAAATTGTAAACATTTCACATACAGTATCGCTTAGCCTAAGTCAGTCCTGTGACTTGTCCTTTTAATCGCTGGTATGGAAATCGATGTAGTCTGCATCTCTGCATACTCACCCAAGATAACAATAACATGAGACAGCCGCAAAAGCATTGCAGAAATACATTCTTATTATCTTCATTGCATCTGTATAGCCCATTAAACTCTCTCAAAAGTTCAACTAAAAATAAAAATATGCGAAATTTAAAGAATGCATAGCATTTGGACTTGGTTAAAAACTTCAAGTCGAGCAAGTAAGACTCAAATTCAAGATTTATTCTGGATCCTAGTCTGACTAATTTAATGGTTCAACGAGTCAGGATAATGTAAAAATTTTCTAGGCCATTTAGCCCAGTCAAATGTCAATGTAAATCTAATCCAGGTTCTGCTTGTCTTGGTAGACTGACTCTCAAGAGTAAAAACAGCTTTGAATGCTTGTGTAGTTTATCTAAGTATCCAAAAAATTGTGCTGGCGTGTAATTGTTTAAATTTGAAATCTGCAATAAACCGATGCACGGGTCTTGCTAGATGTTAGTGACCGGTTACGTTATCTTAAATAAATGCTAAAACGGCCCTTTTAAGGGCGAAGAATTTTGTAAGTCATACATAACATACTTCAGAATAACAGTATAAATGCGAGAATAGCGATGAACTGCGTGACTTTTTTACTAATAATTAATCAGGATGTCGGTAGCATAAAAGCCGGGGTTATCCGCGGACAATCCAACCATAATGACTGTTTAATACATGTACAGTATTACTTATTTTCTCTTAACCTTGCCGTTGCCGTCTGCACATGTAGCTCGTACTTTCGTACATAATTCATTAAATTGCTTAGAAAGTGGTATGCAATTAACATGTACCGGTGTACATATACCCTTACAGTACTTGCAATGCATTGCACATGCATCATACAGTTATCATTATTACACATTAAACACATTAACACTACAACTCATGCGTTATAAATTGCCATTTTCAACGAGTGTGCGCTTTGTATAGCTTCCCCAACAAACCATGAACATGAACACAGCGCATCAATCGAAGAATGGTTTTTCGATTCCTAAGTTCCTGAGGCCACTACGAGATAAAAAGTAGCATTTCGAAACTTCGATGAAATGGACGCATTCTGGTGGTCTAAAAGTGAGAATTGGTTAATTATTTGGATTGGAGAGTACGTAATGATCATTATACTTTGATATCTGATAGTAATACCTTTGCCTTTGGACAAAAATACAACTGTTTAAGTCTGGCGGGAATGTGGATTGTGCAATCAATGGCTTAAAATGTGAAATTAAAAAATTGTAAATTGGTTGTAAAGAAGTTGTTAAAAGCCTTTTTAGTGTTGATTCTGGCCTCAGTGGCCTAGGGCCCTTAGGCGGCAGGGCCAAACACTAAATTTTGAATTAGGCATTGCCTACTGTTAGTAAAGAAAGATGAAAAGGTTCGTTGAATATTTTAACTTTTTTCTTAGCCAATCAGAACTGTTGTAATAAATTATACTAATGAGTACAGACTACATATAAAGCATAGTCTGCGCACAATTGAAGTTATAAACTTTTAACTATCTTCAACCATCAGCCACCTACCTAAAACCAGTGTGATAATCAGTTCAGCATGGCCCGTACCAAGCAGACTGCCCGTAAGAGTACCGGAGGAAAGGCGCCACGCAAGCAGCTGGCGACTAAAGCTGCCCGCAAGAGCGCGCCGGCTACCGGAGGCGTGAAGAAGCCGCACAGGTACAGGCCGGGCACCGTCGCCCTGCGTGAGATCCGTCGTTACCAGAAGAGCACCGAGCTGCTGATCCGCAAGATGCCCTTCCAGCGTCTTGTGCGTGAGATTGCTCAGGACTTCAAGACTGATCTGCGCTTCCAGAGCAGCGCTGTTCAGGCCCTACAGGAGGCCAGCGAGGCTTACCTGGTTGGTCTATTCGAGGACACCAACCTGTGCGCCATCCACGCCAAGCGGGTGACCATCATGCCAAAGGACATCCAATTGGCTCGCCGCATCCGTGGCGAGCGCGCTTAAGCTGCCTTTGAATTCATTAGGCAGTTCATCCGCGGCTTATCATTAGATGCTAGTCTAGCATAATTTGAATTGAACGCTAAAACGGCCCTTTTCAGGGCCACCACAATTAAATGATGTCGTAAATCACAAGACAAAACTATGACTTGCACTACAGCAGCACAGCCACTAGGCACGACCTAACTTCCAAGCTGCTAAACTAATACACATATTTGTGTTGACACTCTAGAATTACGTATGACTTATCTGACAATAAAATAGGCATTTAAATTCTGCATCCGAATTCTATCTAGTTCTAAATCTAGTGAATCTATAATACATGCATTTAAGTCTAGTCTACATGTATGGTTTGTTACCTTGATGCAATTAAGTACAGCAATTTATTAGTAAAATTAAATTTTTAGCTCATTACAATACAAAATTAAGATGATTCTAGATATATCCCTAATGCTCCTTATTTCTGAGAAGCTTTACGAATGTCAATCTGATAAGTGGAAAACTATAGCCAGTATAGGCAGTTAGTTCATCCTCGGCTTATCATTAGATGCTAGTCTAGCATAATTATTGATACAGATCCGTGTGGAAGTGGATTAAATTAGAATTATCGGCATGGGACCATGGGGATAAGCACTTACAATTTGAATTGAACGCTAAAACGGCCCTTTTCAGGTAACCGCAAATTTTAAAGTATGCCGATTTTCACGGCAAAATTAATTAGCAGCGATTCTACAGCGAACTAAAAGCACCCTACATGACGCGCATGTATCCCCGTTTCCCGCTACCTGGCTACCAGTACGTGATGTTTTAAACTGCAGCTGCAGTGTATTAGTACATGTGGAAACCAAAATCTCAAATGCAATAAATCCTTATGCAGCTCAAATACCCAGTAGCTATTGTTTTTGACGACCGTCACCGTCCGTACACCAGGGGTCCGCAATAACTTTAATACCGCAAGCGAGATAGAGAATCTAGCTAGCTTGACTGCGGGCCAGAGAATGGGAGAAAGGTACAGAGAGGGAAGGAATGGAAAGAGAGGAGAGGCGAGAGAATACTAGAGAGACCTTAAGCGAGATGGATTGATATCGTGAAGTTTCAAAGGACTTTAAGACCTGAGGGCCGAATAGAGGGGTTTGTGGGCCGGAGTCTTGCCCATCCCTGCCGTAAGCCAAATTGCATTTAAAGTATGCCATACGCTTTGCAACTTGATCTTTGTAGCAATAAAAGAAACATTTTTAAAGCCAACAAATTACATGTACAAAGAGGACCCCTGACACCATGCAAGCTCAGGCCGGTTTTGTTGGCAGTGTGCAGCGTAGGGAATACAAATCAATCGCTCGGGATCCCGAAATTCCGGGATCACAATTGTCCAGGATTCGAAAATCCCGAAATTGACCATCGGGATCCTGATCCCGGTTTGCAATAATTCAATCATTCCATTCTCGAGTAGTATAGTATATCTGCAGCTGGGCTATTATCCCCATCCTCACCACTTCCACCAAACTTAAAAACCAACCCAACACAGTGGGAGCTCCTAATGGACAATATTAGTCAGGTGAAAATCATCACCCATTTAATTTTTTTTGCTTTGATTTATTCATATTTTGAGCATGCAGGCTAGTGAGAAGGCTAGGGCTGCAGGGATATAAAACTGAAGCTGTTGGCAGATCGTAAGATTTTAGGTGTAACAGTGTACCCGCAGACTAATGTAATTTTATTATTCAAAAACCTGTGAACGAGCCTAAAGCAATAGAAGCCAATTCGATAGGGTCGTTTCACAAACCCTAATTTTCACAACGTCGAAAATAAGCAATGCAGCAGATTTCACAAGACCTAAATTTCACAAGCCCTAAATTTCATAACACCTAAAAGGCATGCACAGAATTTCAAAAGCCCTAAATTTCACTATCTCTAAATTTCACAAACCCTAAATTTCACAAACCCTGAAATTTATAGTTTATGCAGTCTGATGCAAGTTTTGTTTTCGACGTTGTGAAATTTAGAGCTTGTGAAATTTAGAGCTTATGAAATACTGTGCACAACTTTTCGACGATGTGAAAATTAGGGTTTATGAAATTTAGAGCTTATGAAAGTTTTTGTCTTGCGACGTTGTGAAATTTAGGGCTTGTGAAAGCGACCCGTGGTCACCCCCCTTAAGGCAGTGACCTGTGGTCACCCGAGGGCAGCTGCCCCCCCCCTGCGCCGCCACTGAAATAAGTATCCATTACCATTTACCAAGTTACTTTTTTCTTTGTTTCTTCAACCTTTTTTCTGCCGTTTTTCGCCAAGACCTTAAAGAAAAAAACTTTACATGCCACTAATAGTAGTGTGATAAGAAAATTACTCTTATTACCAAGGCTAGAAATTTGGAGCTCCCTCATTGGCTGATACAAAGTTTGAAATTATCGATCTTAATAAAATTTCGTTTTCTGGTCCACCTACCCAGAATATATAATAAAGTGTGAAAATAGTAAGAGCAGTTGCACTCAATTTGATCACATATTTTCTCGTTTGTATCACTTTAGAAAATCCGGTTGAAATGCCTCCTAAGGTTAGTGGTAAAGCTGCCAAGAAGGCTAGCAAGGCCAAGGCTCCGAAGACGGACAAGAAGAGGAAGAGGCGTAGGAAGGAGTCCTACGCAATCTACATCTACAAGGTGCTGCGCCAGGTGCACCCGGACACTGGCATCTCCAGCAAGGCGATGATGATCATGAACAGCTTCGTCAATGACGTCTTCGAGCGCATCGCCGGCGAGGCCAGCCGTCTGGCTCACTACAACAAGCGCAGCACCATCAGCAGCCGCGAGATCCAGACTGCTGTCCGCCTGCTGCTGCCTGGCGAGCTGGCCAAGCACGCCGTCAGCGAGGGCACCAAGGCCGTCACTAAGTACACCAGCGCCAAGTAAACTTTGCAATTTGCAAGGCGTCTGGTAAAAGTGGCGATCAACTAGCCGTGCCTAGGCTAATCTAATCTGAACGATAAAACGGCCCTTTTCAGGGCCACCACATACGGATTGTGCTTGCTGTCGTTCTTCGTTAAAAACTGCTCCTGTTCGTCGTTTGTGGAAGTCTGTTTTAAATTTATTGATACTAAAACTGGTTAATATGCTTAACTGCATGTTTACATGTAAATACATTGCAACACGACACGTAGGGCCAATTTCAGTCTACAATGCAGCTACACTACAGACAGCATGAGCATTGCCGCATCAAATTTTAAATGTAATACTAAACCTACAATTGAAATAACCATTTCTGGCAGCAATTCTTCATTTAATCAATGAGGTTAGGCCCTAGTTATTACTACTATTCCGTTAATCTAGTAGAGGACTAGTAAAAATAAAACGGCCCTTTTAGAGTCACCAAATGAATGCTCAGTCTTGTGACTGGGACAGTCTTGCGGTTCTTAGTTAACCCAGATCGCAATTTAAGACCTACAATGCTTGTGAATTTGGAAGCGAATTAATAAATACGTACTTTCACATACTGTATCACATTTAAGCCGGAAATTAAATATTCTTGCACATGCATTGTGCGTGTGTACATTCTAAAAGCTATTCGGGCTAAACCATGAAGTAGACATTACTGGATCAACAAAGCTTGCAACTGATTGACATGATTCTAATGAAATGCAATTTTTTTAAAAGATCAACATGGATATTTTAATGTATTTGTATTTGAATTAATTGTCGTAAGTCTCAACAGAACAACTTCAATTCATTGTTATGTAGAAATACAGGCAACCAGATATGTACAAAAAGCTCGCCGAGGTTTGCTCAGAAATTTTTTTCCAGCAGCGCATTATAGATTCTGTCTGCATTGCCACCCCCAATCCGGAGTACCGCAGTCTTAATAAATAGATTTGGGGGACAAAGCGACACGGCATGAATCATGTACTGTACCGCTGCATGTATGTACAGTATATAGAACTGGGGAATGCCTACAAGAAAATATGAATTTGATATACAGTTACTATCAAAACGCATAGTATATTCTGTGATTAAAACGTTGGTATGAGGATCGGGTAAATCTCTATTAAGACATACACTGTACTAAACATTGGAGGGCAATGCAGACAAAATCTGCACTGCAGGCAAATATCGGCGGGCAATTGTCATGGGCCCGCACCTGCAGCACCAAAATAAGGATGAGGGCCTGTGACGCCAAAATGAGTGCCTGTGGCGCCAAAATGAGCGCTGTAAACACCGATTCTAAAAATAATGTACAGGTACATGTAGGCATTTAATAGTCACCCCCCTCCCTTGTTCCCTTTGTTCCCCCACCATAAAATCAATGGCGACGCCCCTGACGATTAAAAGCGACAGTTATCAATAAACAATCAATTGATCAGCATCCGACATCGTCAGTCATCAAAGTCCAGTTTGACGGCTTCCACAACCTCGTCGAGTTCATCAGCGAGCTGGCGCAGATGCAGCCGCAGCTGATGCTCATCTGAATCGTCCGTGCATCGGCAAGCGGCGTGCTGCCAGTCTACAGTGACGCGGAGTCGCTGGGCCTCCAAGTCTTGCAGCTTCTCAGCGTGCCGCAGTAGCAGCTCAGCAGGCCGCTGACTGACCGCGGAGTCGCTGTCCAGCTGCCTGAGCCGCCGCATCAGCTCCAGGAAGTCATTGGAAATGCTGCCGAACTGGGTGGTGCACTCTTGGATGGCAGTCAGGTAAACTGTCTCTGCGTTTGCGGCAGCTGGGCTCCCATTGTGACCATTGGCACTTGTGCTCACGATGGCACCTGAGTCAGCGCCAGCTCCTGTGTCAGTTGGGCTCCCATTGTGACCATTGGCACTTGTGCTCACGATGGCACCTGAGTCAGCGCCAGCTCCTGTGTCAGCTGGGCTCCCATTGTGACCATTGGCACTTGTGCTCACGATGGCACCTGAGTCAGCGCCAGCTCCTGTGTCAGTAGCAGAACTAAGATAACGACGAAATGCCCTACTCAGCTGGTCATGAGCCAAGCACCGCCGCAATTGTAGAGCTAGAATTTCTTGCACAATGGCAGCCACAGATTCCAAGCCTGATTGGCTAGTGGCAACAATGCCTGAACCCTGATGAGTCAAGTCTGACAGAAAACAATGATTTAATTTAATTGTTTATATGATCAGAATTGGGGCCAGAATTAATGGCATAAATGCACATTGCATAGTGCTACACATGATATCCCAAAAAGGTTTTGTTGGCCCAAACCTACCAAAAAGGTTTTGTTGGCCCAAACCTACCAAAAAGGTTTTTTGGCATTTTAATTAACAATAAAGGGTTTTTGCTTGAATCTCCCATTTATTTAACCATAGCTTGGTGTGGTATAATATGAGGTAGAATTGTATGATATACATGTGTAAAAAGCCCCTCTCATTTTATGTACAAAATCATCTGTCTGTACGCATTTCAAACTCGCACAAAACTAAGAAAAACTTTTTTACTATTCATATTTTCAGAAATATTTCTCTAATTTATTTTTTGTTTCAAACAACAATCAAAGCTAGTATAAATAGATGAGTTTTTGGAGCCAGAAGAGGCAACTTTGTTTGCGGACTCAAGTCTCAAAGCAAGATTAATAGTGAACATATAATAGTGAGTTTTCAAGAAATATTCAAGAAGTGTATTTCAAGTCAATTATTTGCAGAGTAGAGTGAAATAGACCAAAGCATATATAGTATATACTACTGAGAGGTAAAGTAGTAGAAAAAAACAAAGTAGATCCTAAATTGATACATACAAGAATAAACAGAGGCTGTGACCCTTTGATCTTGGTAATGCCTGGGACTAGAAATACATAAAGTACACATACCCGTAGACCAATACACCACTCAGGCCAAATTACTAGTAGAACACTACTAGAATAACAGAAGAATGATACTTGTAATGGCTAAATAGTAGTATATACTCAGACTAATGCTTAGATAAATAACCAGACAAATACTTGGATATATACTTAGACTCGGATTATAATTTATTAATAGAATAGTCTTGGTGGCAGCCAACAACAATAGGACATTTAATATAGAAAGAAGTATAGCCCTAGTACAACTCAGTAACAGCTTTAGGACAATTCGTAAATATAGAGAAAAAATCCCTAGTACACATACATTCTATATGACATGATGCGAAAGTCAGGAGCTGATTGTTGTTTAACAACGAATGTGAATGCTTGCGATATATTTGTAAAATAGCTTAGGTACTTGATGAGTTGAAGACCGAGAGAAATAGCTTAAATATTGTAAATATTGGATTTCACAGATGCACTGACACCGTGAGTGGAGAGAGTACAAAATGGTAGAGACTTAAGGGGTGAGGCAATGGCTAGCGCAATGATGCACGTGGAACAGAGTAGAGTACGCATAGAGTACACAATGATTTACTGAGTACACGCAGATTGCAAGCTGCAAACAAGGTGACTAAGCGAAGTTAAATAAACAAGCCCCCCACAGTTACCCAGCTCACAAACCAGACAACCGTCACTTCACTATACATGTCTATACTACAAGTATATGAAATTGTTACCATGTACTTCACTATATTTTATAATTTTTAGCTACTATATTATTTTTAAAATGGCTTAATATCATATAGGTTGGCCACCTCAAATGTTTTCTAGATCTGCTCCTATAGGCAAAGAGATTACAGCCATAATACAGACACAGTGAAACAGCTTAATTATTACTTCAACTCTTTTATAGCTCTATTTTTACCAATCCATAATCAAGATAATAATATGAACTGCAGAATACATTTTTAGAAGGAAATCTATGCACTATCTATGTGCCATTTCTATGCAACTTTTCTGTGTCCTAACCCATAAAAAAGATTAATAAAAATCTCAAATTAAAACTACACTCATAAGTAATATTTCTATGATCAATGCCTAAGATATATACTCTTTATATGCTATTAGCTATGTCCATGGCCTATATAAAAATTATAATTAAAAATAAAGATGTCAAAATTAACTCATGCTTTAAAACTATGGCATTCTTTCATCTTACGATCCCTTTACATTTGTCCTATAGAATATAAAAATAAAGATGTCAAAATTAACTCATGCTATAAAACTATTTTATAGGCCTACTGTAACTATAACATTCAAGGTGAAGTTCAAATTTTTAAAATTTCAAAATTTTAAATTCAAGGTAAAAATAGGCAATATTCAAAATCTTAGGTCTTAGTACTCATCTCTACATATAAAAATCAAAACTCTGTCTGTCTGTCTGTCTGTCTGTCTGTGTGTGGACAATTTTGATCGCTATGGACTCCGAAACCGCTCAACCAAATGACACCAAACTTTACACCCACCCTAAACTTACTACGGAGAATGTCTTAGGCTACCTTTTAATTTCCTAGACTCAAGTCTTCCTACCTAAAAGTAAAAAAAACTGCTCAAAATGCGCGATTTTTTCACTAAATCCTCCATAGCGCCGCTCCACTTCTACCGATTCTCTTCAAATTTGACACAGGCAATTTTCAACTATTTTGACACAATCGTGTAAAATTTCAAATCTCAAAGTTAATCCTGAAAGCCGCTGTGCACTTTTAAAGTTAGGCTGTTTTTTCAGCGTAGCAACCACCCCAACCTCCGCCCGCCTGCCTCTCTTTTCCGATCTGGGCCCAGATGTGTAAAAGGGTTTCAAAATTGACTAACTTTCAGCTGCCATAAGTTTGCTCCACGTAAAGCGATTGACTTTAAACTTGACACAATTCTTCATTGACTCATTCTCTATCTAAATGTAAAGTTTCAACTCTGTAACTCAACCGAAAAAGAAACTGTAAGCATGTGAAGTTTGTCTGCTTTTTCTGTTGTTTGTGCCACTCACTCACTCATTCCCCAGAGCCAGACGAAGGGTCAGGCGATAGGACTGAATGTACATAGCAAATGTACAGTGTTTTGGAATAACTTTATTTATAGCCTTCTCGCAATCTCGCACCCCGAGAGTGGAGAGGCTACGTTTAGCCATAACAGTTTAGTGAGAATTCTAACCACTGCCCTCCCCTCTGTATAGGCAAACTCTGCAGCAGTTTAACAGTGGATGGCAATTGGCAAATCGAGGCAATCAAGCATGGTTTGTAAAAGCGAAATATTTATGAAAAGGCGATGCGATGCAATGAAATACAACCCTACTAAATTAGGCACACCATGGAAATTTTAAGTTTCTCTTAAAAGTACTTTGAAATTTAAATGGCCTAAGAAATGCGTATTTCCTTGGTTGTTAGACTGATGCAGACTGCAGTGGAGCTGAAGATACACAAATTCCTTTCAGGGCTGCAAATTGGCAAGAAAGATGACGTGATCAAAGCATGAGAATAACGATGAGAGTAGTACGTCCCACAAACTGGCTTTCGAAGCAGGGATCGGCAGACTTTTACTTCAAAAGCCAGATAAAGAATCCAGCTTATGTGCGGGCCAGATGAGAGTGGAAAGGAGAAGGAATACCGGTAGACTTAGAAGAGATAGAAGAAGAAGAGATTAGAAGAGAGGAGAGGCGAGAGGGGGGTAAGAGAAAACATGGAAGATAAGAGGAGAGACAAGTGGTGAGGAGAGAGCAGAGAAGAAGGGAGGAAGAAGCGAGAGGAGGGGAGAAAGGAGGGAGAGGAAAGAGTAAAGGTGAGAAGAGGGGAGAGATGAGACAGAGGATCGATGAGAGGAGAGTAAAGAAGAGTGAGAAGAGAGTAGAGATGAGAGAGCAGAAAGAAGATGACAGAGGGTCAAGAGGAGAGGAGAGAGTAGAAAGGATAGAGAAGAGATAAGAGGGGGAGAGAGGAGTGAGAAGAGAAGAGATAGAGATAAGAGAGTATAGAAGAGGGAAGAGAAAAGAAGAGAGGAGTAAGGAAAGAGAGGAGTCAGAAGAGGTGAAAGAGAAGAGTACAGAGGAGATAAGTGAGAGAACGTATAAGAGAGTAAAGATGACAGATGAGAGAGCAGAGATGAGGGTGAACAGACGAGAGATGGGAGAGTAGAGAGAACAGAGGAGAGAGAAGAGAGAAGAGATTACAGAGACTAGAGGAGAGAGGAGAGGAAATAGGAGAATGAAGAGGGGAGAGAGTAGAGAGGAGAAGAGAGATGGGAGAGGAGAGATGAGAGAGAGAGAGAGAGAGAGAGAGAGAGAGAGAGAGAGAGAGAGAGAGAGAGAGAGAGAGAGCAGAGCAGAGAGAAACGCGAAGAGATAAGAGAGAAAAAATAAAAGAAGAGAAAGGAGAGATAAAAATGCAGACAAGAGAGAAGAGAGGTGAGGGAAGAGACGAGTGACGAGGGGAGAGAGAAGAGATAAAACAAGAAAAGAGATGAGAGGAAAGAGGTGAGAGAAGAGACGAGAGAAGAGGGGAGAGAGGAGAGAGAGAGGAAAGAGTAGAGAGGAGAGATGAGAGAGTAGAGAAGAGAGTTAAGAGAAGAGAGAAAAGAATAGAGAGGAGAAGGAAGAGACGAGAGAAGAGGGGGAGAGAGGAGAGAGGAGAGGAGAGAGAAAAGAAGAGGGAAGAGATGAGATAACAGATATGAAAGAGAAGAGAGATGAGGGAAGATACGAAAGAAGATAGGAGAGAAGAGAGGAGAGAGAAAACGAAAGAGTAGAGAGGAGAGAGGAGAGGAGAGAGAAGACGAAAAGTAGAGAGGAGAGAGAGAGGGGAAAGAGTAGAGAGAAGAGACAAGAGATGAGATAAGAGAGATGAAAGAGAAGAGAGATGAGGGAAGATACGAGAGAAGAGAGGAGAGAAGAGAGAGGAGAGAGAAGAGACGAGGGACGAGAGAGAAGAGAGGAAACAGAAGAGACGATAGAAATTTTAAAGGATCTAAGGGACGTAGGGAGAGTCAGGGAGAGGCCAGAGTTTGCCAATACATGTTTTAGAGTCAAACAGACATTGCCTGACATTCTTCGGAGTACCCCAGCCAACAATATCAATGTTTGCCTCAAACCCTAATTTTACACGAATGTGCTCCATTTTATGTCTACCTCTATCCTACTAACATTAATTTGTTTGTGTATGGCCTTAGATTTCAGAATACATGCAAAAGTAGTTCCGGGGATTGGAATTCCCCGGGTTCAAAATCCGCGGGTTTCAACAGCTTGTAACAGTATAAATCATTAAATAATGTATGATATTAATATATCTATAGCTGTAAAAACTATTAAATGATATAGCTTAGTGACTTTGCTCAGCTCATATATAAGAAAAAAAGACAAGAAAACAGATTTTGTAAATTTAATGAAGCTATAGAATAGGCCATATACACTGTATATAAAAACAAAATAAGAGCATTTTATTTTCAGCAGCATTCTCATTTACTTTAGAATAAATTATAAAAAATGAGCTTAATATGAACAATTGTTTCAAACTATTGTTGTCACTTCACTTGTCATCTGTCATGTCATGGCTATCTGATGTTATGTATTGGCATTGTGGGTGCCAAGCCTTTTGGCAACAGATCATTCCAGGAACAAGGAAATTTTTCACTTAGGCGATAAGTAGCGTTTCATTCAGAAACAATGGTGTCTAATTTAGGAGCGATGTTTGATGCCTGAAAAATGGAAAAATTTAGACGACAAGACTGGAATGATTTATAAATATGGCATTTGCTTTCGAAGAAAAAAAAACATTTTAAGTTTTAGCAATGTAATTAAAAGTCATTAAAACAACACATAGCAAGCTTACTGCGAATAAAAAAGACTATTAGTTTAGAAACTTATGCTTTTTTACCTGTGGTTTAAAATTTTTTATTGTCACAAAATTAAAGACTTTATTGCTACTTTTTAATGACCCTTAAAATATTTCCGTAGTTCACTAAATCAAGCGAACTGCATGAGTAGACAGTCATGCACCTGCCTCCCCCCTCCCACCTAACTCTTAGGTCTAGCCTAATGGATAATTGTAGTATGGGAAGATATTTAATTTAGCAATTTAGTATATGTAAATGTAAAGTGGCGAATGACAAATCAATGATGGTGCAACTGCAACTGCAAGGCCAAGCCATATATACTGGGGATATAGCTTAGGCCTATAGCTATTGTAAGCTTATTTCAATTTTCATGACACTATTTCACTGGCATTTGATTCTGAATTTCTGACATTGACATTTGAGTTGCATTGAAAGATTGGCCAGGCCTAATATAAAAAAATGTCTGTAATTTAGGCTTTTTAAGCAGAATGCTAGATAAGTCAAATACTTAGGCCTAGCTAGGGCTAGCCTAGATCTAGGATTAAGACTGGTAGTGGTAGGGCCTAGCCTAGGCCATATTTGTCAGTTTGTGGAGGTCTAGAAGTTGCATGGTAGATATTCTCATTTTTTCTTTAATAATCTAGGCCTATGGCTATGATGGCTATGAAATTACAATTTATTAGGGCCTAATCTTTGCACAACATGTTTTGTTGAACAATTGGCATCTTCAGGCAAAATATAGATCAGAAAGATGGTAAATTTTTAAGTCTAGTAAGCCAAAATGATGCAAGTATAAGTAGCAGAGTTAGATGGCCCTAAATAAGAGGCAAGCACATTGGGTCAGAACATCCTTAGATGGACATTCGCCCCTCTACCACCAAGTTGGATATTCATGGTGGGCTTTGCCTTTAGCTGTTTAATGTACAATGCCCCAAGACCAAGAGTAGACAACTTTATACTCTAATGGTTACAATCGATAATTTCAAATTTCTTAGCGTCTAACTTTAGTGCATTGATTACATATCAGGAGGTGGTCATATATAGCGCTATCCCCATCCCAACAAAGAATACAGATATAGCACTAATTAGCTTATGAGGCATTTAGCATTGAGGCAATAAGACAGTCATAGTTACTCCTCCATTTATCCAAAGTTGTATTGTTTTTGCTTTAGGGTTTTTTAATAGGTAAGTTATATTTTTAGTAAAAAATTAAGTTGCATGGCCAGTGTAAATCAAGGGGGTTGGGCATGTATGATTTATAGCATATTTATTTCAGTTACCATAAAATAAAACTAGCAATATTTACTTCCCCATCCCCCAAAAAGTATCTAGATAGTAAGCATCTTATATATACATCTTGAAAATCACCTGGGACCTGGCCATATTGGCAACAGACATATGTAAATTACTGTGTTACCAATAGAAATGGCTGGGTAAATCTATAATGCTATACTTTATAGATAGGTCTCTTTGGCAGTGTAGCATAGTGTGGCAAAAAGGAAAAAATGATATTATAGTTGCACAATAGTATATAACTTTGTAGCTTATGACAGGGACTTAGATAGTATAGGTCCTAACCTAATATAGCTAAGCACACAAATGGCAAGTGCTACTAAATGTAAAAGCCAAGCAAATATTTCCAAACCCAAATAACAAGTGTGACACACTGCAGCAAAAATATCTTTATATTTTGGCTAATCACTTTAGGTATAAATATCCCATGCCTAAAAGTAATAAAAAATGCATAGTACAACTTATTCATTTTGTCCTTTTATCATTCTTAGCTTATTAAATATGGTAAAAAATAAATTGGAGTTTTGAACTACAATAGTTTAAAGATGCAGACAAATGAGACAATATTGGCTAGGGTTTCATAAATATTGATTACTTTATATAAGCTTAATATAATTAAAGCCTTTGGCTTTTGTTCTACTTCAAAAAAAGGCTAACTACTTGGTATAAAAATAATGTTATATACAATACTATAAAATATAGTTAGGAAATAAAGATAATAGATTAATAAAACCTGTTATAAAGGATAAATTATATTGCCAAGCAATATGTCATTATTTATATTAAGATTTAAAATATATGCTTTGATAAAATAATAAATTTGTATTTAGCAAGGGTTTAACCATAATCAATAATTAATTGCATAACCATAATTGCTAGAAGATACAGTATGTACATTATATTTGATTAAATGTTTTATATAGAAGGAAAATTTAATTGAAATGGAAATATTTATGGCATTATTATTAATACATATGAGAGTTTGCTTGAATGGAAGAACTTTGTTTTGTATTGCAAATAGGAAAACAATCTGCACCTTTATTGCTGTTATAATCCCGCAGTGGGATGCATGCAGTCATATTTGACTAAATGCAATGCAAAACCATTCATGGTGGCCAGCCACTATAAAAGCCTATCTGCATTCTGGCCTTACATAAATCCAGTACGCTGTCAAAATTCCGAGCTCAGCAAACAGCTTCTCCATTGCCAGCCTGAAGCCGAATTCGCAGTTGCTTGCAAAAGAAGACAGGCTCAGTGGCCAACTGGCTGGCAATAAGCATCACACCGATAGTAACAAGGAGGGCCAGGGCGAGGGCGAGAAGCGACGCAGGCGGCGACACTCGCGCCGGTCAAGCAGGGAGCCGCAGCAGCCGCACTCCGCCATGCCCAGCTTTGTTGCCGCTGTGAGCAGAAATCCGGGAGCCGCTTCTGCCGAGTTCTCCATCCAGCAGGAGGATTTCCCGGCTCTGCCCGCCGCTCCAAGCGGCCTGAGCGGCGAACGGGAGGAGCTCGTGGACGAACTGGCGCGCTTTTCTATCGATTGCGGCGGTGGCGGAGGCAGCGGCAGCCGCGTCATCCGGGACAGGTTTGGCATGCTCGGCCTGCTGTCCTTCATTCGGCTGTGCGAGGAGAACCGCGAGGACACCAGGTTCATCGGGCGCGGCGTGGACCCCAATGGCGTCGGCCTGCCGATGACCCAGCAAGGGTGAGTGGCGGCTCTGCCATGACCGGGAGGGATGGGCTGCATGACCGGGAGGGTGGGGGCTGCATGACCGGGAGGGTGGGGGCTGCATGACCAGGAGGGTGGCTTCCATGACCAGGAGGGTGGGGGTTGCATGACCGGGAGGGTAGGGGCTGCATGACGAGGAGGATGGGGGCTGCATGACCGGGAGGGCGGGGCTGCAGCCAGGTCGCAGCGCATGCCACTGTCAGTGTGAAGGTACACCCCAGCAATGTCAGTTCGCGCACTGCAGCAGCGAGAGGAAGTAAGTGCCTTGCGCCCGAGCCAGCGGCCCACCCCAAGGCTGCAGCTGCACTGCAGTTTTCTCGTGGACCTTTTTTCTGGTGTGCATGTCTGTCTGATTTCTATTCTAAGTTTACCTTCTATACTATAGGGCTGTGTAGAACTTCCTTCAGATGCGGATGGATGGCCTTGACTGCGTGAAAGTATTTTTGTATGCAAGTTGTTAATAACTGTGCATCTAATATGCATTAAGAGTAGTTTATTCATCCAAGTATTACACCAGCCCCTTTGTCGTGCATGTGAACTATCAGTGAAAGACCGCCAGCCTCCCAGATCTTCAGTTGCTTGGCCAGCCTCCCACATCCTCAGGGTGGGCCAGCCTCCCAGATCCTCAGGCTCGGCCACCAGCCTCCCAGATCCTCAGGCTGGGCCACCAGCCTCCCAGATCCTCAGTTGCTGGGCCACCAGCCTCCCAGATCCTCAGTTGCAGTGCCAGCCTCCCAGATCCTCAGTTGCAGTGCCAGCCTCCCAGATCCTCAGTTGTTGGGCCAGCCTCCCAGATCCTCAGTTGCTTGGCTAGCCTCCCAGATCATTAGTTGCTGGGCCAGCCTCCCAGATCCTCAGTTGCTGGGCCAGCCTCCCAGATCCTCAGTTGTTGGGCCAGCCTCCCAGATCCTCAGTTGCTTGGCCAGCCTCCCAGATCATCAGTTGCTGGGCCAGCCTCCCAGATCCTCAGTTGCTGGGCCAGCCTCCCAGATCCTCAGTTGCTTGGCCAGCCTCCCAGATCCTCAGTTGCTGGGCCACCAGCCTCCCAGATCCTCAGTTGCAGTGCCAGCCTCCCAGATCCTCAGTTGCTGGGCCACCAGCCTCCCAGATCCTCAGTTGCTGGGCCACCAGCCTCCCAGATCCTCAGTTGCAGTGCCAGCCTCCCAGATCCTCAGTTGCAGTACCAGCCTCCCAGAATCAGTTGCTGGGCCAGCCTCCCAGATCCTCAGTTTCTGGACCGCCGCCGCCCTCAGTCTGCGTTTTTTTAACCTCCCGCATCCCCAACTCTATTAAGAAGCCTTTCTGCCGCTCCGCAGCGACCTCCACCCCCTGCTGGCGTCGCCCCTGTCCGACTGCTGCCTGCACAAGCCGCAGTACTCGGACCATCCCGTCCCGCTGGAGTACCTGGTCGGCCTTCAAGTCCGGGACCGCCTGCCGCCGCCCCCGCTGGACCAGCTGCCCGTGGAGACGCTGTTTTGGATGTTCTACGCCTGCACCTGCGACCGGCTGCAGCTGTGCGCCGCCAAGGAGCTGCACAAGCGGCACTGGCGCTGGGTGAAAGCCGACAGGCTGTGGGTGACGCGGTCAGGCGACAAGCACGAGCGGCTGTCCGGAGCTGAGGGCGAGCGGGGCCGCTACCTGTGCTGGGACACGGACAGCTGGTCTGTGCAGGCCCGGGAGTTCGCCATTCACTACGACCAGATTGACGACTCGCCTGCCAACTTCCCGGACCCGGCGGTACCGTCTGGCAGCGGCGGCGGCAACGGGCTGGTGACCGCGGCGCCCGCTGCCGCACCCGCCAACGGCTTCCACTGAGGAGACGGCTTGTGAATTTTGTTACCTGGAATAGCGGCTTTGGTCTGGAAAAACTGCCTGTCTGCGTCTGTCTGTCTGTCTGTCTGTCTGACTGTCTGACTGACTGTGTCTGTCTTAGTGTTTGTGACTGCCTGTTTGTCTGTCTGTCTATCTGTCTTTTTAGTATGTCTGTCAGTCTGCCCGCCTGCCCTGAATGACTCGGTCTTTCTCTCTGCCCTCTCCAATTCGCAATTCCGTTATACCTAGGACTGCATTTCGAGTTCCGTACGCGGCAATGGCAAAGCTCCGCTCTTTATGCAAATTTCGTTCTAATTTTGTTATTTTTTCTGTAGTTTTACTGGCATGATTTTTCCAGTTGGATTTTAATTCCGCTATTTCGCAGGTTGTGTTTAGCTAGTGCGACTCATAGCAGATGCCGTTGCACACCTCTTGACGTTCAGCTGAAGGGCGAGTTGAGTTTCTTTATGACAGGGTTCATGACCTTAAATGTTCTTTATGGGCAGAGTTCATGACCTTAAATGTTCTTTGTGTTCAGGTTCTTGACCTTTAATGCTCTTTATGAGCAGGATTACAAATAGATAACAAAGAACACTCAATGCTCAGTGTAGGCATGGTGACCGAGTGTTCTTAAGGATACGCAACGCTCTTTATGGACATCGAGTATAGTTTGTTATTGTTGCTATCTGCAGCTGAGGAGTCAGGCTCAAAATGCGTGTCAGACGGGGGGGGGGGGCTCGGGCTCCCTTTATTGCTGCATTTACGCTAACAAGTAGTAACCAAGTGAAACTCGCCGCTTCTTAATTACATTAACTTCGGAGTCGGAGCACCAACGGCCTAAATAAAACTGCGTATAACTGTTTGTTTGCAACTCTGCGCTGACGCCCTTGCCAGCCTGGTTCGTTTCTTGAATTCAACCCAGCCTTAGAATATAATTAGGCCAAGCCTTAGCAACCAACAGCTTTCATTAGCAACTAGGCCAGTGACAATTGCAACTAGGCCAGTGACATTAGCAACTAGGCCAGTGACAATTGCAACTAGGCCAGTGACATTAGCAACTAGGCCAGTGACAATTGCAACTAGGCCAGTGACATTAGCAACTAGGCCAGTGACAATTGCAACTAGGCCAGTGACATTAGCAACTAGGCCAGTGACAATTGCAACTAGGCCAGTGACAATTGCAACTAGGCCAGTGACATTAGCAACTAGGCCAGTGACAATTGCAACTAGGCCAGTGACATTAGCAACTAGGCCAGTGACAATTGCAACTAGGCCAGTGACAATTGCAACTAGGCCAGTGACATTAGCAACTAGGCCAGTGACATTAGCAACTAGGCCAGTGACAATTGCAACTAGGCCAGTGACATTAGCAACTAAGCCAGTGACAATTGCAACTAAGCCAGTGACAATTGCAACTAGGCTAGTGACATACCAACTAAGGCTAGTGACATACCAACTAGGCCAGTGACAATTGCAACTAAGCCAGTGACAATTGCAACTAGGCCAGTGACAATTGCAACTAGGCTAGTGACATTAGCAACTAGGCTAGTGACATACCAACTAGGCTAGTGACATACCAGCTAGGCCAGTGACATTAGCAACCAAACCGTTCTTAGCAGTTGCATTACTAACTGGACTATTGTTCTTACCAACCAACTGTTGCCATTGGCAATTAGAAGTTTGCAACAGAAATTCGCCTTACACCATTGATCTTAGTGTTCTCTGCAGCAGTACAAATCCTAACCATGTTGCTTGCATGAAGAAAGACTGAAAACAATACTAGAGCAATGGAAGCCGTTGCACTGCACGACTTTACTCCGTCGAACAGTGACGAATTGAGATTTAGCAAAAATCAGCTGCTTAAGGTGCTCAGCATGGACGTTGATCCAGGCTGGTACCTGGCCGAGCTGAATGGCCAGTCGGGCCTCGTGCCCAGCAACTACGTTCGCATGGCTGACCACTCGTGGTACGTGCCGAACTGCACTAGAAGCCACGCTGAGGAGCTCCTGCTTAAGCGGGACGCCCGGGGCACCCTGATACAGCCTGACGGAGCGTTCCTGGTGCGCACCAGTGAGACCACGGCTCCGGACTTCAGCATCAGCGTCAAATTCGGCAACCAGCTGCAGCACTTCAAGGTTGGTTGTTTGGTGCAGGTACAGCTTGTCCCTGTACCCCAGCGGAGTGGGGTTAGCGCAACTTGCCCCTGCAACCTGCGGAGTGGGGTTGGCGCAGCTTGTCCCTGTACCCCTGTGGAGTGGGGTTGGCGCAGCTTGTCCCTGTACCCCTGTGGAGTGGGGTTGGCGCAGCTTGTCCCTGTACCCCAGCGGAGTGGGGTTGGCGCAACTTGCCCCTGCAACCTGCGGAGTGGGGTTGGCGCAGCTTGTCCCTGTACCCCTGTGGAGTGGGGTTGGCGCAGCTTGTCCCTGTACCCCTGTGGAGTGGGGTTGGCGCAGCTTGTCCCTGCAACCTGCGGAGTGGGGTTGGCGCAGCTTGTCCCTGTACCCCTGTGGAGTGGGGTTGGCGCAGCTTGTCCCTGTACCCCAGCGGAGTGGGGTTGGCGCAGCTTGTCCCTGTACCCCTGTGGAGTGGGGTTGGCGCAGCTTGTCCCTGTACCCCAGCGGAGTGGGGTTGGCGCAGCTTGTCCCTGTACCCCTGCGAAGCGGGGCCGATGTACAGTGCAACGCTAACCTCGCAAACAATCCACGTGCGCAGGTGCTAAAAGACGAGGCCGGCAAGTACTACCTGTGGTTTACAAAGTTCGACAGCATCAACCAGATGATCCAATACCACAGGCTGAACTCCATCAGCCAGACTAACAGCCACATGCTGCTGCGCGACATGGTGGACCCGGTAGCGGTGCCCTCAGGCCCTGCCCAGAACAGGGCCGCCCCGGCCGCCCTGGCCGGACCCCAGACCACCGCCTTGCCCAGCCAGCAGCGGGTGGTGGCCCTGTTCGACTTCAATCCGCAGGATCCGGACGAGCTGCGGTTCCGTCAGAATGACGTCATCACTGTACTGGGCAAGGAGGACGAGAGTTGGTGGCTGGGCGAGACTGAGGATGGGCGGCGCGGCGTGTTCCCCTACAACTATGTGCAGCCCTACAGCTAGGCGAGCGCGTGCTGCTTGGGGTGCAGACTGGAACTGCTTTGACTGTGTGATCAACTGCTGTGCTGACTCATTGGATCTACTTGACTGTCCCACCCTGTCTCACCCTATCTTACCCCTGTCTCACCCCTATCTTACCCCTGTCTCACCCCTGTCTCACCCTATCTTACCCCTGTCTCAGCCCTATCTTACCCCTATCTTACCCCTGTCTCAGCCCTGTCTCACCCTATCTTACCCCTGTCTCACCCCTGTCTCACCCCTATCTTACCCCTGTCTCACCCCTATCTCACCCCTATCTTACCCCTGTCTCACCCCTATCTTACCCCTGTCTCACATTATCTTTACCCCTGTCTCCACCCTATCTCACCCCTGTCGCACCCCTATCTCACCCCTATCTTACCCCTGTCTCACCCCTATCTTACCCCTGTCTCCACCCTATCTCACCCCTGTCTCACCCCTATCTCACCCCTATCTTACCCCTGTCTCACCCCTATCTTACCCCTGTCTCACATTATCTTTACCCCTGTCTCCACCCTATCTCACCCCTGTCGCACCCCTGTCTCACCCTCGCTTGAGTACGGGTTGAGTTCTGGCTAGGTAGCGGAGCTTCAACAAGGATTTAGTATTTGTTATAATTCGAATAATGCAAACATGAAATAAATCAAATCTCTATTGAAGTTTTCCAGTTCAGAAAAATGAAAATGAATTCAAAGAGACAGACCATTCGAGCTAAATTTGCAGCTTCACTAATCACTATCTTGCTAAAAAATCGCGACTTTCTTCTTTAGTGGCTCCTCCATTTCCCGCCCCCTTTGCCCCCCTGGCTTGATGTCCGGCTTATCCGCTTGCGAAGATTCAACTTGAAGACGTGTAATTTATTCACTTGTAACAATTATTTTTTATCAACTAATATCCGCGCGCACTACTTTTCAACTGGCGCTTGCCAGTAATAAGTAGCGCGTTTGCATCTGCCACACACCCAGCCGTGTCTCGGAGTGACCTTTTGTTAAGTTACCGTTGTCGCCCGCCAAAATTGTGACATCATTTCAATTTGTTACAACCTTGCAAGCAACTTTGTTATGCATAGTCTGCTCCATCATTTAAAATGTATGCCTTGTTCATTGAGCGATGAGAGTCAAATTTGGGAATACCGAACCGTGTTGGAGGCACCATTGGAACCCGAACTCGTCCATCCGGATTCAAGTTCCCGTCCATCCTGCTCTTAGCCTTCTCTCCTCTCCCTCACCTCTCCTCTCCTCTTTTCTCTCCTCTACTCTCCTCTCCTCTTTTCACTCCTCTACTCTCGTCTCCTCTCCTCTCTGCTCTCCTATACTCTCATCTCTGCTCTCCTTTCCTCTCCTCTCCTCTCTCCTCTCCTCTTTTCTCTCCTCTACTCTCGTCTCCTCTCCTCTCTGCTCTCCTATACTCTCCTCTCTCCTCTCCTCTCCTCTCCTCTCTCCTCTCCTCTCCTCTTTTCTCTCCTCTACTCTCGTCTCCTCTCCTCTCCTCTCCTCTCTCCTCTCCTCTCTCCTCTCCTCTCTCCTCTCCTCTCTCCTCTCCTCTCTCCTCTCCTCTCCTCTCTCCTCTCCTCTCCTCTCTCCTCTCCTCTTTTCTCTCCTCTACTCTCGTCTCCTCTCCTCTCTGCTCTCCTATACTCTCCTCTCCTCTCCTCTCCTCTCCTCTCCTCTCCTCTCTCCTCTCCTCTTTTCTCTCCTCTACTCTCCTCTCCTCTCTTCTCTGCTCTCCTATACTCTCCTCTCCTCTCCTCTCCTCTCCTCTCCTCTCTCCTCTCCTCTTTTCTCTCCTCTACTCTCGTCTCCTCTCCTCTCTGCTCTCCTATACTCTCCTCTCCTCTCCTCTCTCCTCTCCTCTCTCCTCTCCTCTCCTCTCTCCTCTCCTCTTTTCTCTCCTCTACTCTCCTCTCCTCTCTGCTCTCCTCTCCTCTCCTCTCCTCTCCTCTCTGCTCTCCTATACTCTCCTCTCCCTCCTATCTCCTCTTCTCTTTTCTCTCCTATACTCTCCTCTCCCTCCTATCTCCTCTTCTCTTTTCTCTCCTCTACTCTCCTCTCCTCTCCTCTCCTCTCTATTCTCCTCTATTCGCTCCTCTCTCCTCATTTCCCTCTTCTCTGTTTCCTGCAGGCTCCCATTTCCCTATTATTTTCCAGAGCCGTCTGAATAAAAACGCAACTTGTTTCCAATAGTATGAATCAGCTAACGCAGAAATCGGTCTATATATATATATATCCATATTGTTACAACGTTGAAGCTTCCCGCCCGCCCCCACCCTCCATGACGTCATCGGTGCGCACGAGCCTCCCCGTTAGCCGTTGTTTGCTCTTGTAACTTTTTCAATTAC
Organism: Macrostomum lignano; assembly: GCA_002269645.1. NCBI lineage: Eukaryota > Metazoa > Platyhelminthes > Macrostomidae > Macrostomum > Macrostomum lignano. Next base: position 171,102 of record NIVC01001813.1, on the reverse strand, counting down.
TGCAGGTCAGTGCAAGACTATGATTTGTGTTTTCTTATTTACTGTACATTTTTCTGCTCCCTTCCGAAATTTTCTCATCTGCCTACTGATAAACGGGTAGGCAAGTAGGCATGAAAGTTTCTAAAGTTTTTCTGAGTCAGATTTACGCAAGAATATCTGATACCACTGTTTATTGATAGTGAAGTAAAGCTGTTTTCAGTTGATGAAAGTTTTGTCATTGTAATTTTAATTTAGGCTTGCCAAAGTATGCCACTTTCCCCACTAGAATGAGCTGTCAAATTCTGCATCTATAAGATCTGTCTCCTTCACCTTGTGATATTCGGGCAGCATCGAACTGCCCTTTATTCTTCGTGGCTGCCTGGCATCAAAACTCTTTGAAAAATAAGTCTCTCGCAGTTGTACTTTTATAGTACACTCCATCTGCCATGTGTTGAAGTTAGCCCTTTGTATAGCATTAGTAATCCTATATTTATTCACGTTTTTATTAGTACAAATTCGATAATATTACACATTAGTAGCATACTACTCGCGTGCCCTGTTATCTATTTAGTAATATTTTAAATATATATTCCTATGAACGTGAGCACCCACCGATTCGAGTATATAAAAGAAATTCTGAGCACATGTAAAATGTTTATTTTGTTGTATTGACTTCCTTTCAATCTCATCGAGCTCATTGAGATCATGTTGCTCATTCGGGCTTTCCTTATCACTTCGCTGTGCTTTCCGTAGTTTATAAAATTATTATCGACACATATCGGAGATCGAATCAGTACTGCCTATATTCGTACCTGGCTTGTGGATTCTGATGCCCAACGGTCTGGATACGTACTGTAGACCTAATCTTATAATTGGGTCGCTTCTGCGGCCAGTTCTTGCCTTATCCGATATTTAAACCGGTTCGGTAGTGACCTCCGCGTCTCCTTTGTCTACCTCTCCACTCCTCTACCCTCTCCCCTCCTTTGTCTACCTCTCCACTCCTCTACCCTCTCCCCTCCTTTGTCTCCCTCTCCACTCCTCTACCCTCTCCCCTCCTTTGTCTCCCTCTCCACTCCTCTACCCTCTCCCCTCCTTTGTCTACCTCTCCACTCCTCTACCCTCTCCCCTCCTTTGTCTCCCTCTCCACTCCTCTACCCTCTCCCTCCTTTGTCTCCCTCTCCACTCCTCTACCCTCTCCCCTCCTTTGTCTCCCTCTCCACTCCTCTACCCTCTCCCCCTCCTTTGTCTCCCTCTCCACTCCTCTACCCTCTCCCCTCCTTTGTCTCCCTCTCCACTCCTCTACCCTCTCCCCCTCCTTTGTCTCCCTCTCCACTCCTCTACCCTCTCCCCTCCTTTGTCTCCCTCTCCACTCCTCTACCCTTTCCCCCTCCTTTGTCTCCCTCTCCACTCCTCTACCCTCTCCCCTCCTTTGTCTACCTCTCCACTCCTCTACCCTCTCCCCTCCTTTGTCTCCCTCTCCACTCCTCTACCCTCTCCCCTCCTTTGTCTCCCTCTCCACTCCTCTACCCTCTCCCCTCCTTTGTCTCCCTCTCCACTCCTCTACCCTCTCCCCTCCTTTGTCTCCCTCTCCACTCCTCTACCCTCTCCCCTCCTTTGTCTCCCTCTCCACTCCTCTACCCTCTCCCCTCCTTTGTCTCCCTCTCCACTCCTCTACCCTCTCCCCTCCTTTGTCTCCCTCTCCACTCCTCTACCCTCTCCCCTCCTTTGTCTCCCTCTCCACTCCTCTATCCTCTCCCCTCCTTTGTCTCCCTCTCCACTCCTCTACCCTCTCCCCTCCTTTGTCTCCCTCTCCACTCCTCTACCCTCTCCCCTCCTTTGTCTCCCTCTCCACTCCTCTACCCTCTCCCCCTCCTTTGTCTACCTCTCCACTCCTCTACCCTCTCCCCTCCTTTGTCTCCCTCTCCACTCCTCTACCCTTTCCCCCTCCTTTGTCTCCCTCTCCACTCCTCTACCCTCTCCCCTCCTTTGTCTACCTCTCCACTCCTCTACCCTCTCCCCTCCTTTGTCTCCCTCTCCACTCCTCTACCCTCTCCCCTCCTTTGTCTCCCTCTCCACTCCTCTACCCTCTCCCCTCCTTTGTCTCCCTCTCCACTCCTCTACCCTCTCCCCTCCTTTGTCTCCCTCTCCACTCCTCTACCCTCTCCCCTCCTTTGTCTCCCTCTCCACTCCTCTACCCTCTCCCCTCCTTTGTCTCCCTCTCCACTCCTCTACCCTCTCCCCTCCTTTGTCTCCCTCTCCACTCCTCTACCCTCTCCCCTCCTTTGTCTCCCTCTCCACTCCTCTATCCTCTCCCCTCCTTTGTCTCCCTCTCCACTCCTCTACCCTCTCCCCTCCTTTGTCTCCCTCTCCACTCCTCTACCCTCTCCCCTCCTTTGTCTCCCTCTCCACTCCTCTACCCTTTCCCCCTCCTTTGTCTACCTCTCCACTACCTCAAGGGTTGGGGCGGGGCACGAGGGCGAAAAAGGGCACGACTGCACAACATCCTCCCAACAACAACAAAAAGCGAGTTAGACGCATATGAAAATGTATTGAGGAAACGCATTTTTGGACGATAAATACGAGAGAAATAAACGCGGAAAATGAAAAACGCAACAGCTTCCGGATGAAAAACGCAACGCAACGAAAAAAAAATCGCACAAGTGTCTACCGATGTTACTTTAACTTTGAAAAATTCCCTGCAACATTAACGTTAAACAGCAGTTTTATAATGTCAAATTGTCAATTAAAAAAAAGAATTGAACCAAAAAATCTGTCGAAAAATACACTAAAATGAATTAGATCAGGCCGGATGGACCGCGCCGGACTCCTGCTCGACTCCAACACGACGGACAACCGATCCACGAGCCGACCCGATGATTGGCACTCTGGCACCCGAAGTCGCTCGCTGACGCCGAAAACCGGTGATGTCGCTGAGGCCCTGGTCATCGCTGTCTGCCACCGTGACTGCTGAACCTCCTTCGTCCGGCTGCACAAGCCTCGCCAGCAGAAGTCCTTGTACCGCGACTCTCGGTCGTACTGGGGATGTCCTGGGCTTTCTCACTGGCGCCGCTGATGCCTGCTGGAGCTTGCCTGACACCACGCTGCGATCCCGTCGACTTGCGCGATCCAGCTTCCGGCCGACTTGCTGAAGCCGCATCCGCATCTCCCGCGCGCCGGTTCACTGTTCTCACGCTGGACGGATCCGTAGGTGCAGTCAGCTGCGCAGTGACTCCTCCTGCCGGTCTTTGATGCTCGACTCCTTGCATCAAAGGAGTCAAACGACTCAAACGAAACGAATCAAACGACTCCGTCCATTGAGCCTGGCCCTCCAGCAAAGACAAACCGATCTAGCCCGACTACTTCTAAACTAAACTAATACTAACTTTAAAAGGCGTACTGTAGTTGAACTGCTTGCTTACTGTACTTTATGAGTAAATGCTGTTTTTTGTTGTTTTTGTGTTGTTTTAGTTTTTTGGATTTTCACATTTTTTGTTTGAATGTATGCTATGCATGAAACATGTACTGGGTCGCCGTAGCGAGCAGGCGGATTGTTTTTCCTATCTGAAGCCTGCCCCCCCCCCTCCTCTGCCCTCTCCACTCCTCTGCCCTCTCCCCCTCTCCACTCCTCTGCCCTCTTCCCCTCTCCACTCCTCTGCCCTCTCCCCCTCTCCACTCCTCTGCCCTCTTCCCCTCTCCACTCCTCTGCCCTCTTCCCCTCTCCACTCCTCTGCCCTCTTCCCCTCTCCACTCCTCTGCCCTCTTCCCCTCTCCACTCCTCTGCCCTCTTCCCCTCTCCACTCCTCTGCCCTCTTCCCCTCTCTACTCCTCTGCCCTCTCCCCCTCTCCACTCCTCTGCCCTCTTCCCCTCTCCACTCCTCTGCCCTCTTCCCCTCTCCACTCCTCTGCCCTCTTCCCCTCTCCACTCCTCTGCCCTCTCCCCCTCTCCACTCCTCTGCCCTCTCCCCCTCTCCACTCCTCGCCCTCTCCACTCCTCTGCCCTCTTCCCCTCTCCACTCCTCTGCCCTCTTCCCCCTCCTTTGTCTGCCCTCTCCCTCTCCTCTGCCCTCTCGACCCCTCCTATACCCTCTCCCCGTCCTTTCTCTGCCTTCTTTCACCCCCTCTCCCCCCTCTTCATCTCCCTCAGTGAGTGAGAGGCCAGTGAAATGCAGTGAGATTCCAAGTGAGTACATGTAATAGTGTGCTTGAGCAGGCAGTGGGCTGCCGTGTGTACTGGTGGTACAAGCAATTTAATTTAGCCGTGTTAGCTTTACCTTAATCTCCAAAAAGCAAGCAAAATAATTGCATAGAAGTGTCTGTCACCCATGCATAGAGTACATGCATAGCACTGTTTATTACGATTCAAAATAACTGTGCAGCTAGATTTCTGGGTCGCAGAAAAGGACAGCTGGGTTGCTGTTTAACATCTGATGCGTACATCTGTACTTGTGCACTTATGCATGTGCAGCATGTGAAGAGCTAGCTGGTTTGCGAGTTCGCGGACACTTGCACGCCGGCCCCGCGTGGTCCTGTCCCGCACCACCCCGTTCCCCGTTCTGTAAGCACCCACCCCAATTGCGTCCAATGCTGGGGCAGCTCAAGCAATTGGCAGTGAGTTATTATCATGTGATTTGCACTTTTGCACTGCTGTAGCTTCTGCACAGCCTGTGTGCAATCTGTTCCTACAAATTAGAATAAGATTTACTTACGAGTATAATAGATTTGCTACTGTTGGATTTTTTCGGCTGTTTGAAAGCTATTTTTTGATTGAAAAATGCATTCTGTTTCTGTCTTGAATGGCTGGGGGGCCAGCCAGTTCTCTCAATTCTCATCAGCCTCAGTTACATAAAAGATTGCGTCTAAACTCTAAAATAAGCTCGATTTGTTTTTGCGCAGCGAATAGCAGCACACTGGGTGGAGCAAAAAGGAGAGACCCGGTTAATCTTTCCAGTTTCCTTTCTATGATATCTGCGCACTGAGCACTGCCAAGCATTTATTTTTAGCAACAAAACCAGCACTCGCTGTGCGCCTCTGGCACAGTAAGAACGAAGAAATAAAGATCGCAACGAACGGATAAATGTTACTTGAATATTTTTGATCTGCCTGAAATGCATGGTTTGATCGACAATGATCTATCTCTCAGACACTATGTACTACTTTCAACAAACTTTTTTATCATTTTTCGAAAAGTAAAGTTCGTTAAAATACAATAGTTCATTTCATTCAAATTTGAATAATCCCTTGAAAACTGCCTGAGCCTGGTTTTTATTAAAAATGTTTTATGTTGAAGCTTCTGTTGAAGGACCTTTTTTCCTTTACAAGGCAGGCATTCAATTTCAAAAACGTCAAAGCATCGCGTGCGTGCCATTAAGCTGGCTGACCTTACCTCAAGAAGGTTCATATGAAGTTCTTTCTTACTGTACGAGGCCTTGCCTAACTGACTAAAATGTACACTAAGAACTTGAAGGGCAGAAGCAATTTCAGTCTCGGGCCCTCGCATTGGCTGACCTTTACTCCCCGGCAGCCAATGAGAATCGGCCTGGGAATTGTGAAGGCCATTTATTTCATATGCCCCGACAGCCTCCACTGTCTGCCCGTGCCTAAAGTGCAAACAACACAGGACCCACCCACCCCTAGTTTTGAGGGAAAATACCCACCACCCACCGCTCAGCCCCAGCAAGACTTGTTTTGCCGTTTGGTTCGTTCGTTCTCTACTGACTCCACCCCACCCTGCATTCCCTCTGCAGGCCCTGCGGGCAAACCTTCCTTCTGAATTCTCAACCCGCAGCCAATGACAGGAAGAGCCCCCCGGTTCTGCCTCTCTTGCCCTCCGCTGTTTTTGCCTGTTGGCTATCATAGTGTTTCTCAACCCGGCTACTACAACCCAACTGACGCATTTTAGTAAGCCTGCCTGCTTCTCTTGCCCTATCCAACTGAATCTCAAACTGCCCGTGTTGCCGACTGACAACTAACAGCACTTAATTCCTTCCCCAATCCCCAGGAAATCTAACTGGGATGCTCCGTGCACCTTAGCCAAATTTCAAACTCCTTTCCCCAACTTTGTGATTTGTTGATCGACAAACTGAACTACTGAAAAGACATTTAAACGGTCTTTACAATTTTCATTCCCCTTTTCTGACGGAGTCGGTGCAGAAAACAGGCAAAAACTTGGAAAGTCAATCAAGAGCCCACAAATCCGCTCGACTCGACTCCCCCGCGCTGCCGAAGCATGCAGTCAGTGATGCACACCGCAGCACAGCAGCCCAGCGTGGCAGTTGCTCAGCTGCCAGCAGTTTCCATGGCGATGCTCAAGCCCGAGAGCTCCCTGCTGACCGCCACCTGCCGGCCGCTGGAGGAGTGCCAGGTCTGCGGCACCGGCGCCAACGTGCGCAAGAATTTCGGCGTGCCGAGTTGCGTCAGCTGCCGCATTTTCTACAGCAGAAACACCGGAAAGGTGAGGCCTGTGTCACTGTGACATGCGCTTGCTGTGCTTCTCCCGTCCGCCGTCCGGGTGAGGGCTGCTGATACCCCCTCCGCTGGTACTTCAGGGGCTGCTGATACCCCCTCCGCTGGTACTTCAGGGGCTGCTGATACCCCCTCCGCTGGTACTTCAGGGGCTGCTGATACCCCCTCCGCTGGTACTTCAGGGGCTGCTGATACCCCCTCCGCTGGTACTTCAGGGGCTGCTGATACCCCCTCCGCTGGTACTTCAGGGGCTGCTGATACCCCCTCCGCTGGTACTTCAGGGGCTGCTGATACCCCCTCCGCTGGTACTTCAGGGGCTGCTGATACCCCCTCCGCTGGTACTTCAGGGGCTGCTGATACCCCCTCCGCTGGTACTTCAGGGGCCACTGCCAACCCTTCCAGCCCTCTTATAGTAACCAAAGTTTGTCCAGAACGCGACAGCCGGACATCCTCCCGCCACCCTCCGCCCCAGCAACTGGTCTGCTACCAGAACGGCAACTGCCGGATCGTCGGCCCGTCCAGAAAGTCCTGCGCCGCCTGCCGATTTCAAAAATGCCTCTTGGCCGGCATGCAGAAGAGCCGGGAGAGAAAGTACAAGTTCAAGAAGACCGCAACCGGAACTGCTGCTGGTGAGTGGTTGGCCTCTTCTTCTCGTGCCGCCTTTCATGCTTGCTTGGCGCCGTTTCTACAAAGGTGACAACAATTTTGGCTCTAAATTAGCGCCATGTTAACAATCGGCGCTAATTTGGCGCCATGTTGTCAATCGGCGCTAATTTGGCGATATGTTGTCAATCGGCGCTAATTTGGCGCCCATGTTAACAATCGGCGCTAATTTGGCGCCATGTTGACAATCGGTGCTAACTTGGCGCCATGTTGACAATCGGTGATTATATGCAACTCGCAAATTTCACCCGAAGGCGCCCTGGGAAACTCGAAGCAGCAGCAGCGCGGGCGCCAGTCCAGCAAGGCGTCCTCGTCACCGACCCAATTCGAGGAAGCCGCCTCCCGCTCGCCGCCGCAGACGCAGTTGGCGCCGGCGCCCCCATCCGTGGATCCATCGGCCGCGCCGCCACTCGGGCTGATCCGCAGTCTGGCTGGAGGCGATGAGGAGGGCGCGCCGCTGATGGACAGGAGCCTGTTTGTGCACTTTTACAAACTGGCGGACATGTTCTGCATGCCGTTCGACTGCCCCAGGGAGAGCCTCGCCGTGCGGGACACGCTGAGCGGCCTGAACCTGCTGGAGGCCGTCACCAAGAGGACACTGTCGATCATCCGGTTTCTGCCCTTCTTCGAGGAGCTCGACAGGCGTCTCGTGTCGGCCATGGTGTCGGTGAGAGCTGCTCGGCATTCAAGCCTTGGCTTTTTGTGGGACAGCGTTGCAAGGCAGATTCTTGGGCACAGGTGAAGCAGACTCTCAGGGGCAGGTGAAGCAGACTCTCAGGGGCAGGTGAAGCAGACTCTCAGGGGCAGGTGAAGCAGACTCTCAGGGGCAGGTGAAGCAGACTCTCAGGGGCAGGTGAAGCAGACTCTCAGGGGCAGGTGAAGCAGACTCTCAGGGGCAGGTGAAGCAGACTCTCAGGGGCAGGTGAAGCAGACTCTCAGGGGCAGGTGAAGCAGACTCTCAGGGGCAGGTGAAGCAGACTCTCAGGGGCAGGTGAAGCAGACTCTCAGGGGCAGGTAAAGCCGACTATCAGAGACAGGTGAGGCAGAATCTCAAACAGGCGAAGCAGACTCTCAGAGACAGACGAGGCAGAATCTCAGAGACAGGCGAGGCAGAATCTCAGAGACAGGCGAAGTAGACTCTCAGAGACAGGCGAGGCAGAATCTCAGAGACAGGCGAAGCAGACTCTCAGAGACAGGCGAGGCAGAATCTCAGAGACAGGAGAAGCAGACTCTCAAAGACAGGCGAGGCAGAATCTCAGAGACAGGCGAAGCAGACTCTCAAAGACAGGCGAGGCAGAATCTCAGAGACAGGCGAAGCAGACCTCAGAGACAGGCGAGGCAGAATCTCAGAGACAGGCGAGGCAGAATCTCAGAGACAGGCGAGGCAGAATCTCAGAGACAGGCGAGGCAGAATCTCAGAGACAGGCGAGGCAGAATCTCAGAGACAGGCGAAGCAGACTCTCAAAGACAGGCGAGGCAGAATCTCAGAGACAGGCGAAGTAGACCTCAGAGACAGGCGAGGCAGAATCTCAGAGACAGGCGAGGCAGAATCTCAGAGACAGGCGAGGCAGAATCTCAGAGACAGGCGAGGCAGAATCTCAGAGACAGGCGAGGCAGACTCTCAGAGACAGGCGAGGCAGAATCTCAGAGACAGGCGAGGCAGAATCTCAGAGACAGGCGAGGCAGAATCTCAGAGACAGGCGAAGCAGACTCTCAAAGACAGGCGAGGCAGAATCTCAGAGACAGGCGAAGCAGACCTCAGAGACAGGCGAGGCAGAATCTCAGAGACAGGCGAGGCAGAATCTCAGAGACAGGCGAGGCAGAATCTCAGAGACAGGCGAGGCAGAATCTCAGAGACAGGCGAAGCAGACTCTCAAAGACAGGCGAGGCAGAATCTCAGAGACAGGCGAAGCAGACCTCAGAGACAGGCGAGGCAGAATCTCAGAGACAGGCGAGGCAGAATCTCAGAGACAGGCGAAGCAGACTCTCAGAGACAGGCGAAGCAGACTCTCAAAGACAGGCGAGGCAGAATCTCAGAGACAGGCGAAGCAGACCTCAGAGACAGGCGAGGCAGAATCTCAGAGACAGGCGAGGCAGAATCTCAGAGACAGGCGAGGCAGAATCTCAGAGACAGGCGAGGCAGAATCTCAGAGACAGGCGAAGCAGACTCTCAAAGACAGGCGAGGCAGAATCTCAGAGACAGGCGAAGCAGACCTCAGAGACAGGCGAGGCAGAATCTCAGAGACAGGCGAGGCAGAATCTCAGAGACAGGCGAAGCAGACTCTCAGAGACAGGCGAGGCAGAATCTCAGAGACAGGCGAAGCAGACCTCAGAGACAGGCGAGGCAGAATCTCAGAGACAGGCGAGGCAGAATCTCAGAGACAGGCGAGGCAGAATCTCAGAGACAGGCGAGGCAGAATCTCAGAGACAGGCGAGGCAAAATCTCAGAGACAGGCGAAGCAGACTCTCAAAGACAGGCGAGGCAGAATCTCAGAGACAGGCGAAGCAGACCTCAGAGACAGGCGAGGCAGAATCTCAGAGACAGGCGAGGCAGAATCTCAGAGACAGGCGAGGCAGAATCTCAGAGACAGGCGAGGCAGAATCTCAGAGACAGGCGAAGTAGACTCTCAGAGACAGGCGAGGCAGAATCTCAGAGACATATTAAGCACACTCTCAGAGACATATTAAGCACACTCTCAGAGACATATTAAGCACACTCTCAGAGACAGGCAAGGCAGACTCTCATCAGATCCGCTGCAGAGCCGAACTCTCCAACGCCGCCCGCAGGAGAAGATCAGCGGCCTCATCAGCATCCTGCGCGGCCTGCACTACCACCCGGCCAGCGGCATCATGACCGTCCGCTGCGCCCCGGCCGCCTCCTTCGATGCCAGCTGCCGCGACACTGCCGACAGCCTTCAGCAGCCGCTGCTGGACATCGTCAACGGGCTATTCGCTGACCTCACCAAGGGCGACATTCCCCTGATTTCCGACGCCGAGGTGGCCACGGTGTACCTGGCGGCCGCTCGTCTGTACGAGCAGTGCCACGGCCTGTTCCGGGACCGGCTGAACATCGGGGTGGTGCTGCTGCTGGGCATGTACTTCTTCCTGCCCGACTACAAGACTGTGCGAGTGGACGAGCGCCAGCTGCGGGGCTACCAGAATTTGTACCTGCGCTGCACACAGGACCTGCTGAAGGTGCTGGCAGGGACTCGGCCGATGCCATGGACATGTACAACAGGGTCTTGTTCCTGCTCACCGAGGTCAAGAGCGTCGACTTCTACTTGTCGCTGCTGTCCCGCCATGTGCGGGTGCAGACCGGCTGAAGCTGAGGACGCGAACTCGAGCGGTGCTGTCGGAATCGAACAGAACTGCATGTAAACTCGCACTGCAGACCGCAGAACAGTGTATTTTGACTGTCATCTGACTGCCATTTGACTGTGTCATCTGACTGCCATTTGACTGTGTCATCTGACTGCCATTTGACTGTGTCATCTGACTGCCATTTGACTGTGTCATCTGACTGCCATTTGACTGTGTCATCTGACTGCCATTTGACTGTGTCATCTGACTGCCATTTGACTGTGTCGCACTCGAAAATGCTGCACATCCACTACTCACTGCCTCCCCCTCACTTCCTCCTACCCCTCACTGCCTCCCTCTCCCCTCACTGCCTCCCTCTCCCCTCACTGCCACCCAATCCCCCCTCACTGCCTCCCTCTCCCCCTCACTGCCTCCCTCTCCCCCTCACTGCCTGCCTCTCCCCTCACTGCCTCCCTCTCCCCCTCACTGCCTCCCTCTCCCCTCACTGCCTCCTACCCCTCACTGCCTCCCTCTCCCCCTCACTGCCTCCCTCTCCCCCTCACTGCCTCCCTCTCCCCCCTCACTGCCTCCCTCTCCCCCTCACTGCCAGAGGCCCGCAGTACTGCAGATGTCCCCGTTCAACAAATTCTTTTTTGCTGTGCAAATTTCATTCAATGTATCGACCTGACCGCTGTATCGATCTGTAACGATGTTTAACAACAATTCACCCACTGAGCTGCTGTACACAATACTCGATTATTATCAGATAGAACTGTTTCAGTTTTTCCTCTGCTCTTGCGATACTAGTGCGACTGCCATGACAACCTGTAGTAGATTCTTAGTATAATATATAACATGTACTTGCCACTATAAGCCTTTGCGTATTCTATTTATTCATTTTCTCTCTTGCCCTTATCTTGTAACTTCTGCTCTGTAAGCCAGACAGCTCTTGTATCCACAACTGCGGCTACATTCCTAGACTTTTACAGACTGACCTGATGTACTTTTGATCCACACGACCGCACCTGGCTCCAGTGAGTAGCCATCATAAACAATGATAAATACACATGTAAATGCACCCAGTACAACCCGCTCTTGCCAGCAGAGTGGATCCTAAAGCCACTAGCAACTCAAATCGACAGCCCACTGGACTTTCTCAGGTCTCTGTTGGCATGTGAATGTACTTTTGTTCCCGTTGTGTTCTACACTATCTGCAGTGCGCCGTCAGTTGTCTTACAATGGCCACGACTGCCCTTCAGCCTCACTCTGCGCTTACAGATTACTAGCAATAGCTGCTATCATTCTGTCCCTCTCACTGCCGGCCTCCCTCTCTCAGTTCCAGCCTCTCCCTCTCACTGCCAGCCCCTCTATCTCACTGCCAGCCTCTCTCTCACTGCCAGCCCTTCTATCTCACTGCCAGCCCCTCTATCTCACTGCCAGCCCCTCTATCTCACTGCCAGCCCCTCTATCTCACTGCCAATCTCTCCCTCTCACTGCCAGCCCCTCTATCTCACTGCCAGCCTCTCTCTCACTGCCAGCCCCTCTATCTTACTGCCAGCCCCTCTATCTCACTGCCAGCCCCTCTATCTCACTGCCAATCTCTCCCTCTCACTGCCAGCGCCTCTATCTCACTGCCAGCCTCTCTCTCACTGCCAGCCCCTCTATCTCACTGCCAGCCCCTCTATCTCACTGCCAATCTCTCCCTCTCACTGCCAGCCCCTCTATCTCACTGCCAGCCCCTCTATCTCACTGCCAGCCCCTCTATCTCACTGCCAGCCCCTCTATCTCACTGCCAATCTCTCCCTCTCTCTGCCAACCTCTCCCTCTCACTTCCAGCCTCTCTATCTCACTACCAGCCTCTCTCTCTCTCACTGCCAGCCCCTCTATCTCACTGCCAGCCCCTCTATCTCACTGCCAGCCTCTCCCTCTCACTGCCACCCCTGACTCTCACAGCCGCCCAAGCATTTGCTCCCACCCAGTGTCCCGTAAAACAGAAACACGGAGGCCAGGCCAGAAAATATGCACCCAGCAGGCAAAGCGGTCAGACAAAATCAGAAATGAATTGGGGACTCAGAACCAGGGGCGGTAGTCTGGCAGTACACCTGTATTTACATAATGTACCAATATTTAATCCAATGTTCCATTGTGCATCAACAGAGAAAACAGAACAAACAGCAAGTACACAAGTTTCTATACGCGCCAAGCATTGAATATCCAACACGGTTCAATGCCATGAGCATTTAATGGTTTTGTTCGATAGATTCAGGTAACAGCAATGATGCAATGGAAATGAGCGATCGACAACACCGTACATTTATAATGGCACGCAATCTGCAGACTCGATGGGAACCCCAAAACCATGCTGATTATATTGATTGACCAGTTTAGGGCTACCGATATGTCGTGCCACAATTATCACTAGCGGCAGAGCAAGTTTTGAGTAGAATATCAAGCATAGGCGGCAAATTCCGAACTGCAATAATGAAACAGGCGGTAAGCAATTGACAGTCTTGACACAGCCGGTGACAAACGGACACAGGAGACTACTGGGATTGTTAATAGCGGAGGGAATAGGAGCGGCCAGGGAGGGGGTAGGGAGAGGCGGGGAGCGGGCAGGGAGAGGCGGGGAGCGGGCAGGGAGAGGCGGGGAGCGGGCAGGGAGAGGCGGGGAGCGGGCAGGGAGAGGCGGGGAGCGGGCAGGGAGAGGCGGGGAGCGGGCAGGGAGAGGCGGGGAGCGGGCAGGGAGAGGCGGGGAGCGGGCAGGGAGAGGCGGAGAGCAGATAGGGAGAGGCGGGCAGGGAGAGGCGGGGAGCAGATAGGGAGAGGCGGGCATGGAGAGGCGGAGAGCAGATAGGGAGAGGCGGGCATGGAGAGGCAGAGAGCAGATAGGGAGAGGCAGAGAGCAGATAGGGAGAGGCAGAGAGCAGATAGGGAGAGGCAGAGAGCAGATAGGGAGAGGCAGAGAGCAGATAGGGAGAGGCGGAGAGCAGATAGGGAGAGGCGGGCAGGGAGAGGCGGAGAGCAGATAGGGAGAGGCGGGCAGGGAGAGGCGGAGAGCAGATAGGGAGAGGCGGACAGCAGATAGGGAGAGGCAGAGAGCAGATAGGGAGAGGCAGAGAGCAGATAGGGAGAGGCAGAGAGCAGATAGGGAGAGGCGGAGAGCAGATAGGGAGAGGCGGGCAGGGAGAGGCGGAGAGCAGATAGGGAGAGGCGGAGAGCAGATAGGGAGAGGCGGACAGCAGATAGGGAGAGGCGGGCAGGGAGAGGCGGAGAGCAGATAGGGAGAGGCGGACAGCAGATAGGGAGAGGCGGGCAGGGAGAGGCGGAGAGCAGATAGGGAGAGGCGGACAGCAGATAGGGAGAGGCGGGCAGGGAGAGGCGGGGAGGCGCTAGGGTAGGCTGAGGTTGAGTAGCTGGATTGGCACAGAATGCGGCTGCGTTGACTGCGGTAGCTGGGGGTCCTGGAAGACGCCGGAGGGCGATCGGGACCGGGACCTGGCCGCAGCGGCCGCGGTCTCCTCAGGCGCGGGCAGCGGCAGCGGCAGCACCTTCTTGGGCGCGGACTCTCGCTGCAGGAATTTGACGAACTCCTCGCCCAAAGATTTCTTGGCGGCTGCAGCGGCCGCGTCCGCAGCGGAGACACCCGACACGGCGCTGGGGCCCCCGACGACGCCGCCTCCGCTGGCTGAGGCGAGGTCGGCGTCGCTGACACCCAGACAGTGCGCCATGACCTGCAGGGCCTCCAGCCGCTTGGCAGGGGGCGCGTGCACGCAGGCGAGCACCAGGCTGCGGATCAGCGGCTTCTCCACGCTGCCGGCCTTCAGCGCCCGGATCTCCTCGGCAGCGGCGGCGGCCTCCTCGCGGGCAGCGGCCGCGTCGGCCAGCAGCTTCGCCCGCTCGTCGTCGTGAGTGTCGGCGGCGGCGGCGAGTCGGCCAGCGGCGGCCACGGCCTCGGCAGACTCGGCCAGCTGCGCCCGGCAGGCCTCCAGCTCGCGCGCCAGACGCAGCCGCTCGGCCTCGGCGCGGGCGGCGCGGTCGCGGTAGGCGCGGATTTCGTCGTTGCGCGTGGAAGCGGCAGGCGCCGCCGCGGCGGACTGATCGAGCGCGGATGAAGATGCTGCGGCGCCGGGATTCTGGAACTTGTCCAGCACCATCTGCAGGTTGGCGGCTGAGCGCCGGCTGTCGTCCAGTTCGCGAGCCAGCGACTGCGGGTTGAGCAATGGTAGGTGGGTAGATAGGTGGGTAGGTGGGTAGGTAGGTAGGTAGGTAGATGGGTAGGTAAGTAGGTAGATAAGTAGGTAGATATGTAGCTAAATCAGTTGGTAGGTGGGTAGGTAAGTAGGCAGATAAGTAGGTAGATAAGTAGGTAGATATGTAGCTAAATCAGTTAGTAGGTGGGTAGGTAGGTAGGCAGATAAGGTAGGTGGGGGTGCTTTCACAAGGTCGAAATTTCACAACGTCGAAAAGTAAATTATTTCACAAGGTCGAAACTTCACAAGGTCGAAATTTCACAACATCGAAAACTTTAGCAAGAGACTTCATAAGGTCGAAATTTCATAAGGTCGAAATTTCATAAGGTCGAAATTTCACAACATCGAAAACTCTAGCAAGAGATTTCATAAGGTCGAAATTTCACAAGGTCGAAACTTCACAACATCGAAAACTCAAGTGCAGCCACTTTCACAAGGTCGAAACTTCATAAGCTCGAAATTTCACAAAGTCGAAAATTTTATCTATCAAGAACCATACAGTAGTTTTCTACGTTGTGAAATTTCGACCTTGTGAAGTCTCTTGCTAAAGTTTTCGATGTTGTGAAATTTCGACCTTGTGAAATTTCTACCTTATGAAAGTGGCTGCTTTTCGAGTTTTCGATGTTGTGAAATTTCGACCTTGTGAATTTTCGACCTTATGAAGTCCTTTGCTAAAGTTTTCGATGTTGTGAAATTTCGACCTTGTGAAGTTTCGACCTTGTGAAAGTGGCTGCTATTTGAGTTTTCGATGTTATGAAATTTCGACCTTGTGAAATTTCGACCCTGTGAAAGAAGGTGCTTTCGACGTTGTGAAATTTCGAGTTTATGAAACCCCCCCGTAGGGGGGTAGGTGAGTAGGTAATTAGGTAGATAGGTAGCCAGATGATTAGGTAGACAGGTAGGTAGCCAGAAATATTGAACTTCTCCGACAAGCGTCTTGGACAAAAATCGGACAAAAGCCGACTCTAGCTGACACTGACTCAGGAACCCAAAGCCAAATTTTGCCGGACTACACCGAAGAGTTAATCAAAGTTCTACTGGCACAGGCCGACCAAGTAAAATAAAGTTTTCAGACTTTTTTGACACTGAAAATTATCCGAAAAATTCCGACAACCTGCGTAAAAGATCAAAGAAATGGCGGGGAAAGAGCGGCAGTTGGGTAGGCAGGCCTAACAAGTGGGTGGGAAGACAGAAGCAACACGGAAAAATTTTTGCCATGGGAGGCGCAAGAGCCCCAGATTCTGGACACTGACTTTACTGTCTCCTTAGCTTGCCAGCACTACAGTTCGTAAGTCTCTGTGAAGATGCTGTTGTTCAATGCGCGCCTTCTATCTTTATCTTTAAATGTGTACATTTGAGTGCGCAGGTGTTAACTGATTGATATTTGGCCAAGTTTGCGTTGCGTTGCGCACAATACAAACCCACTATTGCGTTGGCTTCATGCGTTACACTGCTAATTTGGCACACTAGGCTAGATTCTTTGCGCGCCATATGACCCCCACCCCCTATTTTCACTAGGGAGACGGTTGTATTCTTTGCACCTGTTCCCACAATCCCTGGTAGACAGGTAAATAGTACGCTGACTCACCTTGACCTGAGCCAGCGCCCTGTCCCGCTCGTCCCGCACAGCACTGAGGTACATCTGCAGCGTGTGCACCTGCTGCCCAGTGGAGTCGGCGCTGCCAGCCGTGGCTTCCAGCTGCTGCAGGCGGGACTTCAGCTCCTGCTGAGCGGACTCCGCCGCCAGCAGCTCCGCCGTGTAGCTCTCCTCAACTTCCATCAGGTGACGCCGAAGACGCTCCACCTCTTGACGGAGCCGCTCGGATGACCCAGAGTCGTTGGCCGTTGCTTCCTTCTGCTGGTGCTGCTGGTGCTGCTGCTGCCGCTGCTGCAACTGCTTGCGCAGCTCGTCAAGCTCGGCCTGCAGGTTGGCCACCTCGACAGCTCGCTGCTGCAGCTGAGTCCGTTGGGCCGCCTTCTCAGCCTCCGCCTCGCGCATCAGCGACTTCAGCTGGGCGGACTCGGCCCGCAAAAGTTCGCTCCGTTCGGCCAGCTCAGCCAGGCCGCTCTGCTGCTGCAGGCGCTGCTCCAGTTCACTCAGGCGCTGCCTCAGCTGCCCGTTCTGCTGATAAGCCACCGTGTAATTCTGAACCAGAGTCTGGTACTGATTGCGCAACTCCTGCTGCTGCTGTTCAGCCTGCGCGGTCAGCTCGGCCTCGCGCTCCTGCAGGCTCAACTGCTGCGTCTTCAGTTCCAGAATCTGCTGCTCCCGGGCGGCCAACAGGCGGCTCTGCTCCGCCGCTGCCGCCGCTGCCGGAGCTGCATTGTCATTCAGCGACTGACGTAACGACGCAATCTCTGCGTCTTTGACCGCCAGCTGGCTCGTTAGCGACTCTGACTGAGCCGAGTAGCTTTTGAGCTCCTTCTTGAGTTCGCCAATTCTCTGCTCCAACTGGGAATCTGCTTCGGTGTCAGACTGCTGCAACGCCGTCATCTCTGCCTCCTTGCCAGCGAGCTGCTCTGTTAAGGAATCAATTTGCGATTTGTGAGTCTGCGCCTGCTCCTCCGCTGCCTGCAGCTGTTTCAGCAGCTCATCAACCTGCTTTTGCGTTTCGGAAACTTTTCCACTTTCAGACTGACGCGATTCCAAGATCTCTGACTCTTTGCAAGCGAGCTGCTCCGTTAAGGAATCGACTTGTGATCTGTAAGTCTGCGCCTGCTCCTCGGCAACCTGCAGCTGTTTCAGCAGCTCATCAACCTGCTTTTGCGTTTCGGAAACTTTTCCACTTTCAGACTGACGCGATTCCAAGATCTCTGACTCTTTGCCAGCGAGCTGCTCCGTTAAGGAATCGACTTGTGATCTGTAAGTCTGCGCCTGCTCCTCGGCAACCTGCAGTTCCTTCATCAACTTGTTAATCTGCTCATGTAGCTGGGATACAGACTCAGATTCGGATTCAGCAGAAGCGCTTTGCAACTGGTGCAGTCTCTCAATCTCTGCGTCTTTGCTTGCAAGCTGTTCATTCAAGGAGTCAACTTGCGAGCTGTGAGCTCTGGCCTGTTCTCCAACTACCTGTAGTTCCTTTAGTAACTCGTCAACCTGCGTTTGCAATCGGGAAACTTTCTCAGTTTCAGACTGCCGCAATTCCAAGATCTGTGCCTCTTTGTCAGCGAGCTGCTCTGTCAATGCGGTAACTTGCGATTCTTGAGTGCGCACCTGCTCCCCAGCTGCCTGCAGCTCTCCCATCAACTCGTCGATCTGCTTCTGAAGCCGGGCAACAGTCTCTGATTCTGACTGATCGGCGGCACTTCGCGATTGACGCAACGTTTCAATCTCCGAGTCTTTGCCTGCGAGCTGCTCTGTCAATGAGGTGATTTGCGATTCTTGAGTGCGCACTTGCTCCCCAGCTGCCTGCAGCTCCTTCATCAACTGGTCCATCTGGTTTTTAATCTGGGAAACTGCTTCAGCTTCCGCCTGAGCAGCAGAACTCTGGGACTGGTGCAAAGTCTCAATTTCCGCATTTTTTGTGGCCAACTGGTTTCTCAGCTCTTCCAGCTCTTTCACATACTGCTCAACTTGCTGCCTGAGCTCAACGATGACACCCGAATTGGACTCAAAACTGGCGACCTCCTCCTGTCTCAGACGCCGCTCTTCATCAATCTGATTAACCAATCGAGCTATTTCAGCATCCTTGCCAGATGAGTCGACCAGATTTTGCAGCTCTGTGGACTTCGCGTTCAACTGCTCGGTCAGCTGCTCAACCTGCAGACTCAGTGCGGATCGCTCAGCCTCAGCGGCATCAGCCTGGGCAACTCTCTCGGCCAGGGCCTGCCGGAGCGAATCCAGCTGAGCGGCCAGGTCGGCAATTTCTGCATCTTTGGACTGATCAGCATCCGCGGCCTCCTTAAGTTCAGCCAGCTGATCAGCCAGCTGCTGACGGGCGGCGCGCTCCTGGCCAAGCTGCTCCGCCAATGACGCCACGTCCGCTTCGGCACGCTCGAGCCGGTCGCCCAGCTGCCTGGCCTCATCGCCGGATGCCGCCAGCTCGGCTCGCAGCTGCGCCTCGAGCTGCGCCGCTGCTTTCAGCTCGGCTGAGCTGCTCTGCACCTGTTGGCGCAGCTCGCGCGCCTCAGCGTTGGCCGCGTCGGCGCGCTCCTTCATGGGAGTGAGCGCCGCCTCCAGACTCTCCGTCATCTGGGCCAGCTGATCCCGCTCGGAGGCCAGGTCGGACATGTCGGCCAGCTGGCGCTGCAGCTGCGTGCACTTCAGCCGCAGCTGGCCAGCCTCGTGCTCAGAGCGCATCAGCCGGGCCGCCTCGGCCGTCTTCTGCTCCAGCTGGCGTTGGCAATTCTGCAGCAGAGTTTGCACCGACTGCAGCTGGCCCTGCAGCCGCTGGCGCTCCGACTGCAGCTCGCGAACTTGCTGCTGCTCCGCCGAGTCATTGTCCTGCGGCTTGGGGGTCGCTTGCGGCTCCTGCTGCTGCTGCTGCTTCTTGACGGACGCTCGCTGGGAGAACAGCGCCTGCACCCGGGACAGGGGGCTCCCGCCGCCCGACTCTGCAGCTGACGGTGCAGCGGCGGGAGCAGCGCCAACCGGACTCTGCTGCACGAAGCTGGCCTCCAGCGATTCAACTGCGCCATTCAAATCTGCCAGCTGGTCTTCCAGCGCCTTTGATGTTGCCGCCGACACCGCCGATAGGTCGGATTTGATCGAACCGCCGCCGCCGTTGCCGTTTTCAGCCGACGATTTGTGAGGCTGCGGCTGCGGCGACCGTTGAAGTTGCAAGTCAGAAGTGCTGTCGGACATCTTGGCCGAGTTCCGCTGCGGCTGCTGGCATGCTGCCAAGCGAATCACTGGGCGACTGGGAGGAGCTGCTTGCTCAAGGCCAAGGCTGAACTGGTCAGTGTGGGCTCGCGCTGCGGGGGTGCGAGACGGAGAGTCAGCTGAATGCATTTTTTAGCACTGCAATTGCTGCCCATTTACAGCGAAGGGATGCAAACGCCAAGGACAGGAAGACTCAAAGGACAGGAAGAGACGCAAAGGACAGGAGGACACTCAAAGGACAGGAAGAGACTCAAAGGACAGGAAGAGACTCAAAGGACAGGAAGAGATGCAAAGGACAGGAAGAGTCACAAAGGACAGGAAGACTCAAAGGACAGGAAGAGACTCAAAGGACAGGGAGAGACACAAAGGACAGGGAGAGACTCAAAAGACAGGAAGAGATGCAAAGGACAGGAAGAGTCACAAAGGACAGGAAGACTCAAAGGACAGGAAGATACTCAAAGGACAGGGAGAGACACAAAGGACAGGAAGAGACTCAAAGGACAGGAAGAGACGCAAAGGACAGGAAGACGCAAAGGACAGGAAGAGACTCAAAGGACAGGAAGAGACTCAAAGGACAGGAAGGGATGCAAAGGACAGGAAGAGTCACAAAGGACAGGAAGACTCAAAGGACAGGAAGAGACTCGAAGGACAGGGAGAGACACAAAGGACAGGGAGAGACTCAAAGGACAGGGAGAGACACAAAGGACAGGGAGAGACTCAAAGGACAGGAAGACACAAAGGACAGGAAGACAAAGGACAGGGAGACACAAAGGACAGGAAGGCGCAAGGGACAGGAAGACATAAAGGACAGGGAGAGACTCAAAGGACAGGAAGAGACTCAAAGGACAGGAAGAGACTCAAAGGACAGGAAGAGACACAAATGACAGGAAGACACAAAGGACAGGAAGACAAAGGACAGGGAGACACAAAGGATAGGAAGGCGCAAAGGACAGGAAGACACAAAGGACAGGGAGAGACACAAAGGACAGGAAGACAAAGGACAGGGAGACACAAAGGACAGGAAGGCGCAAAGGACAGGAAGACACAAAGGACAGGGAGAGACTCAAAGGACAGGAAGAGACTCAAAGGACAGGAAGAGACTCAAAGGACAGGGAGAGACACAAAGGACAGGAAGACACAAAGGACAGGGAGAGACTCAAAGGACAGGAAGAGACTCAAAGGACAGGAAGAGACTCAAAGGACAGGGAGAGACACAAATGACAGGAAGACAAAGGACAGGGAGACACAAAGGATAGGAAGGCGCAAAGGACAGGAAGACACAAAGGACAGGGAGAGACTCAAAGGACAGGGAGAGACACAAAGGACAGGAAGACAAAGGACAGGGAGACACAAAGGATAGGAAGGCGCAAAGGACAGGAAGACACAAAGGACAGGGAGAGACTCAAAGGACAGGGAGAGACACAAAGGACAGGAAGACAAAGGACAGGGAGACACAAAGGATAGGAAGGCGCAAAGGACAGGAAGACACAAAGGACAGGAAGAGACTCAAAGGGCAGGAAGAGACTCAAAGGGCAGGAAGAGACTCAAAGGGCAGGAAGAGACTCAAAGGACAGGAAGACACAAAGGACAGGGAGACAAAGGACAGGAAGAGACTCAAAGGACAGGAAGACACAAAGGACAGGGAGACAAAGGACAGGAAGAGACTCAAAGGACAGGAAGAGACTCAAAGGGCAGGAAGAGACTCAAAGGGCAGGAAGAGACTCAAAGGACAGGAAGACACAAAGGACAGGGAGACAAAGGACAGGAAGAGACTCAAAGGACAGGAAGACACAAAGGACAGGGAGACAAAGGACAGGAAGAGACTCAAAGGACAGGAAGAGACTCAAAGGGCAGGAAGAGACTCAAAGGGCAGGAAGAGACTCAAAGGACAGGAAGACACAAAGGACAGGGAGACAAAGGACAGGAAGAGACTCAAAGGACAGGAAGAGACTCAAAGGACAGGAAGACACAAAGGACAGGGAGACAAAGGACAGGAAGAGACTCAAAGGACAGGAAGAGACTCAAAGGACAGGAAGACACAAAGGACAGGGAGACAAAGGACAGGAAGAGACTCAAAGGACAGGAAGAGACTCAAAGGGCAGGAAGAGACTCAAAGGGCAGGAAGAGACTCAAAGGACAGGAAGACACAAAGGACAGGGAGACAAAGGACAGGAAGAGACTCAAAGGACAGGAAGAGACTCAAAGGGCAGGAAGAGACTCAAAGGGCAGGAAGAGACTCAAAGGACAGGAAGACACAAAGGACAGGGAGACAAAGGACAGGAAGAGACTCAAAGGACAGGAAGACAAAGGACAGGGAGACACAAAGGACAGGAAGGCGCAAAGGACAGGAAGACACAATGGACAGGGAGACAAAGGACAGGAAGACACAAAGGACAGGGAGACAAAGGACAGGAAGAGACTCAAAGGGCAGGAAGAGACTCAAAGGACAGGAAGAGACTCAAAGGACAGGAAGAGACTCAAAGGGCAGGAAGAGACTCAAAGGACAGGAAGAGACTCAAAGGACAGGAAGAGACTCAAAGGACAGGAAGACACAAAGGACAGGGAGACAAAGGACAGGAAGAGACTCAAAGGACAGGAAGAGACTCAAAGGACAGGAAGAGACTCAAAGGACAGGAAGACACAAAGGACAGGGAGACAAAGGACAGGAAGAGACTCAAAGGACAGGAAGAGACTCAAAGGACAGGAAGAGACACAAAGGACAGGGAGACAAAGGACAGGAAGAGACTCAAAGGACAGGAAGAGACTCAAAGGACAGGAAGAGACTCAAAGGACAGGAAGAGACTCAAAGGACAGGGAGAGACACAAATGACAGGAAGACAAAGGACAGGGAGACACAAAGGATAGGAAGGCGCAAAGGACAGGAAGACACAAAGGACAGGGAGAGACTCAAAGGACAGGGAGAGACACAAAGGACAGGAAGACAAAGGACAGGGAGACACAAAGGATAGGAAGGCGCAAAGGACAGGAAGACACAAAGGACAGGAAGAGACTCAAAGGGCAGGAAGAGACTCAAAGGGCAGGAAGAGACTCAAAGGACAGGAAGACACAAAGGACAGGGAGACAAAGGACAGGAAGAGACTCAAAGGACAGGAAGAGACTCAAAGGGCAGGAAGAGACTCAAAGGGCAGGAAGAGACTCAAAGGGCAGGAAGAGACTCAAAGGACAGGAAGACACAAAGGACAGGGAGACAAAGGACAGGAAGAGACTCAAAGGACAGGAAGAGACTCAAAGGGCAGGAAGAGACTCAAAGGGCAGGAAGAGACTCAAAGGACAGGAAGACACAAAGGACAGGGAGACAAAGGACAGGAAGACACAAAGGACAGGAAGAGACTCAAAGGGCAGGAAGAGACTCAAAGGGCAGGAAGAGACTCAAAGGACAGGAAGACACAAAGGACAGGGAGACAAAGGACAGGAAGAGACTCAAAGGACAGGAAGACAAAGCACAGCTAAGCAAACAGACAATCAAATAAACAAAAGCGAAGGTCTGATCTATCGCATAATTCAGCCAGTCGAACAAAGCTCGAGCCAACACATGTAATTAATAGATATTAATTACAGTTTCTAACGCAGAAATTAATTATTAGTTTCTAACGCAGCAGATCGAGCCAAGAATTGTACACAGGGATAGAATAAAGAAAATTTAGGGGGGGGGGGCTGATAGATTCACTAATTTTATAAAGCTTAAGGTAATTTATTAAAAATATGAAAAATGCAAAATACAAACTGATGGACAGGGAGACTGGGCCGACGCTGGAGATGACAAACACACACTGATTGACAACTTGATTCGTAAAAAACGACTGAAACAAACATCCGGCATTAGCCATGACAAACTGACTCCAGCCCCGCGCGGGCTGTCAGGGACCAAACAGAAAGCTGGGGCATCGGACGAAGCGGAAAAATCTATCGGACAAAAACTGGTTTTTCTGCAGGGCGGAGAACTCGCGGATCGCTGAACTCTGAACTATTTTTGTAGCAACACAGCTGCAAGACAAAGCCGATTGCTGGCCTGGGTTCCGGGGACAGGCCACCGACCCCCACTCCACTTCATCTGCCCTGGAAGCCCTGAACCTTGATCGCAAACAATGACTGGCTATTGAGTCGG
>NIVC01001813.1:0-142500 GCA_002269645.1 Macrostomum lignano | reverse complement strand
TTATCTGGAGTGGGAGTAGCTAGTCTGGAGACTGGACCAAGGAGCTCTAGAATTAATTATCTGGAGTGGGAGTAGCTAGTCTGGAGACTGGACCAAGGAGCTCTAGAATTAATTATCTGGAGTGGGAGTAGCTAGTCTGGAGACTGGGCCAAGGAGCTCTAGAATGAAACATCTGGAATGGGAACTAACTAGCCTGGAGACTACTGGACCCAGGAGCTCTAAAATGAAACATCTGGAGTGGAAACAACCTAGCCGAGTCCCGGACTCCCCGGGCCCAAGCGCAGCGGCTCACCCGGTACACAGTCTGGTCGTGGTGGCTGCCAATGCCGACCCGGATGAAGCAGCCAACAACGAGGCGGGCAAAGAAAGGCATGTGCACCCAGCGCTCCAGCTTGTGCCGGCTCAGCCGGATGTTGGCCAGCTGGGCGAGCGAGTCTACCGGTCGCTGGCTCTCGCTGTCTTCGCCGTCGTCGTCGCTGCTGCGCCGGGCCGCGCTTTCAACGGCACCGCCCTCGTCGTCGGACGTGTCGACGCTGGACGAAGAGGAGGAGGACGAGGACGACGAGGAGGTCGAGCTGGCCGCGGACTTCCGCTTGGCGCTTGTCCGCGCCTTGCCGCCGCCTCCGCCATCGTCGCTGTCGCCGGAGCTGTCCGAGAACACATCCGAGGCCTTCAGCAGTTGCTTCTTCTTGCGATCCTCGCGCTGTTGACGCAGCGCCTCCAGCTTGGAGTTCGTGGAGCCACGCTTCTCGTCTAGTGCCTTCTTGCGCTCCACTGAGGCGGCAGCAACCGAGGGGACGGCATCGGCCGCCGAGGCTGCCGAAGACGGCGCGTCCGGCTTGCGCTGCCGCTGCTGCTTCTGGTGCTGCTGCTCGCGCTCCTTCTGGCGCATCCGCTGCTTCACGAGCTGCCGGGATCTGGGAGCCGGCGGTTTGTTGGGGATGGGTCAGTGGGTCATCAGTGAGATCAGGATGGGTCAGTGGGTCATCAGTGAGATCAGGATGGGTCAGTGGGTCATCAGTGAGATCAGGATAGGTCAGTGGGTCATCAGTGAGATCAGGATGGGTCAGTGGGTCATCAGTGAGGTCAGGATGGGTCAGTGGGTCATCAGTGAGATCAGGATGGGTCAGTGGGTCATCAATAAAAACATAATGGGTCAGTGGGTCATCAGTGAGACCAGGATGGGTCAGTGGGTCATCAGTGAGATCAGGATGGGTCAGTGGGTCATCAGTGAGATCAGGATAGGTCAGTGGGTCATCAGTGAGATCAGGATGGGTCAGTTGGTCATCAGTGAGGTCAGGATGGGTCAGTGGGTCATCAGTGAGATCAGGATGGGTCAGTGGGTCATCAATAAAAACATAATGGGTCAGTGGGTCATCAGTGAGACCAGGATGGGTCAGTGGGTCATTAATGAAATCAGTATGGGTCAGTCAGTAGACAATGACTGGACAAAACTAAATTCTATATTTGAATGCAACCAAAAGCTACCAGCTATTGTAGCTGAGATACAATACACAATAATATTCCGATAGTGCAGCCTAGTGACAATAGTGAGGGCGGATGCAGGGAAAAACTTCTGTGATTAAATTTTTACAGCTTTCCGCGCAAGGGAGAGGAGAGGCAGAACGGTTGAGTGGCACAGAGACAGAACTGAAGTCAGCGAAGAAGCAAGGCAGGCAGCAGGAGCGAAGACCCGGGCTATGAAGGCGCCACAGAAGCGCATGCCAGACTCAAATGGCGCCACTGCAGTGAATGGATGGAAATTGGAAACAAAAGACCCAGAGAAGAACGCCAAAAACTGAGTAAACACATTGCTTTGAAAAGTTCAGAGCATTAACAAAACAATACAGTTTGACATTTACTGATGCATGAACTTCATAAGGCGTTCAATGAGCAAGTATAGATAAAACTGCTGCCTGCAAAACAGCAGACAACAATGGATTGAAAAATGAGTCAGAAGTGCTCTGCTAGTCAGACCGAATATAGATCAAATAGCGGATACATGCGAATAGACTGAGACAACACAGATGGATAGATAGATAGATAGATAGATAGATAGATAGATAGATAGATAAAGAGATAGATAGATAGATAAAGAGATAGATAGATAGATAGATAGATAGATGATAGATAGATGATAGATAGATGGATAGATAGATAGATAGATAGATAGATAGATGATAGATAGATTGATAGGGATAGATAGATAGATTGATAGAGATAGATAGATAGATTGATAGAGATAGATAGATAGATTGATAGAGATATTTAGATAGATTGATAGAGATAGATAGATAGACTGATAGAGATAGATTGATAGATTGATAGAGATAGATAGATAGATAGATAGAGATATTTAGATAGATTGATAGAGATAGATTGATAGAGATAGATAGATAGATGATAGATAGATAGATTGATGGAGATGGATAGATAAATAGATAGATAGATGGATAGATAGATAGATAGATAGATAGATAGATGGATAAATAGATAGATGGATAGATAGATAGATAGATAGATAGATAGATAGATAGATAGATAGATAGATAGATAGAGATAGATACAAAATCAGAAAGTCAGACACGACAGACAGGCAGACAGACACAGACAGACAGACAGACTCACCGGATGGCCTCCCGCTTCTCCGCCCGGCGGAACAGCTCCTCCTCGCGCTCTCGCTCCGTCATCTGGGCCAGCTTGCGCCTGTCCTCGGCGTCGCCCATCAGATCGTCGTCCAGACCGTCGTCGTCCTCGCCGCCGCCGGCTCCGCCATCCTGCACATTGTCGTCATCGTCATCGTCGTCGAGAATCTCGCCGTCCTCGTCGCTGCTGGACGACTGCAGGCGGGCCCGCTTGGCGCCGCTGGCACCGCGGCCGCGGCGCTGCTGAGGCTTTGAAGCGCCGGAGGAGGAGGCGGCGGCGGCAGCGGAGGCTCCGCGCTTGCCGCCCGCGGACTTGATGGCGGCGTCCCAGTCAGAGTCGGAGTCGGACGTGGCGCTGGACGAGTCGTCAGACATGGCGCGGCTGCCGCCCTGGTCGGATAGCTGATCAATGGAACTGAGTGATGGCAAGAGGGCTGACCAAGCAGCTGGGCGGGCCGGCCGGCAGAAAGAGGTCGGGAGTTGGTGAAATTATTTAAAAGAACATCGCGCTCATTGACCGCTGCCTCATGTCACCCCCTGCCAGAAACTGACTCAAGAAGGCAGCGCTGGGAGCCCCCGCACGACACCCCAAGCAACTTTCTTATTCACCTATTTCAGCTCTAGATATAGCTCGTACTGAAGGGTTGTAGCCTAGTGCTTAGACTTGAAGGTCCGGGGTTCGATTCCCGGTCCCACAATTCGTGTCCTTGAGCAAGACACTTAACTCTGCATTGCTTTGGTTCACCCAGCTGTAAAATGGGTGCCAGCATTGGGCTGGCGGAATTGAGGGTATGTGTGGCGACCCCCCTCCTGTCCCTGGACTGAACAGCCGTATGCAGCCTTCAGGTGCACATCTGCCAATCAAGTAATCAATTATTGTTATTGATTGTTGATTGGGTGTAATAAACAATCAACAACCGTGATTGACTGCTGCTATTAAACAGACCGCTCCGGAGGATCCAGTGTCATTTCACCGTGTCTACGCTGGTGTCTGTCCGCCCGCGACAATTGCTTGGTTTCGCTAGTGAAAATGCTTGTAATTTTACTACTGTTATTCTTAGCAAAGATCAACACGGTTTGAATGATTAAATAGGTCAGCGAAACCCTACGGCTAACACAAGAGCAGAATTTATTTATTAATTATAATTTTATAATGAAATTCTCAATATTATTATGCTTCAAGAAATTTAATAATCAAGAGTTTGCTACTGCACTAATATTCATCAAGGAAACTGAATAAGCAGAATCGAGATAATATATGCAGAAGAGCTTAACTGAGAGCCGTAGCTCAACTCGATATCGGAGTAGCAGAAACAACAGCAAATATTTTAGTGACACTTTCGCGCGCTTCTACTAATTTAAGTAGTGCACAGCGAACAGAACAACAATAATTATAATAACGACAGATATAAATTTTCCGTGCCAGATAAGGAAAAATTTTTTGTAGGAACAATAGCATAGGATGGATAGGAGAGTAGGGGCTCTCAAATCAATACCTACGATTGATAAAAGTTATGAAATAATCACATTTTAAATAATAAGATTACAGTATACGGAATAGACATCAATATGTTTCTAATAGGTATGGCAACGTTAGTGAATTTTGATAATCACATGAAAAAACAATAATTGACTTTCCTTTTAACCAGTACGACCTGCTGATACAGCTTACTGAGTAACTGACAGATGGACTGATAGACAGACAAACGGACAGACAGACAGACACACAGACACACAGACAGGCAGACAGACAGCCAGACACACAGACAGACAGCCAGACACACAGACGGACAGACAGACAGACAGACAGATACACAGACAGACAGACAGACAGACAGACAGACAGACAGACAAACGGACAGACAGACAGACACACAGACGGACAGACAGACAGACAGACAGACACACAGACAGGCAGACAGACAGCCAGACACACAGACAGACAGCCAGACACACAGACAGACAGCCAGACACACAGAGAGACAGACAGACAGACAGACAGACAGACAGTCAGCCAGCCAGTCGCAAACAGTGAAAGTGAGTCCAAGTCCGCAATGCCGGGCCATAAGCTACTCAAGCCTCAGTTGCCCCCGTCCTGCACGTTAACCTGGATGGTTTTGCCCTTGGGGTCGTCAAATCGGTCAGGCG
This sequence comes from Macrostomum lignano, assembly GCA_002269645.1. NCBI lineage: Eukaryota > Metazoa > Platyhelminthes > Macrostomidae > Macrostomum > Macrostomum lignano. Next base: position 137,707 of record NIVC01001813.1, on the reverse strand, counting down.
TGGCCACGCTGACCAGCATGAGGACGCCGTACATGAGGATGACGGTGATCACCAGCAGCACCAAGAGGCTGAACCAGACCTCAACAGAGAAGAATCCGACGCAGTCGTTGACATTCTTGGAGAATTTGCCGTCGGCAGGGATGCCGAATGGCTGCAGCTGGAATTTGCCGAAGATCATAGTCAGCGCCGCGGAGCCGTTGCTACCGGTGCCGCCGCTGGTGGACAGCCTGGTGTTGTTGGTGCAGTGGTAGCAGCTACCGTTGGGCGTGATGAAGCTGGCCAGACTCTCCTGCGTCAGGGCGGTCTCGGCCACGTTGGTGCAGTTGGCGGAGCTGCCGGACTTGCAGGAGAGCGAAGCGGTGCCGGAGGCGATGCTCCAGGGACTCGTTGAGCTCTTGGTGTCGCCGACGAAGTTCAGAGTGAGCTTCAGTGCAGCGAGAGGCGACTGCAGAGCCGAATCGGGAAACGACAGGGCCAGGGTTCGATTCCCACCTGCGGCGTTGCACGTGCTGAGCTTGGTGTCGATGATGGAGGAGCCGTCGGCTACGGGGAGCACGGGCGGCAGCGTCTTCACCTTGCTGTTCTGGGTCAGCTGGACCTGCGGCGGGGTGAGGGTTTAGGGAGGGGCTCAGCGGCTGATCTCCTGGCACAGTCAGGGCAGCTTTTGGAGTCACGGCCCGACGCTATGAGGTTTACATGTGCGAGCGGTTTGTGTAGGCTATTGGGCGATTATCCTGAGGGGTTCAGGGAGATTATCCCGGAAGGTTTAGGGCGATTATCCTGGGAGGTTTAGGGAGATTATCCTGGGAGGTTTAGGGCGATTATCCTGGGAGGTTTAGGGAGATTATCCTGGGAGGTTTAGGGAGATTATCCTGGGAGGTTTAGGGCGATTATCCTGGGAGGTTTAGGGAGATTATCCTGGGAGGTTTAGGGCGATTATCCTGGGAGGTTTAGGGAGATTATCCTGGGAGGTTTAGGGAGATTATCCTGGGAGGTTTAGGGAGATTATCCTGGGAGGTTTAGGGAGACTATCCTGGGAGGTTTAGGGCGATTATCCTGAGAGGTTTAGGGCGAATATCCCGGAAGGTTTAGAGCGATTATCCTAAGAGGTTTAGGGCGATTATCGTAGGAGGTTTAGACCGATTATCCTAAGGGGTTTAGGGCGAGTATCCTGAGGGGTTTAGGGCGAGCGAGTATCCTGAGGGTTTAGTGCGATTATCCTGAGAGGTATAGGGCGATTATCTTTAGGGCGATTATCCTGAGAGGTTTAAGGCGATTATCCTGAGGGGTTTAGGGCGATTATCCTGAGGGGTTTAGGGCGATTATCTGGAGAGTTTAAGGCGATTCTTTCGAGTTTTGAGGCGATTTATTCAAAGATTAAGAAGGGCGATTCTTCAGAGAGGCAACTAGATAATTTTTATGGGAGGTTTAGGCGCAATTCCCGGCAGAGCTTATGGCGAATACCCAAGAATTTGTTTGAAAGATTCAGAATGACAAATCCAGACACAGTTTGAGAAAACCAACCTGCAGGGAGGCGAAGTACAGCAGCACATCGCTGCTGCAGTTCACAAAGGTGCCATTGGAGCTGGGCGAAGCGGTCGGAGCCGCGAGCAGGTGGCGGCCAGCGGAGCCGGCGGCCTCAGCAGAGGCGGCGGCATCGGCGGCGGCCGGAGCCGGATCCGACTCGTGGGTGGCGGTGAAGACGGCGACGAATGGCAGGCCGCGAGACTGGGAAAAAGCGGAAAAAACTTTTTTAATGCTGCATATACTACTAGTAGAGAGATAATAAGCGAACTATAAATAAATATTTTAAAAGACTGCGTTTTAATCTATGTAAGTTTCAGAATTTTTTTGAAAATTGCTTTTCCCTAAAACAGCCAAAATACCGTCGTACCTAGTCAGTCAGTCAGTCAGTCAGTCAGATCATCAGCTCACCTGCAGCGCAGCGCACGCAGCGCCAAGCAGCCGATCAGCGGCGCCGGCGTCGGCGGCCCGAGCGAGCACCAGCCGCGAGGCACCGCCAGCAGCAGTGGCAGCTTCGACCACTCGGTCGACCTCTTTGCCATCGTTGGCGACATCGATGGGGGCGCCGCCGCGCCAGTCGAGGCTTCGCAGCGCCGGCAGCAGCTTGTCGGCCTCTGCCACCAGCAGGTGCCGGCCGCCGAGCTTCTCCGACAAGCCGGCGACGCTGGCGAAGGGGCCGGCCGAGCCCTGGCCAGCCGAGTAGACGTCGCCGCCGGACCTGGCGAAGTCGGGCAGGGAGAGGCCCTCATCGACAGTGACGACCAGCAGCAGGCCGCCGGCGGAGCGGTGCAGGGCTTCGGCCAGCTGCTGAGAGTTCAGGCGAGCCGACGACAGGCTGGCGAGGGAGTCGACGGAGCCGCGGCTGCTGACCACAACGGCGGGCACCGAGGCGGAGGCGCAGGCCAGGGAGGCCAGAAAAGCCAATAGAGCGAGTTGATGCGGCATGGCAGCTGGGTTGCTGAGGGGACATCAGAATTGAATTCGAGTTGGCAAAATTGCTACAAGACTACATGGGGATCAAATGATAACCAAGACTATATTATGGATCAGGTGAGAACCAAGACTATATTGGGGATCAGGTGAGAACCAAGACTATATTGGGGAACAGGTGAGAACCAAGACTATATTGGGGATCAGGTGAGAACCAAGACTATATTATGGATCAGGTGAGAACCAAGACTATATTGGGGATCAGGTGAGAACCAAGACTATATTATGGATCAGGTGAGAACCAAGACTATATTATGGATCAGGTGAGAACCAAGACTATATTATGGATCAGGTGAGAACCAAGACTATATTAGGGATCAGGTGAGAACCAAGACTATATTGGGGATCAGGTGAGAACCAAGACTATATTGGGGATCAGGTGAGAACCAAGACTATATTATGGATCAGGTGAGAACCAAGACTATATGGGGATCAGATTAGGTGAGAACCAAGACTATATTGAGGATAAAATTAAAACCAAGACTATAAGTGGATCGGGTAAACAAAGACTACGCTAATAGCAAAAAGACTACAAGAGCAGTTGGCCACGGAGTGCAGCATATTGTAAGAGAACTAGCATGTGCTAATCAGTAGGCAGGTATATTTGCAAGCATTCAATAATTGCGCCAAGGAAACGCATTAAAATCGGCTTCAAAGTTCAGATTGGGCCGCTTAGTGCCGTCCGGGTTGGTCCGCCTGGACAGGCTCTGCTTCATGGCGGCGTCCCGGCGCCACAGGCCCGAGTAGCGGTAGGCGGAGCCGTCCTGCATGTGCTGGTAGCGGTGGTGCTGGGTGAAATACTCGCTAAACATCAGGCAGGCCTTCCAGCGGCGCTCGTGGTAGCGCGGCATCGAGTGGATTCGGCGCTTGGAGGCATCCAGCTCGGCCTCGGCGTGCCGCTCCGGCTGGACCTCCACGGCGGAGCCGGCGAGACGGCGGCGCATGCGCAGCTCGCCGCACTCGTTTGTGTAGCAGTTGGACAGGTCCGCCTCGGTGGCCGGCAGCCCGTCTGGCATCGTCAGCGGCTGGATCTGCGGCGAGGGAGGGCGATTCTCTATGGATCTCTGTGCTCAGGGGCGATTCTTTATGGGTCTCTGTGCTCAGGGTGATTCTTTAGGGGTCTCTGTGCTCAGGGGCGATTCTTTATGGATCTCTGTGCTCAGGGGCGATTCTTTAGGGGTCTCTGTGCTCAGGGGCGATTCTTTAGGGGTCTCTGTGCTCAGGGGCGATTCTTTAGGGGTCTCTGTGCTCAGGGGCGATTCTTTATGGATCTCTGTGCTCAGGGGCGATTCTTTATGGGTCTCTGTGCTCAGGGTGATTCTTTAGGGGTCTCTGTGCTCAGGGGCGATTCTTTAGGGGTCTCTGTGCTCAGGGGCGATTCTTTAGGGGTCTCTGTGCTCAGGGGCGATTCTTTATGGATCTCTGTGCTCAGGGGCGATTCTTTATGGATCTCTGTGCTCAGGGGCGATTCTTTAGGGGTCTCTGTGCTCAGGGGCGATTCTTTATGGATCTCTGTGCTCAGGGGCGATTCTTTAGGGGTCTCTGTGCTCAGGGGCGATTCTTTAGGGGTCTCTGTGCTCAGGGGCGATTCTTTAGGGGTCTCTGTGCTCAGGGGCGATTCTTTAGGGGTCTCTGTGCTCAGGGACGATTCTTTAGGGGTCTCTGTGCTCAGGAGCGATTCTTTAGGGGTCTCTGTGCTCAGGGGCGATTCTTTATGGATCTCTGTGCTCAGGGGCGATTCTTTATGGATCTCTGTGCTCAGGGGCGATTCTTTAGGGGTCTCTGTGCTCAGGGGCGATTCTTTAGGGGTCTCTGTGCTCAGGGGCGATTCTTTAGGGGTCTCTGTGCTCAGGGGCGATTCTTTAGGGGTCTCTGTGCTCAGGGGCGATTCTTTATGGATCTCTGTGCTCAGGGGCGATTCTTTAGGGGTCTCTGTGCTCAGGGGCGATTCTTTAGGGGTCTCTGTGCTCAGGGGCGATTCTTTAGGGGTCTCTGTGCTCAGGGGCGATTCTTTATGGATCTCTGTGCTCAGGGGCGATTCTTTATGGATCTCTGTGCTCAGGGGCGATTCTTTAGGGGTCTCTGTGCTCAGGAGCGATTCTTTATGGATCTCTGTGCTCAGGGGCGATTCTTTATGGGTCTCTGTGCTCAGGGTGATTCTTTATGGATCTCTGTGCTCAGGGGCGATTTTTTATGGATCTCTGTGCTCAGGGGCGATTCTTTAGGGGTCTCTGTGCTCAGGGGCGATTCCTTATGGATCTCTGTGCTCAGGGGCGATTCTTTATGGATCTCTGTGCTCAGGGGCGATTCTTTATGGGTCTCTGTGCTCAGGGTGATTCTTTAGGGGTCTCTGTGCTCAGGGGCGATTCTTTAGGGGTCTCTGTGCTCAGGGGCGATTCTTTAGGGGTCTCTGTGCTCAGGGGCGATTCTTTATGGATCTCTGTGCTCAGGGGCGATTCTTTATGGATCTCTGTGCTCAGGGGCGATTCTTTAGGGGTCTCTGTGCTCAGGGGCGATTCTTTATGGATCTCTGTGCTCAGGGGCGATTCTTTAGGGGTCTCTGTGCTCAGGGGCGATTCTTTAGGGGTCTCTGTGCTCAGGGGCGATTCTTTAGGGGTCTCTGTGCTCAGGGGCGATTCTTTAGGGGTCTCTGTGCTCAGGGGCGATTCTTTAGGGGTCTCTGTGCTCAGGGACGATTCTTTAGGGGTCTCTGTGCTCAGGAGCGATTCTTTAGGGGTCTCTGTGCTCAGGGGCGATTCTTTATGGATCTCTGTGCTCAGGGGCGATTCTTTATGGATCTCTGTGCTCAGGGGCGATTCTTTAGGGGTCTCTGTGCTCAGGGGCGATTCTTTAGGGGTCTCTGTGCTCAGGGGCGATTCTTTAGGGGTCTCTGTGCTCAGGGGCGATTCTTTAGGGGTCTCTGTGCTCAGGGGCGATTCTTTATGGATCTCTGTGCTCAGGGGCGATTCTTTAGGGGTCTCTGTGCTCAGGGGCGATTCTTTAGGGGTCTCTGTGCTCAGGGGCGATTCTTTAGGGGTCTCTGTGCTCAGGGGCGATTCTTTATGGATCTCTGTGCTCAGGGGCGATTCTTTATGGATCTCTGTGCTCAGGGGCGATTCTTTAGGGGTCTCTGTGCTCAGGAGCGATTCTTTATGGATCTCTGTGCTCAGGGGCGATTCTTTATGGGTCTCTGTGCTCAGGGTGATTCTTTATGGATCTCTGTGCTCAGGGGCGATTCTTTATGGATCTCTGTGCTCAGGGGCGATTCTTTAGGGGTCTCTGTGCTCAGGGGCGATTCCTTATGGATCTCTGTGCTCAGGGGCGATTCTTTATGGATCTCTGTGCTCAGGGGCGATTCTTTATGGATCTCTGTGCTCAGGGGCGATTCTTTATGGATCTCTGTGCTCAGGGACGATTCTTTAGGGGTCTCTGTGCTCAGGGGCGATTCTTTATGGATCTCTGTGCTCAGGGGCGATTCTTTAGGGGTCTTTGTGCTCAGGGGAGATTCTCTATGGATCTCTGTGCTCAGGGGCGATTCTCTATGGGCCTCTGTTTTTGTTGGATAGGACTCAGGTGCGATATTTTTATAGGCTTGGAACTGGGTAATGATTATTGACTTTGGATTGAGAGGCGATTCTGACAAACGGCTCATACAAGAGAAGAAGCAATCAAATAAAAGCAGCAGTGCTATTTTGTCTCTAAGGATTCTAAGACTAAGATCCGACACAAAAGAAGCAAATAAACGCCAAGCTTACCTGCAACAGGTGCTGCACTTTCCGCAGATCATCAGCCACACTGGGAATATTGGGCAGGGGCAGCCACTGCCGCATAGGGGTGTCCTTTTCCATGCCCAGCTTGTACAGCAGGCACTTTTCATAGTAGGTGCTGGCTTTCCAGGGCAGCAGGCGCCGGATCATGAGCACCTTGGTGGGCTCCGGCTGAGCAGCCGCCTGGCCAGACTGCTCCAGTTTCTGCTTCTGGGCGGCCTCAGCCGCGTGCAGATCGAACAGCCGCTTGGCCCAGGCCTGCGGCTGCAGGTGCTCAACGCTGCCCGGCACCGGCTTGGACTCCCAGGTGCGGCCAACCTGGAGGACGCCGCTGGAGTGAAGGCAGCGACGGGAGACGACGCTGACGCCGCACAGGCGAATCGAAGTCAATGGGGACGGCATGCAGCAATAGGAGAGCAGGGCTTTATTAGCTACTGGTAGTAGCCACTCAGGCATGGAAATACCTTTATTCGATTCAAAATCAGGTTTAGCTAGATAAGTTGATGCAACTACTTTTCTAAGTAGTTTGTTTGCATAAAGAGCTTACTTTAAATACTTATACTTGGCCATGGGTACATATGGGTATTGGCAACTGCTATATATAGCAATTTACATTACCAAAACTAGCTACCACATAGTAATACTATAATTTGCCAAATATTTTAATTATAATAATCATATATCCTACTGTCAAAATTTTCTTTAGTTTAAATATAGGTTACTAATATAACTTATAAAACCTAATAATAACTTATAATATATAATATTTCCTGATAATATTACCAATATTCTATCTACTAATCTTGCTATATATATAGGCCTAGACCTTTTCATTAAATACAGTATAAAGAAATTAGCCTTGAATAAGATTATATAATTGTATAATTGTAATATTTATTAGCACTAGAATTCTAGAAATATTCTTAAAATCTAGGATTAGAGGCAAAAACCTAAAAAGCATTTTATAAGTAAGTATCATCTATATCATGAGCTTTTTCCACCTTTTTTATTTTAATAGACTTCTTTTTATTTAGAACTTGAGATTTGTCCTTGGATATTTGCTCTCATTTGCCTATAGACACTTAAATATTCAAAACTATACCAAACAGCATTCACAAAAAATTATAGAATATTTAGTGCAATAAAAGCCAAAATATATTTTTGTAAATAGTAGTATACAATATAATTAACAATTATCTTATATACCAATATACTAAGACTAAATAATAGCACAGAGAGCTAGCTTTCTTTGGCAAACCATAGAATGTTCTACCATACTTTTGCATTTAATCTGGTATACAATGTATAAAAACTATTCATATTTATATAAATATAGTTAGTGCAACTAGAGAAAGTTATCAAGGCATAGCTACCCCATTTTGGCAGAAATACATAAAAATATAAGCCATATACCATAGTCCTAAGCTTGCACTAGGCCCATGCAAGTAGGAATGTTTTGCCTTGCATGCTATATGGCCTACTTAGATGCAGTAGAGGCATTTATATAATAAGGATAGGCCTAGACCACCAATGAAATTTTGGTCAATATATAGATGTTTCCCTTGGCATTGGCAATGGCTAGACTTCTAGCACTAGAACCTGTTCTCTAATGGCTATGGATCTAACAGCTTCTATTCTATTCTCAGATGGAATTAGACCCTAAATAAAAACAAAGATAAAGTATATCTATATAAGAAGTCTTTCAATATTAGAAATAGCCATTTTGAATCTCATCATATTGTTAGGGCCATAAGTGAGATTTATAAATTTGAAAAATATTAAAATATTTGCATTTTATATCTTGTTGAGTATTTTGTTTTGTTTGTTGTTTGTTGTTTTGATTTGTTGAGTATTTTTAGTTTATAAAAATTGGTCTAATAATAAAAAATTCATGACCATTTTCACTGAAGTTTTTTACCTTTATAGTGTATTTTCCAATAATAAACTATGATTTATAATACCAAAAAATTATCATTTTGTATTTTAAAACATAGCTTTGTAACCACTAAACCAATTTTTGTGTGAAAATATATAATAGTCAATTTTTCAAGATTATAATTTTTTGCTTTTTTAATCTGTAAATATTGGGGAAAATATAGCATAGTTTAGCTTGAAATTGGTGATATTTCATGCAGAGACTTTAAATAAAAAATGGAAAAATGAATAATTATGATTTCTAAATGGATTGTGATAGTATTTTGTTCAAAAAGTATTTTGTACTATGGCTATATCTATGATATACTTTTTATGCTTTTAGTACATAGTACTTTTTGTCAATATGGCTATATGCTATAAAAACAAGCAAGATATTTAAGGCTCCTTGTTTGATACTTAATTACTTTCATTAGCACCAAATCTAAGGCAATATATATGGAATATATCAATTTTTAGAGCCTACTCTTTTACCTAAAGGCTTTTAAGTGCTTTACTCAAGCAGCTAGGTTCAAAGATCCTTGGTCACAAGATAAGATTAATCTATAGACAAGTAATGTTATGCAAGCAAGTAAGTCCAAAATTGGGTTGATTTATTGCACTGCTTAGCAAGTTGTAGCAGAATATGCAATGATAGCAAGACAATATTGGGGAAGCTACTAGATGAGCCATTCACCATTCCCAAGACTGCTAAGTCAATGGTCATGGAAAATACTATTAGCTTAACTATTCTGACCATGCTTAGGATGTAGCTTAGCCTTTGAGCAGTATACCTTAACTGGCTAGCAGTTAATTTCTTAGGAGAAACATCTCTGCAAGAAAGCTACATAGAATTTAGCAAACTGTCAAGGAGAGTTTTGTTGAGGTGGCTAATCTATAACAAGGACTAATTGATCATGATGCCAAGATAGTGCAACTCCAATGGAAGATTAGCAAATGCTAAGACTTGTATATGATTAGCCAAAGGCTATACCACACAAAATTGTATATAGTATGTAGCTAATGTAATGATAATGTATATAACAAACTAAGCAAATAGCATGATTCTACATGATGACTTTTTTACTATTCCTCTATTAGTTAGCTACCCCATTCCATTTGTTATCTAATATACAGATATCCACTCCACTATGTACATTTTAATGTCAGTTTAATGTTAGTAAAAACTGTGTGACAATGAAATTGCATTTGATTTGGGCTAATAGGGATAAGGGCTACTTATGCCAATTGGTTTTTACCAACATTAAATTGATGTTGAAATGTATATAGCCAATGTATTATGTATATAACAAACTAAGCAAACAGCATGACTGCATGATGACTCATTGACCACTCATTCCTTGGTCAGCCATCCCATTCTGCTTGTCGTCTAGTGCCATAGTCCTAAGTATGCATTGTTTATACAATAATATTTTTGCTTTGCACCTTATACATAGGAGGGTTAGATCAAATCTCCTGAGTGTGCACTGATAGATTAAAAAAGGATTGCAAATTGAGGTGTTGCAACAATAAAGGACCTTTTTAACATTGCAACAATAAAAGACCCTTTTCTACATTGCAATAATAAAGGACCTTTTTGCATTATAACAATAGGGCCTACTTTTAAAATGCTTCTCTTTGCAACCTAAATACATTTATTTGCTTTTTAGTTTTTATATTTTGTCTTTCTTAGGCCCATTAATATAGAATACTCATTTTTAAAGTGATAAGTATCACTGTATATTTTTAAAAAGACTACAAATTTTTTATGGCATAGCAATAGCTATTAGATAGCTCTGACTATGGAGCCATATAATTTTTATTTTTTATAAGCCCTATGCCACACTATTGTGCAAAGCATTAGCATGTCAAAAAACTTTTCTACTTTTTTAATATATACCATGTATGCCTAGGTTAGGGTGTCCAGTGAGCCTATTTTTAGCATATGCAAAAACAAAAAAAACATGAAAAAGTGGTCTTCTTTAAATGGCTATAACTTTTTGATATGTAAGATATGGCTATGTTCTTAAATTCATTGAAAAATAGACAAATAGATATTTCAAACGACATATAGTTTACATGTTTAGGACATACAATTACAAAGATACAGACTATCAAACATTATGTACATTTTTGTACATTTTCAAAACTATGACGAATTTGCTTGAAAATATGGGGTTGGGAGGATTTGTTTTTTAGTAAAAAAGTGCATAACTGCTAAGAATGCTTGCACATTGGGTGTAGGTAAGTTCCTGCAAGTCATTTTAAGCGAACTTTTTTGTTCAAAAATATTAGAGGTCGGACGAGCAGAAAATTTTGGTCAGGCATGAAATTTTGTGAAATTTTTAAAGTCGGGCGTGATCGTGATTGTAATCATGAATTTATATTTGCATACACTATTTTGAGCTCGTAAGTTACAAGTGTTGAAAATAACAAAACAAGAAAAGAAATATTTATAAATTGATAATAGCTACTCGGTAATGCTGTCAAGTCAACAAATTTAAAATTTATTACTCTTTTACATTTGTGTTCACATATTTTGGTAAACCAAGTAGAAAAGTTATACTTCTAATAAAAATGTAATAAAGCAGAAATTCATGACTGTCGTGAATGGGTTTCAAGGAAATAACAATTGTGACAAAATGGTCGTGAATTCATGAAATCGTGATCATGATCGTGATCACGTCCGACCCCTAAAAAATATGTACATGTACATGTACATGTAAAATTTAAAATGGCCATAACTTTTGAATGGAAAGAGTGGCCACCCTAATTCTTTTTGCTACTTACTTCTAGTGACAAAATGAAACTTTTAGGCAAGACAGGATGAGTGTAACTCTTGCCAAAAAAATCAAAATGCTTAACAGAAATTGTCAAAATGCATGCAAATCCCCATAAAGGACATAAAAATCAGGAAATTTTGGAAGCTCAAAAGAATGGCCAGTTAGTTTCTTCAATAAAATGATAGTAAAACAGGCCAAGCTCTTTGTCCTAAAATTGTCCAAGTGGCATATAAGAATTTTCCCCAAAAATATCTTTAGGAATATAGGTCCAATGTGCAGCCACTTTATTCCTAGTCCCACTAGGCCTAGCCCATATATATTTTAAGTTTAAATTTAATGTAGGATTGTAGGTTTAATTTTAACATAGGTAAAAACCAATTGGCCAAAGTTTACTACTCTATTAGTACTTTTATCTTACTTTGTACATGCCTGCCATAGCCAACCCAGTTATGAGTCATTTTAAACTTTATTAAAATTGCCTATTTAAATGCTTTTCAATTATTTATGTATGCCAAATATACTTTGTGAATTAACTCTAAGTTATATAGACTAAGTTATATGCATTTTTAATGGCTATAGATCTAGTATATAAACTAGGCCTAGGCCTACTGCAGTATCGCCTACTCTGTTTATTTTAAATATAGGCCTATACATGATATCAATAGTAATTAAGAGTTCCAATTGTAAAACTCACATAGCCTAGGCCTATTAAATATTAATCTAGGCTCCTAATTTAGTAATAAATTCTTTATTTTTGTTAGGCCTACTAATAAAATTGTATTATTTTGTTTGATAAATAAAATAGAAAGCTTGTATGTATGGGCATGGAAGCCATCCATCCAGTGTTTCAATTGGATTGTGTGTACATCTTTAACTTATTAATACAATATGTTGTATACTGTTCAAATTATTGGAAATTCAATTTCAAACCTACGTCCTACATTGTCATTAGCTTTAGCTATTTTGTATTTATTGGTATTGGTAGTGCCAGAACAGAATAACTGTAGCCATTGCCAAATAGAATAAATTTATCAACTGATCATTTGAGTTATCAACAGTGTCATAGGCCTATTATAGGGAAAGATAGTAGACCCTAAATCTTTACGACTTTAGGCCCATTTCCAGTGACTTGTTTCCAGTTTCCCATTCCAGCCACATGAATAATTAGATTAGTGCTAGATCTAGCTAACCTAACGCAATATTAATAGCGTCAGTCTATTTCTGCCTGTCGTGTTACTGTTACACGCGTCGCTTACGTTAAGTTACGTACTTTACTTTTACGTTATGAAATGTCAAATGAATTTGTCTATTCAAGTTGACTTGTTCATGATCAATGAACTATTCGGTATCTAATATATTTTTTTTATTAAAACTCAACTCAACTTTCTAATGACTAAAAGGGCGATGAAGTCAATTTAGACATTATCACTTGAACGTCACTATGTCTATAGTTGTCGATCGACGATCGAGGACAAAAAAGCGAAAATTAAAATTTCGCTATTTACTATTTAAAACAAGTTAATTTATATAAGAGAGTTTAAGTTTTTACTGATTAACTTTTAGCAGAACTTTCTGCATACAATTTAATGGCCGTTATTAAGTGGCTACACTAATTTCCGAGATATCTAGCTTCATTTCTAGCGTAAATGATTATCATCTTTAAAAAACGAGAGCTCTGTAAGCATTTTTATTCTTTTTCAAAATTATTATTAAACAGACGCTGGTGCAGGGGTGAGCGAAGCACCCGCTGGTGGAAAACATCTGAGTCCAGCCTAGCTGCAGACTGAGGGGTAAGGCGCGGCTACTAGAGCCTGCAAGTCAGTGAGGAGTGTCAGTCCAGAGGCATGGTGCAGCGCCCTGGCCTCGGCGGATTCTCCCACAAGGCGGGGCTGAGCAGCAGGTCGGCGAGCGGGGGCCCAGTGCCTCATGTGTGCATGGGGACCGCAGGCAGTGGCGTCAACACCTGCTGCCGTCGCCTCTGTAAAGTGCGACCCAGGGGTGCATGCACACGCGGGTCGATCCGGGCCGCCAGCTCAGCGTTGCTCTCGGGGGAACCGGGGAGAGGCACTATAAGCATGCAATTACATATGTACATGTTTAGTTCCAGGAGCGGATCCAGAAAGGGAGCCATGGCCCCCCGTCAGCCGCGGCCAAAAAAAATTAGGCCACACATACTTTTTTGGCTGCAACTGGCCAGGTCTCATTATACATGTACAGTGTAATATCTTATATTTGGGTTGTGGTGCTTGGTAGCTACCTCCCCCCAAAAATTTCTGGATTCGCGCCTGTTTAGTTCAATGAGTTTTTTCTTATTTGCACAGTCATAATAAACATACAGTATGACATTACATGTACATTTGCATTTGATGGGTCATTTAAATTGATAAATATAGGAATTTAATTTGTACGTTCCACGATGCGGTTCGTTTATTCGTTTGTCACAAAAATAGCTCGTACATGTACATATGCATCTCACGTTTTTTATACTACGACTCGCAAAATACTCATCTTTGATATTTGGTACATGCTGCATCAACTTTTGTAGAACATAAAGCTGTCAGGAGTGTCAGATATTTTCAATATTTCTAAACAGTTCTGTATTCGGGGCCCCTGCACTACATGTACACAGAACTTTTTACTGGGCTTAGATTGTTCATGTGCAGGCATAAAACAAGGAACGCTGCACACACTAGCTCATATAAAAGAAACCTGCAGATATCATTTACACAGACTGAGAAAATTCTCGGATCTGTAATCGTTCAATGCACAGCAGCAATACACAGGTAATGCACAGGCAACTACACAGTCAAGTTTCAACGCTGTCACGCTGCAACTATGATAAGCTTGCAATGATAATGACCTAGGAAAGGAAATGTAGAGAGAGATCTACCAGGCTTGGCCAGTGACGCACCGCGGCACCGGCACCAATTCAGGCACCAATAAGATAATACTCAACACTCGAGTTAGCAAGAAAGCCAAGCAAACTGAAAGAAAAAAACAACAATATCTCAGCTTTAATGTTTCTAATACGTTCAGAGAAGCGAATGTGAAGTCTTTAGAAAGAGCACAATTGATTTATTCCTATAGAAAACCTACGCAACAAAATCGAAGAACAAGATGAAAAACGAAATCGACGTGCCTCGTCTTTAAGATAGCTATAACAATCATTAACACCGGAACTGTTACTATTATAACAAACTAGTCATTTGGAAAAGTATTATAGCAAAAAATAGAGATCAGATGCGGAATCAGATTACTAATAAAACTATAAAAACCCAGTGCAGCGCAGAGCTGAAGGAAGACAGAGGATCCTATTCTTTTTTTACCGTTTCGATTCGCTGCGGCACTGCAGTATAAAGTACAGAGAGTACGTTATAGCTGGATGAATAAGAGCAAGCAGACACAGTGTCAATAGAATGTCGCAACGATTACAAGTGTGTGAATATTTAAGAATAAATATAATAATCTATTCCCAGAAATGTTTTTTTTTCAATCAGCAAACTAATTCATAGTTTTTTTTGTTGATAGAAACTATTCGTTAGCAGAGGAGCAACCAAGTGCGGGCATTTCTCTCTGATGACCTTGGTGTGGCAAGGTCATCTATCATCTATCTATCTATGTATCTATCTATGTGTCTATGTATCTATGTATCTATCTCTCTATCTCTCTCTATCTCTATCCAGTATCAGGTTGCAGCCTCGCCCAGCTCACTCAGGCGAACTTGGCCAGCTCAGAGGTGGGCGGGAAGTACCAGTAGTTGCCAGCCACGCAGCGGGTGATCCGCATGATGTCGTCGGAGTGCGAGTCGCTGCCCTTGCCGACCATGCGGTCCAGCATGAAGTTGAAGTTGTCCGGGCTGGCCGCGTAGGCGATGAAGAACAGACCGGACTCGCCGGACACCGTGCTGGGGGTTGGGGAGCGGCTTGGCGATTGCAGGTGCGACTGAGAATAGGGAATCGGCCGGACAACAATGGGGAATCGCCCTGACACCAATTGGGAATCATCCTGACACTAATCGGGAATCACCCTGACACCAATCGGGAATCGCCCTGACACTAATCGGGAATCATCCTGACACCCATCGGGAATCGCCCTGACACCAATCGGGAATCACCCTGACACCAATCGGGAATCGCCCTGACACCAATCGGGAATCATCCTGACACCAATCGGGAATCGCCCTGACACCAATCGGGAATCATCCTGACACCAATCGGGAATCGCCCTGACACCAATCGGGAATCGCCCTGACACCAATCGGGAATCGCCCTGACACTAATCGGGAATCACCCTGACACTAATCGGGAATCGCCCTGACACTAATCGGGAATCACCCTGACACCAATCGGGAATCGCCCTGACACTAATCAGGAATCACCCTGACACCAATCGGGAATCGCCCTGAGAAGCGGGTCCAAGCATGGCCGTCAATCCTCACCCATAAGGCATGGATTGGCGCACAATCTCGAACTGCTTCTTCTGCTCGAAGGCGTTGCCCCCAGTCATCCTGGCCACGTGAGAGGAGATGGACTTGCGCCGCAGCTCGGTGCTGTCCGTGATGTCCCGGCCAACGAAGCTTTCCAGCTCGGCCGGCTTGGAGTCCCGGATCTTGGCCAGGTCGTGAATCCAGCGCTGCGTGATGACGAAGCTGCCGCCGCCCCGGGCCACAGCGATCTGCTTGCGACTCTCCTCGTCAGCCGCGTTCTCCGTGCCGTCGATGAAGCCGCTAAGGTCGCGCCCGTTCCGGTACACGAAGCTGTAGATGTCCTCGAATGAGCGGACCGAGCCCTTGGGCATGGCGGCCGTCACGGCTTGGCACAGCTCAAACAGCTTGCTCACCTGGGTGCAGCCGAGATAGAAATTAACTGTACCATTTTCATCCCCAATGGCCACTCTCACTGGCTCCCTAGTGGAATACAGTGTCTGCTTAGCTAAAAGTGCAACAAGGACTTTATAAATCCACACAAATGAATTATCTGGTGATTTCTGTCCCAGTGACAGCAGAGAAACGCACCTGGTTAGACTTGGCGTGGATGAACAAATCGCCGCCAGTGCTCGGCAGTTCGCCCAGAGCCCCGCGCCTGTGCGGATAGCTGAAGTCCACGGAGGCGGCGCTGCCCGACTGGCCGACAGCGGCCCGGTAGAAGCTGTAGCCGAAGCCCACGCCCGCCCAGGTCTCGTCAGATTCGTCCCGCAGATCCGGTGGGCACACCTGGGATGGGTGGGGGTGTGAAAGAAGGTTAAGACAAGAGCGGTGGCACATCAAAGGGCTCTGTGATGGACTTGAGAGAGGCGGCACATCAAAGGGCTCTGTGATGGACTTGAGAGAGGCGGCACATCAAAGGGCTCTGTGATGGACTTGAGAGCGGCGGCACATCAAAGGACTTTGTGATGGACTTGAGATCGGCGGCACATCAGGCGGCACATCAAAGAATTGTGATGAATTTGAGAGCGGCGGCACATCAAAGGACTGTGATGGACTAAGAACTTCAATGCGGCGGCACATCAAAAGAATGCACCCAAGATCTTTACCCACCTTGTCCACCAGCTTCTGCAGATTGGCAGCAACGCGAAGCACCTCCCGCTTATCGGCGCGAGGGTCCAAATGGATGGTGAGGTACAGCGCGTGGTCCTTGGTCTCGCTGTAGACAGTTGGCTGGACATTGTCCGAGGCGGCAGCGGCGGTGACGGCGGTCAGGGCGCCTCCGGGCAGGGCGGCAAGGCGCCGGCGCTGATCAACAAAAGCGACGGTGGCGGCGGCAGCGGCGGTGCCGACAGCGGCAGCCAGCAGCAGGCGGGAGGGCCGGGGTGGCGGCGGAGCTCCGCCAGATGACAGGCCCCGACGGCAGCCGAGGCGAGCAGCGGTGGCGGCGACAAGGCGACAGCGGTTGAGCATGGCTTCAAGTGTACAGAGTGAGCTCTATTGGCAGAGATAATGCTAATGCATGCAATCAAGTAATGTGCACGGGGTGTTAGCTTGCTCACAGATAATTGCATTTGTTATTAGAGGCAGGGGCAACCTGGCAAACTTTCCTATGGGGGGATACACCAAGGTCAAAGTGCTATGACAGAGTCACATGGTAGCATGTATAGCAACAAAGGGCAACAAAAAAGTTTTGGTCAGGCTCTTTAAGAGGGGGGGGATACACCCCCTATCCCCTGGACATTGTTGCATATTATATCTCTTTTCTAAAAAAATTTTTCTCAATAGGCCCTAGGTCTTATAGCATAGTTTCAAAGAAACCAATATCCTTATAGCTATATAGCATTTTAACAAAAGTAATAATTAGAAGCTATTGGGCAGCTCTCTACTTTACTTTATATCTTTATCCCCATTTCTTAATATTTAACAGGCTTATACGAGGGGTGTCCAAAAAGTAGTGATACTTTTAACTGTAGCTCTTGTTCTATAGCTTCCTATGATTTAAAATTTTATGAACTGATAGCGGCAAATCTTTTCTACAGACTGCTTTTTGAATTTTTAAAATTGATACTAGAGAACAAAAGTTATACCCATGAAAGTAACAGTACCTGTACCATAGAGTTACACAAATTATATTGAGATTTATAATAGTCAACTTCTGCACTCATTCATTAAGTAGGCATCAATAAATGTCTTGTTTAAGCAATATCAAAGCCCAATTGCAAAATGATGCTCACTGTGACTGACTGAAATTTGTCTATGGATGGAATCATATGCAGAAATATAAAGCATTAAATTCATTACTTTATTTGCAAACAGAGTAGCTTGCATTTTGCGATTCATTCATCATTGCCCATACTCAACAACAACACATGGATGTGCACTCAGTTGTTGCTTAGCAAAGTACCATCTTCACTCTTTGGGGCGCTGGCCATAGTGCCTCAGAAATTCACACTAAACTTTGCTCTGCACATGGATCCTCTGTGGTTAGCAAAATGACAGTTTATCAATGGATTGAGCAGTTCAACAAGGGAAGGACTGACTTGGCAGATCAGCATCGGATGGGATGGCCATAGATTTATTGACCTTATATACTAGTGGACTCCATTCTGGATCTTCTTGATGAGGACTCCCAAATGACCATTAGAGAGATTGCTAACAGGTTGGACAAGCCAAAATCAACAATTCATTGAAGCTTACTTGGCATGGATCTCGTGAATCTCAGCCTATAATTTGTGTAACTCTCTAGTGCAGGTACTGTTACTTTCATGGGTATAACTTTTGTTCTCTAGTATCAATTTTTTAAATTCAAAAATTAGTCTGTAGAAGAGATTTGCTGCTATCAGTTCATAAAATTTTTAATCACAGGAAGCTATAGAATGAGAGCTACGGTTAAAAGTATCACTACTTTTTGGACATCCCTCATAGTTTTTGAAAGACAAAACTTTGTCTGCCTAGCCTAGGCTCTAATAGACAAATTATTAGAATAGACAACAACAAACTAACACCCCATTAAATGCAAATAAATAAGCCTAATATAAGCTTATTAGTCTATAAAAATATTAAATAATAACTAATTAATTAAATTAATAAAATAATAATAAATGTCATTAGTAAAATTTGACAATATAAGCCTAGAAATAGCCTTAGGCCTAGACTATATATGGCCTATTGCCTAGCCCCAGGCCTAGCTTATAACAAAAATATTTATTGGCTATTATATAAACTAGGCCTATAGGCCTAATATTTAAATGAATTATTTAAATACTTAGCTTATAATTATAAAACATACAATGATATTAGGGGCCTACATATAAAATTCTAGGCCTATTATAAAGCTACAACTTTTAAATTCACCTAAGATAGGCCTAATTATGATTTGCTTTTTGTTTGATATATGACTATATGTATAGTAATTCTTAATCTCACAAATAAATTAGGCCCTAAAATGTACCTTCTTTAAATTTTACCTTCTATATTTTTAATAATTCTAGACCTATAGCTATAATTTATTTCATAATAGTAAATAGAGTAGCATAGGCCACCTAGTATAAAAAATTGATTGGCAAATTTTGTGTTTTGTCATTGTCATAAAAAAGCAATCATAGGAAATTTTGATTGCTTGAAAAGTTTTGATTGATTGAAAATTATTTTCCTATGATTAGGGAGTTAAATAAAATATAATTAAAATATTGTCCATCGCAGGTTCTAAAATATCAAAGCCAAAGGATTGTCATGGCATTGGCAATCATGGACATTCAAAATGTATTTTAGGTTTTAATTTTATATAATATCTCAATTCGCACTATCCTGAATTTTGGTTGGTTCGGTCGGTTGAATAAGTGGAAAAATTATTGCAATGGCAATTATCCACTAGGCCTATCTCTCCATTACTACTATCCTCTAAAAATATGCTAAAAATCTTGGTCAAATTTTTGGCACATAATTGGACTAGCTATTCTAGAGCTAAAAATAAAACTTCATTTGTTATAGTACGTTAAAACATAACTCTTTTACTCAGCGGTTGCCAGCAATTGCCAGGCCAGGAGCAAGCAACATCTTCAGCAATATATTTTTTAAACGGCTGTGCCACAATGATTTGGAGCCTAAAAGCTTTGTGACTTGTCTAGAAAAGCTGCGGCAATTGTTATAGTTATTGCTGAAGCTACAAAGTATTGCTGCAGGCGACCGCTGAGTCTTCTACTGCACGACTAAGCATGGACAGACAGCGAGCGCCGACGTGTTGAGCGCCAAGTGTGCTCGAAACCAATAAGTGAGATTGGCATCCTATATGTGTATTTCCGCTCGGCGTGCTGCTGCCACGCTATATACTAATTGCCCATGTGGCTTTCGTGTGGCGCCAAATAGTATATTGTAAGAGCTGCATGTTCATATTGCAGTGAGTCTCAGCTTCATCTAGCTCGCAGTTGTGCATGCATCATATAGGACACGCTTCGGGTCGAGCCATTGAACTCCAGCCACACTCTCTCGCTAGCTCAAGGCCGTCTGGCGAGATACGTGTGGTGACGCCACTTGTTCATTTCAGGGAACACTATAGTCAAGAAGTTCTTTGCTCTTACCAAGGCCACGACCCGGGAATTCACTGTGGGGACTTGTTGTTGAGCGCAAGTCCAAGCTCTTGCTACTGTACACATCAAGGCTTTTTCCGTGCAGCGCATTTTGCCACGGGTCAAATTTTGTCTGCATTGCCCCCCCCCCCCCAATGCTTAATAAGTCTTAATGAGATTTACCCGATCAAAACAGTTCGATAGTAAATTGCATATCAAATTCAGATTTTTCTTGTAGGTTTTCATTTTTATATAAACTCACATGCAGGGGGTACATCGGTGAGCTACGACGTAATTTCTGCATATGCCATGGGGATCGGTTTCGTCTCCTAAATCTCTTTATAAGACTTACTAAGCATTTTAGGGGGCAATGCAGACCAGGGGCGTCGCCATTGATTTTATGGTGGGGGGATAAAGCCAAGAATTGTACATGTGCATGTACATGACATATTTCCTACAGTACATGTACATTGTTTCAGAATCATATTGTAGGTGTTGTCAGCGATCATTTTGGCGCCTCAGGCACCATTTTAGAGCCGCAGGCATTCATTCTGGCGCCGCAAGCATTATGTTTTGTTGCCCTGAAGCAAAATTATTGATTTCCATAACGTACCAGGTCAACAAAGGTGGGAGGGGGAACAAAGCATTGGCATGGCCCCCGCCATAACTTTTACTGGGGTGGACAATGTCCCCCCTGTCCTCCCCGGTGGTGACGCCCCTGATGCAGACAGAATCTGCCGCATGGCTAAATGCGCTACAGGAAAAAGCATTCAGGCAAATCTCCTGCGGGCAAATCTCGGCGGGCAATTCGTCTGCAGGCGATTCTCATGAACCCCCTGGTCAACACCCAGCTTCGCGAACGGAACGAATGCTCTGCACCTGCTCTGCGCGCCTCAGGCTTTGATCCTGATTCTAATCTTTATCGATTTCAAGAAGGCATTCGACTCGGTTGTCAGAGCCGTGCTTCCAATGGTGCTCCGCGCGTACAACGTGCCTGAGCAGCTGATCTCCGCCATCATGGCGATGTACCGTGATACGACAGCTGCTGTGACAACACCGGACGGCCTATAGGACTCCTTTGAGACCTCCTCCGGAGTGCTTCAGGGAGATATGCTGGCGCCGTTCCTGTTCGTCCTGGTGCTTGACTGGGTGCTGCGGACTGCTCTTCCTACCGACGACGACGGCTTTCTGCTGCGGCGACGCGTGGGTCGACGTCAACCGGAGAAGCGGCTCAGCGTGCTTGGCTACGCCGACGACCACGCCCTGCTGTCCTCGACCGTCGAGGGCGCCCAACGGCAGCTGGACAGGTTAGTTGCCGTTGCAGCGAGCGTCGGCCTGGTGGTCAACACGCAGAAGACCGTTGTGCTCTGCGTGCCGGACGACATCGAGGCTGAAATTTTCTGCCGAGGCGCTGACGGGCAGGCGACCGAGCTCCCGCGATGTCAGCAGTTCGTCTACCTCGGCGGTCTGGTTCCAGACGCTCGCGAGGACCTGCGACGCCGCCGCGGGCTTGCCTGGGCTGCCTTTCGTTCTGTGAGGGCAGTCCTGCAGTCCGAGGCCCTACCGGACCGCAAGAGGGCGGCGCTGTTCCAGGCGGTAATCGAGACCGTCCTGCTCTACAACGCCGAGACCTGGACGCTGACGGACTCACTCGAACAGCAAGTCGATGCGGCGCACGCTGGCCTGCTGCGCGCCGCCTTCAACATCGGCGTCGAGCGAGTCAACAACGCGGCACTCTATCGCCGCGCTGGCCTGCCACGTCCAAGCGATCTACTGCGCCGTCGGCGACTCCAGCTCGCAGGCCATCTCATCCGCGCCAAGTCGTACTGCCAACAGCCGGTGCAGGAGGTGCTGCTACTCACGCTGCAGGCACCCTACCGTCGAGGTCAAGCGCGAACTCGGCGTTACGTTGACTGTCTGCTGGCTGACGCCGGCGCCCCGGACACTGCCGGTGGCGCGGCTTTTGTTCGCGCCCAAGCCATGAAGCGCGCCCTGTGACGCTGACTTTTGCCATCCTGACAGCGTATTTTGTTGTTTGTTGCTGTTGTTGTCTGCGTGTCGATCCGCGCCTCCTGCCACCCACTCTGGTATAGCTCAAAACTAAAGTCTTCTTTGAACAGATCAGTGAATGCAGGTGAAGACAGCGTCACAGCATGACAGTGCATGGTCGTCATATGCTGTCTCTGCTACAGTGTCCGCGATGCCCGAGGGCGCGTGGCCTGTCCGCCATTCACGCCCTGGCAGGGCAACAGGCCGCGCGTTTCGCTAAACCGGCGGGTGATGAGTCTGCGAACGATCGCTCAGAAATAGGCTGCGCGAGTTCTTTGCCGCCATCGTTAACCCGCGCTTCAACCGCGCTTCCAGACGATCTGACATTGACTTCGAAGACGCCGTGGCATTGGACTACCTACTGGCTAACGCAGCCGACTTTGTTTAAGACCTGCTAAATGGAGCAAATAACTGTGTCTATGAACCTCTGTTGATGCTATTCTACTGTAGGTATGGATATAGTGATCTTTAGAAATTCCCGTAAGGTGTGGAGTTTACCAAAAGCATAACCCATAAGCTCCACCTCAGAATGTTAATGAGGAAACATGGCTCGATCCCTTTTTGCTACACACCTGGACCTTTCAAATTGAGACATCAAATCACATTATAAAAGCCATGTCATCAACACAGCTGTTCTGTTACTAATAAACCGATCAATTTGCATTGCATCACGTTCAGGGTGAAAAAACTTCTATTGAATGCGGGCCAACAACAATTATCAACTCATCGAAGTAAGATCAGGTGTTTATTTCGTTACTAGATGGTGAATAAAAATTATGCATTTTCTATTAGAAATAAGTCGATCCTATGATACGACTATGCTGGAGTGACTCGCCGCAGATTATTTTGTTCAAATAATCGACAATCAATAGTACATGTAATTTGGCTAATACACTCGTAATTATGGCGCTGATATCAGAAAATTTGAATAATCGATTATCTGAAACCGTGAGCGTCATAATGCTGGTCCTAGCTCGTACAGTCAGGCAAATCAGCTACGACTTTGCCACAGTCATCTCCACATTCTCTAGTTAAGCTCCTTGTCCAAAATGAGCTCGCCAAGGCCGCTGCCAGCCTTGTTGAGGCGGGCGATGAGTTCCCGCAGATCCCGGATGCTCGTCACCTGCTCGGTCAGGAACTCGGACTCGATAAAGTCCACCAGCTGAAAGTTCAAGACTTGAGTAGCAATTTTGCATAAAATATGTGCATATGCAATTCTTTTCGGTAAAGCCGAAGTGAGCATTTTTGTAGCTAATGGAAGACATGCTGCACGTCGGGACGGAGGCTGGGAGGGGATTGAGTCAGCTGAGGGCTGACCCACCCAGCCAATCAGCGACGTGCCTCAGAGCGTAGCGTTTTGACCGTTTGGGTTTTACTAATGAGCTCCGTTGGAACAATACGTGAAGACAAGAAGGCCCCGAACACATGAGAACAAATTTAGTAAGTTGACAGGGAATGCACCCAATATTTGACATGGTAATTCTGCACCCAATCAGAGCAGCCAGCTACAGTAGGACTCACATGCGGGTCGCTCTCCATGTCAGCCCGATCTCGCAGTCTGTACAACTCCTGCGTGATGTTCTTCTCGGCGCCAAGAGCCGTCTCGGCTGCGTCAAGGGCGGAGAACCACTCGAACTTGCTGGGAGGCTGCAACAAAGATGAGTTTGTGGGGCCACATTGAAGCTTAATCTGTAGTCTGAAAAATAAATATAAAATTGTTATACTGACCGGGAACTGGGATCAAAGGATTAAGTGACCATGAATCAGGTGACCAGGGGATCAGGTGACCAGGGATCAGGTGACCAGGGATCAGGTGACCAGGGAATCAGGTGACGCGGGGATCAGGTGACCAGGGATCAGGTGACTAGGGATCAGGTGACCAGGGATCAGGTGACCAGGTGATTAGATTGATCATGTGTTAAGTTATCGCTAAGCGTTAGGTGACCAGGTGACCAGGCACTCACGGTAATTGGCTTCAGCCTGACGTGGCCGCCCCGCATGTTGAGGTAGTCGATCAGTTTGTGCGCACGCTCTCGCTCCTTGTTGGCGGCTTTCTTCAAGAATTTCTTAAAGCCGGGAAGACCGACGCTGGGCCTGCCGAAGTAGCTGGCCTGCGGGCGGGCGGTCGGCAAAGTTGCGCTTTGGAATTTGAGCCAGGGATTTGAATCGAATGAAACAGATGTCAAAATATCTGGAGTCCACCCACACGATGCTAAGATTTTCTTACAACAAAATTAGCTCGTATTTAGAAAAACAACCACAAACTTTGAACAAGCTTGAGGGTGAGCGTGAGCTCAAGGTACGCTCGCATTCCCTGACGCTCCGCAGGGTTCAACATAAACATAGCATTAAAAAGTTGGGTCGGTGGCGACCTTGGCAATGCGTGGGATCAGGAAAGACTTACCATTGACTCGTAGAGGTACATGGCGTTGAACTCGTTTTGGATCTGGTCGTTTATCATCGACACCGAGCTGCTGCCGAATCGCTGTCGAATGTCTGCGGATTGCGGGGGTTTAGCAACGGCTATGCATGGCTTGTACTACTTGACAAGTAAGCTTAAAATCTCATGTAAGAAGTTTTTGCTGCAGTGCTGGAGACTCACCACTGAGTCTCTGTGCTCACTGCTTGGCTTCTCACTGTCTCTATGGCCACTGCTTGGCTTCTCACTGTCTCTATGGTCACTGCTTGGCTTCTCACTGTCTCTATGATCAATGCTTGGCTTCTCACTGTCTCTATGGTCACTGCTTGGCTTCTCAATACTCACCTGAGCATTATTATAGTTTAGTTTTGCGCCTTGTAAACAGATTTTAAGACTTTTTACAAGAAAGCAGATTAAAAACATTACTACAGATTTAAATAAAAAAATACTCGTAGATTTCATTTTAGCCTCATGCAAGAACTCATCCCACAAATAAATGAAACCGGTCTTCAAACCATAAAAAATGCGTGATAGCCCACATCACAAGAAGCACCTAAGGCCAAGCAATGGCATCTCACCGAGAGTCTCATCGTCGCCCTGCTGCATGGAGACAACCACAAGGTGCAGGAGAATCGCTGAAAGCAGAGAGAACCGGGCCATTGTCGCTTCTGTTGGTTTGTGTCAAAGAATCAGTCAACTTAGCACGGCCAAAATTGAGCCTTTTTAAGGAAGTAAGCTGACAACTTCTGAAGTGACAGCCCATTCAGATTCAAGCGTATCGGCCGTCTTATCAGTAGGGCAAGAGATTCCAGGCCAGCAGAGGAACCTGTTATCAACTTGGCGTCTGGTTGAATTCTTGCTTGCATTTTGCTGATAACTTTTTTACTTCTCACGGCTCTCTGACCCAGCCGGCCTCACCTAGCTACACCTTTGCATGCGATGAGCTCAGCTCAGACTAATACTCGTGTCTATTGAGCTCAGCTCACACTGATTCTCGTGTCTAATGAGCTCAGCTCACACTGATTCTCGTGTCTAATGAGCTCAGCTCACACTGATTCTCGTGTCTAATGAACTCTGCTCACACTGATTCTCGTGTCTAGTTGTCTGTCTCGTTCTAGGATCTCCGGTGCGATCTGACGTTCGTTTCAGGGCTTCTATGTCTGAAAGACAGCATCTACGTGCGCGAAGACAGCACCAGGAATTCCATCCTCAACATCCTGCACGCGGGGCACCCTTACATCGTGAAGATGGGCCTGAATGCCAGGGATTACTTCTACCATGGCCTGGCATGCACAACTGCATCGAGCGCACAGTCAGCCAGTGCGAAGCCTGCCAGCGGAACATAAAAGAGGCTCTGACGTCCGTGGAGATTCCGACTTCCCCTTCTAAATCTACTCGTCTGATCGATTTGAGTACAGCGGCGCCTCCTACCTGGTGTACAGCCTGGTTGTAGTGCAATTACTGCAGGACCACTTCCAGAACTTCGGTGTGCATGAGAAGCTTATCAGCGACGGCTTCTCGGATTTGGAGCTCCGTCAACTGATTACGAGGTTTAGTCGAGCACAGGACGTCAAGCCCACCGTATCCGCAGTCGAACGGCAGAGCAGAGCGGTAAGTGCAAACAGCGAAGGATCGGATGAAGAAGTGCAAGGAGACTGGCCAAAGCCTGGAGACGGCACTCCTGCACTACCGGAACACTCCTGTCCGGCAGCGGCTTCCCAAGTCCGGCTGGGATGGCCTTCGGCCGAAAGCTTGGATACGACCTGCCCACAACTGTGCAGGGCCTGCTGCGACCTCGAGAGGCTGACGTCCACGACAGCATCGAAGCATTTTAGAAAGAGCGGATCCGAGCAGTACAAATGTACAACTGCGGTGCACGTCCGCTTAGCATCTGACAGCGGGCCAGCCAGTCTGGCTTCAGCGTGGTCGCTGGGACTCTGTGGCTGCTGAGATGGAAAGCTAGGGTGGGCGACTGTCCGAGCTTGTACTGGGTGCGCACGGAAACCGGACAGCTGCAAGGCTTTTCGGCGCTTCATCTGGCTTCGCAAGTTCGGCGTTTCTTTCTTCGAAAGTGACCTGGGAGACACTGAGAGCATTTCCGACATGGGGGCTGCACTGCATCTCGGCAATCAGCCGGCGCCTGAGCAGCCGGCACTTACTGCCAACACTGAGCTCTCTACCAACCAGGGGCGGCTTGTCAAGAAGACGGAGCGGTTTCAACCCCGCTGGTGAAGAAGCTGAAATATTTTATTATGGGGGTGTCCTACGTCTTCTGGACTCTCACTACTACGGCTCTGTGAATGAATAGCTTCTTTTATCAGTTAGAGGGACAAATAACTAAGGCGGCAGATTCTACAAACTTTTCCTGATGACGCAATCACAAGGAATGTTAATTTAGAGGCCACTGTATTTGATGTTAGCAATCTCGGTTATGCTAACAGAGAATATGAGCTATAATATGAAGGGGGTGTTTAAATAAGAAGCTCGATTAGCTCAAGTTCGTTGTAAGGTTTTATTGTTCCGGCGAACTGATAGCTTCAGTCTGTTGCAGGGAGGGGATCGGCTATCCTTCATTCAATTTGTTGAGCCAAAAATGTATCACTTCAGCCGGATACCTGCGTTTCAGAATGAAAACTACTTGTAGCAATCAGCGCCGCCCCAACAGTCTGACGTCTTTCGTCCTCAAACTCGGCAACGAAGAATGGAATATGAAAATTCAATAAACTACATGTAGCTTCTGACCGACATCTCAGCCATTTCCCCCCTTGACATCTTGGTCTAGAGTGACGGTTTAGACTGTTGCTGCCTGGATTATTTCATTCATGGTTTTTGCTAATAGAAAACTGAACCAATTTGAAAAATTATTTACAAACAGGTGCAAACTTAAATTTATCTTTATCAATTGATCAAGACAAAATACAGTAAAAACCGCATGCACTTTACTGCAGCGGCGGCCATGCAGCTGCAGGACCAAGCACGGGCAGGCAAGCGAGCGCCGACCTGTTGACGACAGGCGTGCCCGAAACCAAGCGAGGTTGGCATCCTACACATGAATATTTCCGCTTCGGCGTGTTGCTGTCACGCTTGCTCATGTGGGTCTTTCGTGTGGCGCCAGTAGTACAAGATGACCATAGGTGCCGTTGGACAAGATTGATCAGGTGTTAAGTGACCAGGGAATTCGGATAACGATACTATACGATACTATAATTCGTAATTATAGCGCTGGTATCAGAAAATGGAGTCATCGATAATCTGAAACCCAGCTTGAGCGTCATAATGCTGGTCCTGCAGTCAGGCAAGTCAGCTACACGCATGAAATCGCGTCGGTCCTCTCCGACCTCTCCGCAGTCTCTAGTTGAGCTCCTTATCCACAATGAGCCCGCCAAGGCCGCTGCCAGCCCTAGACAGGCGAGCAATGAGTTTCCGCAGATCCCGGATGCCCGTCACCTGCTCGGTCAGGAACTCGGACTCGATGAAGCCCACCAGCTGAAATTTCAAGACTCGAGTATCAATTTTGTAGAGTGCACGTAGACATAGAGACATATACAGTTATTTTCTGTTAAGCTGAAGGTGAGCATTTTTGTAGCAAATGGAAGACTTAGATAGAATTTTTAGTATATTTTAGTATATGGATAATAGTCTCTTGAAAAAATACTGACGCTGATGATTGGCTGGCTGGTGGTAGGGAGTTCGGGCGGAGGTTGGGGGTGAGTCAGCTGGGGCTGAGCCAGCCAGCCAATCAGCGAGGTGCCTCACAGCGTAGCATTTTGGCTGGTGTTTTGTTGGCATTAGAACTATGCGTGAAGCCAAGAAGGCCCCAAATACATGAGAATGAATTTATCGATTTGACAGGAATGCACTCAATATTTGACAGGCTAGTTCAGTACCCAATCAGAGCGGCCATCTACAGTAAGGCTTACATGCGGGTCGCTCCCCATGTCGACGGCCCGATCTCGCAGTCTGTACAACTCCTGTGTGATGTTCCTCTCGACGTCAAGAGCCATCTTGGCTGCAGCAAGGGCGGAGGACCAGTCCAACTTGCCAGGAGGCTGCAACAAAGATACGTTTATGGGGCTACATTGAAGCTTTAAGCTGTAGTTTGAAAAATAAATATCAAACTGTTCTAATAACCGGGAACTGGGATCAGAGGATCAAGTGACCAGGGATCAGGTGATCAGTGGATCAGGTTACCAGGGTATCAGGTGACCAGGGGATCAGGTGACCAGGAGATCAGGTGTCCAGGGATCAGATGACCAGGGATCAGGTGAACAGGGGATCAGGTGACCAGGAGATCAGGTGTCCAGGGATCAGATGACCAGGGATCAGGTGAACAGGGGATCAGGTGACCAGGAGATCAGGTGTCCAGGGATCAGATGACCAGGAGATCAGGTGACCAGGAGATCAGGTGTCCAGGGATCAGGTGACCAGGGGATCAGGTGACCAGGAGATCAGGTGTCCAGGGATCAGATGACCAGGAGATCAGGTGACAAGGGATCAGGTGACCAGGGATCAGGTGACCAGGAGATCAGGTGACCAGGGATCAGATGACCAGGGATCAGGTGACCAGGGGATCAGGTGACCAGAAGATCAGGTGACTAGGGGATCAGGTGACCAGAAGATCAGGTGACCAGGGATCAGATGACCAGGGATCAGGTGACCAGGGATCAGGTGACCAGGGATAAGGTGACCAGGGATAAGGTGACCAGGGGATAAGGTGACCAGGGATCAGATGACCAGGGATCAGGTGACCAGGGATCAGGTGACCAGGGATAAGGTGACCAGGGATCAGATGACCAGGGATCAGGTGACCAGGGATCAGGTGACCAGGGATAAGGTGACCAGGGATAAGGTGACCAGGGGATAAGGTGACCAGGGGATCAGGTGACCAGGTGTTGTTGACAAGATGTTAGGTTACCAGGTGTTAGGTTACCAGGTGTTAGGTGACCAGGTGTTAGGTGACCAGGTGTTAGGTGACCAGGTGTTAGGTGACCAGGTGTTAGGTGACCAGGTGTTAGGTGACCAGGTGTGAAGTGGCTTGGTGAACAAGCACTCACAATAATCAGCTTCAGCTTGACGTGGCCGCCCCGCATGATGAGGTAGTCGATCAGTTTGTGCGCGCGCTCTCGCTGCTTGTCGGCGGCCTTCTTGAAAAAATTCTCGATGCAGGGAAGACCGACGCTGGGCCCGCCGAAGTAGTTGGCCTGCGGGCGTGGCGGTCGGCGAACTTGCGTTTTCAATTTAAGCTAGGAATTCGGATTGAATGAAACTGAGGTTAAAACCGGGGTTCAACGGATAGAGTTTCACACGAGGGCTAAGAGTTTGTTTTAACAAAATTATTGATAGAAAAATACGCTCGTACTCCCTGAGTAAGACACTCTGCAGAGTTTAGCACGAAATAAGGTGGTTGGGTGGAGACCTTGGCAATGCGTGGGATCAGAGAAAAGACTTACCATTGTCTCATAGAGGTACATGGCGCTGAACTCTCTTTCGATCTGGTCGTTGATCATCGACACCGAGATGCTGCAGAGCCTCTGTCGAATGTCTGCGGATTGCGGGGGGTTCAGCAACGTGCATGTTTTATGCGCTCGTATTACCTGCTAGTAGCTTAAAATGTTGTCTGAAGATTTTGCAGCGCTGCAGTGGTTTAAGATATGGCTTCTCACTGTCTCTATTAGCCACTGCTTGACTTCTCAATACCCACCTGAGCATTATAAGTTAGTTATGCGCTTTACAGGGGGATTTCACGAGTTAGTCGATCTGATTAAAAGCATTACTAGAGGCCAAAATTAAGCTTAAACTAGATTTAACTTTAGCTTCTTGACCTCATGAAATAAAAATACGCCAGGTCGTGTGAAGATTGCGATAGCCCAGAGCACAAGTTACACAGAAGGCCGGACAACGGCAACTCACCGAGAGTCTCATCGTCGCCCTGCTGCATGGAGACAACAACCAGGTGCAGGAGAATCACTGAAAGCAGAGAGAACCGGGCCATTGTCGCTTCTGTTGGTTTTCTTTCGAAGGATCAGTCAATTTGGCTTGGTAAAAGTTGAGTCTTCTAAAGGAAGGAAAAGCAACTTCCGAACTGACAGCCTATTCATATCGGCCGTCTTATCAGTAGGGCAAGAAATTTCAGGCCAGCACAGGAAACTTGTTACTCGTATCAACTTGGCCTCCGGTTGAATTTTGAATTTTGCTGGTTACTTTTTTACTTCTCACGGCTCTCTCTGACCCTGCCGGCCTTAGCTGACACCTTTTGACTCAGCTGCAGGGCGCTCCGGGCATCCGGACACAGCGGGGTGGCGATTCCCCTAACCCCTTGGCGACCACGGGCAGCTGGTGCTGCGGTGTCGCGCAGGGAGATCCGGTGGTGCCGGTGTCCGCAGCGCAGTCCCCCTCCGGAGAGCCTAAAAAGGAGATTTTCGGGCCTAAAAACCTCGGAGAGGTCCGGTTTTGGGCCGAGGTAGGCGAGCCTGTCCTGAGTAAAGGCGGGGCATTCACAGATGAAGTGCTCCGCATTCTCGACACCGGAGACGCAGAAAGGGCATCATTCTTCGCTACGGATTTTTTCCTGGAGGTGGCGATGCCTGGCAAAACAGCATCCTATTGGCCAAGCCCTCTTTTGGTGCCACTGAGCGCCCGGATAATTATCTATCTTGTTTCTGCGGTCGTTAATTCAACAACAGAACAGTCAGGAGATCGGCCAACTCGTTGCCGGGGTAGCCCGAGTGCCCGCGGACACCTTGTTAGAGGCACCTCAGCGGTTAAGCTGCCCGATGCAGTCGAGCAGGTGTTACTACGCTCAAGCGCGTTGATCACCACTGAACGTTTGAGTGGAGGGTAATCTCCTTACCTCAGACACGCTGATTGTACATCTCAATGGCGCAGGAGCTGATGGCGAGAACTTCGTTCTGAGAAACGGTGGAGCAGGTGCCGCGGTGTGCTGGGAGAAGGTCGCCGCAGTTCTCCCTCCAGATGCGATGCAGTAGCCGTAGTCAGAGGCGGAGTTGATTTGGGACCCTGTAGTGTACGCCCCCTCTATGCCTTCACGCTATTCTCTGACTAGCTTTAGCCGGAGGTTCCACTTTCTAAAGGCGAACTGCTTCTGGATGAGGGCCACCCACGTCGAGCAGACGGCGGGTGGTCTTTACTGCCGCCCCTCTGACAAAGAGGTCACTGGGAAGGTCCAGAAAGGAGTTCATGCCAGCAAAGGGCGTAGAGGGAGTCGCGCTCATGATAGCTCAAGAAGCGCGGCCTTGCACCCTATTAGGAGCTTCAAGAAGCCCTTTCACCTCTAGGGCACTGTTCCAAATGTAGCCGGCAAAGGAGATGGCCGGTCTAACAATGGCAGTGTAAATCCACCTGAGGCGGCCCAAAACAACCTGATATTTCGGGTTTATGATATTTCGGGTTTGTGATATTTCGGGTTTATGATGGCGACCCCATTTATCTTACTTGGAAAGAGGCACACATTTCTTGCCCCACATGCGCAGTCTAGTTATACTTATTGGTCTGTGCCTGGTCTGCATCCGGATTTCTTGTGCCGGACAACATTGAAAATTGCATGGCTGCCATCCTTGGTCAATTACTTCCCGACAGTCTTCTGCAAAGTTTGTGCGCCTGGACAACCGCCAGAGCAAACAGGGCTGTTACGCAAAGTCAACAAGAAAACGGAGAGCTGCCATGGAAGCTCCTAAATTAGAAGCCTGCATGCAGCCTGAAGGAAATGCAGTTTATCGGGATTCTGCTGCACATGGGAGTAGTACAGAAGCCAGATATTAGCATGCATTGGTCAACTGATCTTATGCATCATCAGGACTTCCACCATGAGTCATCTCACCATGACCTGGTTTCGCTGCTACGATTGCACGGAGGTTAAAGAAGCTGATCCGCTGTGCAAGATCGACCTTTTTTAAACAAAGTCCAGTCCATCTGTCAAAATAAGTACATGCCACTTCAAAATATTTCTGTTGACAAGTCATTGCTACTTTACAAAGGTAGGCTCCACTTTCTTCAGTACATGCCCAACAAAAAGGCAAAGCTCGGCATCAAGCTGTACTGTCCAGCCGAATCGAACAGTGGCTATTTGTGGAACTTTCTGATCCATTCCACTGCGGCCCAAAACAACCTGTTGGAACTTTCTGATCCACTCGACTGCAGCCCAAAACAACCTGTTGGAACTTTCTGATCCACTCCACTGTAGCCCAAAACAACGTGTTGGAGCTTTCTGATCCACTCGACTGCGGCCCAAAACAACCTGTTGGAACTTT
This sequence comes from Macrostomum lignano, assembly GCA_002269645.1. Lineage (NCBI taxonomy): Eukaryota > Metazoa > Platyhelminthes > Macrostomidae > Macrostomum > Macrostomum lignano. Next base: position 105,006 of record NIVC01001813.1, on the reverse strand, counting down.
CTGATCCACTCCACTGTAGCCCAAAACAACCTGTTGGAACTTTCTGATCCACTCCACTGTAGCCCAAAACAGCCTGTTGGAACTTTCTGATCCACTCCACTGTAGCCCAAAACAACCTGTTGGAACTTTCTAATCCACTCCACTGCGGCCCAAAACAACCTGTTGGGACTTTCTGATCCACTCCACTGCGGCCCAAAACAACATGTTGGAACTTTCTGATCCACTCCACTGCAGCCCAAAACAACCTGTTGGGCCAGGATGCGCAGTAGCTGTCGCTGTCGGAACGCATCATCGTAGAACTGTCTCGGTACATCTTGGACCTCGGGTTCAGGATCTTTTGTGGCACCTGGTTTTGCTCGGCACGGCTCACTGACTGGTTGCTCCAGAGACACTCTGTTGACAGGCACAGTGCGAGCACAATGCGGTGTTCCCGCTGCGGCTCTGAAGCAGCAGGTGTTGCACCCACCATCCAACGCCTTTTCTAGGCGTGGGGAGCTGCTAGCTGTGAAGATTGTGGATCGGCGAGCCTCTGGCCTAAAGACCGTGTACATGCTAGACAGTGCTGGCACTGTGTGTGCAAGTTACAAGGGTTCAGCGAGGGGGTCAGGAGCAGCACCTGCTGAAATCTCAGACAGCTCTAGACTACAACTGTAGTGACTGGCTGCTAACTGGTTATTCAGCAGCATTCACTAGCTTTCCTAGAGAGTGCTGTGATCCGCTGCACAGTAGCTCAGTCCACCTGATCTGGTGAGAGAGATACCCTGTGCTGGGCCTATGTGTTTACTGCCCAATGACTCATCGCCTGAGCGGGCGCGGGCAGCCACACTTAATGTCTTCCCACTCGCGCTGAGGAGGCGTTGCAGGGTGACTCATCACCTGCGCGGAGTGAAAGGGCTGCCTAGAGGGAGTAAACAGGATGACTCATCCGCCCACGTTTCTATTTTTAGCACAGACTAAGCACGTGACTGTGCACGCACTCTGTGCGTGGCCACTGACCTTGAGTCACGCCACTGCCGCGTGACAGGGTTGCCTTATTTGGAAGTTGGCCTTGGATCACGCGTCGCTCGCATGATTCCAATGCCCGAATAAGGAAGTTTCACGCGCTCACCGCATGAAACTCACGTGACTTTTGGGGGTCCGCTCGGCTATAAATACGGAGCATCTGCGAGCCATTTTTCTCCAGTCTGCGTCGTCTCGCGGAGCATCGTGGCTGACTCGGGAACTCTCCTCCGAGCTCTCCTCTCTCATTTCAGGTTTTACAGGTTTTCAGGTTCGAGCAGCATTCTACTAAGACGATCAACTGTCGAGACTTTTTTTTTCAGATTTGCCTTTGCTCCGAGCGACTTTGTTATTTTTCTTTCAGGTGACGGATAGACAACTCTGCCGACGCGTCGGGTCCACACACCAAGGTGGCAGCAACCCTACCAAGTCACGGCAACGTTTTAGGTTCATTTTCAGGCAAATCGATAGGTAGTACTGCGTTGCTATCTAGCTTCTTCAGGAGCAGCGGGTTCTATTTTCTAGGAACATCTTCAAGAGCCCGAGAAGGAGAAGTACTTCACAACCAAAGCATGGGAGGAGTGGACAGGATTGAGTTGTGAGCCCTACAAGACAAGTAGAAGAACACAGAAGTAGTTTTTCAAGCTGGCCTCCTATCTCTTGCTGCAATTTGTTCGCAACTCCTTTATAGCCTATAAGCACATTGGCGGTTCCCGCACGTTCTTGCACTTTTTTTTAGAAGTATGTCAGCGAATTTCAGTCTGCGATACCGGCGTTGGGCGCTTGCGAGGTGGAAGGCTCCTGCAGCAGCAGCAGCAGCAGCAGCACCAACGCGCTTGCCAGCAACTACCACACAGCGACACCCAACAAAGCACTGTCGAATTTGCAATGCTGGCCTGCAGAAGCGAACTGTCTTTCTCTGCGCTGCTTGCAACGGGCAGCCAAGCTTGTGCCTTGAGCCGTGCTTCAGAGCATGGCACGAGGCCCAAAACTAAAAGCACATGCTGATGGAGTATGCTGGAACAAGCTGCTTGACACTGTTTTTTACCTGATTGGCTTCCTTTGTCGCAATTATTTTCATGTTGCTTTCTTTACTGTCATGCTGTTTTCTATACTGTCATGCTGTTTTCTATACTGTCATGCTGTTTTCTATACTGTCATGCTGTTTTCTATACTGTCATGCAGTTTTCTATACTGTCATGCTGTTTTCTTTACTGTCATGCTGTTTTCTATACTGTCATGCTGTTTTCTATACTGTCATGCAGTTTTCTATACTGTCATGCAGTTTTCTATACTGTCATGCTGTTTTCTATACTGTCATGCTGTTTTCTTTACTGTCATGCTGTTTTCTATACTGTCATGCTGTTTTCTATACTGTCATGCTGTTTTCTATACTGTCATGCTGTTTTCTATACTGTCATGCTGTTTTCTATACTGTCATGCTGTTTTCTATACTGTCATGCTGTTTTCTATACTGTCATGCTGTTTTCTATACTGTCATGCTGTTTTCTATACTGTCATGCTGTTTTCTATACTGTCATGCTGTTTTCTATACTGTCATGCTGTTTTCTATACTGTCATGCTGTTTTCTATACTGTCATGCTGTTTTCTATACTGTCATGCTGTTTTCTATACTGTCATGCTGTTTTCTATACTGTCATGCTGTTTTCTATACTGTCATGCTGTTTTCTATACTGTCATGCAGTTTTCTATACTGTCATGCTGTTTTCTATACTGTCATGCTGTTTTCTATACTGTCATGCTGTTTTCTATACTGTCATGCTGTTTTCTATACTGTCATGCTGTTTTCTATACTGTCATGCTGTTTTCTATACTGTCATGCTGTTTTCTATGCTGTCATGCTGTTTTCTATACTGTCATGCTGTTTTCTATACTGTCATGCTGTTTTCTATGCTGTCATGCTGTTTTCTATACTGTCATGCTGTTTTCTATGCTGTCATGCTGTTTTCTATACTGTCATGCTGTTTTCTATACTGTCATGCTGTTTTCTATACTGTCATGCTGTTTTCTATACTGTCATGCTGTTTTATATACTGTCATGCTGTTTTCTATACTGTCATGCTGTTTTCTATACTGTCATGCTGTTTTCTATACTGTCATGCTGTTTTCTATGCTGTCATGCTGTTTTGTCTCTACTTGTGACGATGCTGTTTTTATACGATTGCGTTGCTGTTTTCTGTGATATGTTTCTAATAGTATACTACTCGTTTTGTTATATCTGAGGTTGTTAAAGCAAAAAGTCACGTGATTCTAAAATCTAGTCAGTTCAATTCCCAAAATTTTTTATCCAAGTTTAATTTCCAGTTAAGGGTAAAACACAACTTCTACTGAATGCAATTTTGAATGCAAGTTTTTTTTCAAAGCCGGAAAATGTTCGAGCGACGCATCGAAGTAAAATCAGATGTTTATTTCGTTACTAGTTGGTGAATAAATGAAAATATGCTTTCTCCATTGTAGTAAAGTCGATCTTCTAATACGACTATGCTGGAGTGACTCGCCGTAGATTATTTTGTTCAAATCATTGATAGTTAAAATGAATTCGGATAATACGCTCGTAGTTAAAGCGCCGATATCAGAAAATGGAGTCACGTCGATATTTAATCTGAAATCTTGAGCGTCATTATGCTGGTCCTGAAGTCAGGCTAATCAGCTACACCTATGAGACTTTGCGTCAGTCCTCTCCTCCACAGTCTCTAGTTGAGCTCCTTGTCCACAATGAGCTCGCCAAGGCCGCTGCCAGCCTTGTTGAGGCGGGCGATGAGTTCCCGCAGATCCCGGATGCCCGTCACCTGCTCGGTCAGGAACTCGGACTCGATGAAGTCCACCAGCTGAAAGTTCAAGAATTGAGTAGCAATTTGAGGAATACCATGAGGAATACCACGCGCACAGTTATTTGCTATTAAGCTAAAGGTGAGTTTTCGCAGAAAATAAAATAACATGATAGAATAATAGTCTGCTAAAAATTCTGGAAGTCGCTGATTGGCTGACTGGTGGTTGGAACGTCGGGGCGGAGGTTGGGGGTGAGTCAGCTGGGCTGACCCAACCAGCCAATCAATGACGTGCGTCAGAGTGTAGGCGGATCAGGTGACCAGGGGATCAGGTGACCTGCTGTCAGTCAGTCACCGTTTCGACACCGTTTGGGTTTGATGGATGAGCCATTAGAACAATGCGTGAAGGCGAAAAGACCCTCGAACTACGAGAGTGAATTAATTGCTTTGACAGGGAATGGCACCCAATATTCACAGGGAATGGCACCCAATATTCACAGGGAATGGCGCTCATATTTTCGTAAGCTAATTTAGCAACTAAGAGAGCAATCAGAGCAGCCATCTACAGCAGGACTCACATGCGGGTCGCTCTCCTTGTCAGCCCGATCTCGCAGTCTGTACAACTCCAGCGTGATGTTCTTCTCGGCGCCAAGAGCCGTCTCGGCTGCGTCAAGGGCGGAGAACCACTCGAACTTGCTGGGAGGCTGCAACAAGATCATTTTATTGGGCTACATTGAAGCCTAATCTGTAGTTTGAAAAATAAATATCAAATTGTTATACTGACCGGGAACTGGGATCAGAGGATTAAGTGACCGGTATCAGGTGACCAGGGATCAGGTGACCAGGGATCAGATGACCAGGGATCAGGTGACCAGGGATCAGATGAACAGGGGATCAGGTAAACAGGGGATCAGGTAACCAGGGATAAGGGGTGACCAGGGATCAGGTGACCAGGGATCAGGTGAACAGGGGATCAGGTGACCATGGGATCAGGTAACCAGGGATAAGGGGTGACCAGGGATCAGGTGACCAGGGATCAGGTGACCAGGGATCAGGTGACCAGGGATCAGGTGACCAGGGGATCCAGTGACCAGGGATCAGATGACCAGGGATCAGGTGACCAGGGATCAGGTGAACAGGGGATCAGGTAACCAGCGATAAGGGGTGACCAGGGATCAGGTGACCAGGGATCAGGTGAACAGGGGATCAGGTGACCATGGGATCAGGTAACCAGGGATAAGGGGTGACCAGGGATCAGGTGACCAGGGATCAGGTGACCAGGGATCAGGTGACCAGGGATCAGATGACCAGGGATCAGGTGACCAGGGATCAGGTGACCAGGGGATCAGGTGACCAGGGGATCCAGTGACCAGGGATCAGGTGACCAGGGGATCCAGTGACCAGGGATCAGGTGACCAGAGGATCAGGTGATCAGGGATCAGGTGACCAGGGATCAGATTACCAGGGATCAGGTGACCAGGGATCAGGTGACCAGGGATCAGGTTACCAGGGGATCAGGTAGACTGCTTGACCAAGTGTTAGTTGACCAGGTGACCAGGCACTCACGGTAATTGGCTTCAGCTTGACGTGGCCGCCCCGCATGTTGAGGTAGTCGATCAGTTTGTGTGCATGCTCGCGCTCCTCGTCGGCGGCTTTCTTGAAGAATTTCTTGAAGCCGGGAAGACCGACGCTGGGCCTGCCGAAGTAGCTGGCCTGCGGGCGTGGCGGTTGGCAAACTCGGGTTTTAGAATTTGAGCCAGGGATTTGGATCGAAAGAAACCGACGTCAAAACCCTGGGGTTCAACTGATCGAGATCCACACGGTGGTGGAGTTTTTAATAAAATTAACAATATAAAAATTACCATGAACTTTGAATACGAGCGAAGTGGGCGTGAGCTCAAGGTACCCCCAGAGTATGACGCTCCGTAGGGTTTAACATAATTAAGTTGGTTGGGTGGCGACCTTGGCAATGCGTGGGATCAGGAAAGACTTACCATTGTCTCGTAGAGGTACATGGCGTTGAACTCTCTTTGGATCTGGTCGTTGATCATCGACACCGAGGTGCTGTTGAATCGCTGTCGAATGTCTGCGGATTGCGGGGGTTCAGCAACGGCTATGCATGGTTTATACTACTTGCTGAGTAGCTTAAAATCTTGTGTAAGAAGTTTCTGCTCCAGTGGTGGAAGATATGGCTTCTCACTGTCTCTATGACCACTACTTGGCTTCTCACTGTCTCTCTGGCCACTGCTCGGCTGCTCACCATCTCTCTGGCCACTGCTCGGCTTTTCAGTGTCTCTCTGGTCACTGCTTGGCTTCTCACTGTCTCTCTGGCCACTGCTCGGCTTCTCAGTGTCACTCCGGCCACTGCTCGGCTTCTCAGTGTCTCTCTGGCTACTGCTTGGCTTCTCACTGTCTGTCTGGCCACTGCTCGGCTTCTCACTGTCTCTCTGGCCACTGCTTGGCTTCTCACTGTCTCTCTGGCCACTGCTCGGCTTTTCAGTGTCTCTCTGGCCACTGCTCGGCTTCTCAGTGTCTCTCTGGCCACTGCTCGGCTTCTCACTGTCTCTCTGGCCACTGCTCGGCTTCTCACTGTCTCTCTGGCCACTGCTTGGCTTCTCACTGTCTCTCTGGCCACTGCTTGGCTTCTCAATACTCATCGGAGAATTATACGTTTGTTATGCGCTTTATAAAAGGGATTTTCACGAGTCAATCGATCTGAGTAAAAACTTACTAGAGGCTAAAATTAGGATTTCATTTTAGCTTCATGCAATAACTTATCTCACTAATTATCAAAATCGGCCTTCGAATCATAAAATAATGTGAAGGTGGCGATATCCCAGATCACAAGTAGCACCGAAGGCCGGACAGTGGCAACTCACCGAGAGTCTCATCGTCACCCTGCTGCATGGAGACAACCACCAGGTGCAGCAGAATCGCTGAGAGCAGAGATAACCGGGCCATTGTCGCTTGTGTTGGTTTTGTGTCAAAGAGTAAGTAAACTTGGCTGGGTAAGAATTGAGAGTCCTTTAAATTATTTAAACTAACGAAAATCCGAAGTGACAGCCAATTCATATTGAAAGTCAGAGACCGTCTTATCAGTAGGGCAAGAAATGCCAGCACAGGAAACTTGTTATCGCCGTGGCCTCTGGTTGAATTCTGCATTTTGCTGACAACTTTCACAGACGCCTCTCGCTGCTCACGACTCTCTCCGACCCTGCAACTCACCTGGCAACGGCTTTGCGTCATTGACACTGCTCTGCGTGCCAGCTGGGCTCAGTGCGTGTTATTCAAATCGCCTTGCACTTTAAGGGAACTTTGCTCTGCGGTGGACAGGTCAGATTTCACTCTGCTCACACTTAATTCTCGTGTCTAATGAACTCAGCTCACACTGATTCTCGTGTCTAATGAACTCAGCTCACACTGATTCTCGTGTCTAATGAACTCTGCTCACACTGTTTCTCATGTCTAATGAGCTCTGCTCACACTGTTTCTCATGTCTAATGAGCTCTGCTCACACTGATTCTCGTGTCTAATGAGCTCAGCTCACACTAATAGATTTCAAAGGAATTTGTCAAATATCAAGGATTAAGTAATTTCACCTGTATCAGTATTTACTGAAGCGTCCAGAAATCTATCTATTAAAAGTAGAATTTGTCCGTATATTCTGGTCAGTCAGTCAGTCAGCCGCAGCGGCAGTCGCTCCCAGTGCAGGTCGCAGGAGCCAGACGGCACGGATTCGTACGGATGGCGGCACTGCACGATGAAGAACAGGCGGCTGCAGCTGCCGCAGCAGCATTTCTGCCGCCAATTCGGTTCCCGCCTGATCGCCTCATCCGAGTAGCAGTAGTGCCGGCGCAGCACGGACTGGCTGACCTCCCGCTTCCGGCGCAGCAGAGCCTGAGTCTGACCGGACGGAGCGGACAGTATCTGGGAGAAGTACGAGCTGTCGCTGTCAGTCAACGAGCGGTTCTGCCTGCGCCTCAGGTTCTGCTCCAGCTCTCGGACCATCGACACTGAGACGGAGAGGTGGGGTTGCGGGTCCCATATGACCGCTGGAGGCAGGCGCACTTTGAAGCAGCTCAGAGCGCAGAAAACAACTGCTCTGTGATCGAAACAATGCAATTTATGATCGCAGAGAGAAGCAACTCTATGATCGCAGAGTGAAGCAACTCTATAACCCAATGGAATCGCCATTCTATGACTACAGACGCAGAGAAACGCCAGTCTATGACCGCGGAGAAACGCCAGTCTATGACCGCAGAGAAACGCCAGTCTATGACCGCAGAGAAAAGCCAGTCTATGACTGCAGAGAAAAGCCTGTCTATGACCGCAGAGAAAAGCCAGTCTATGACCGCAGAGAAACGCCAGTCTATGACCGCAGAAAAACGCCAGTCTATGACCGCAGAGAAAAGCCAGTCTATGACCGCAGAGAAACGCCAGTCTATGACCGCAAAGAGAGCCAGTCTATGACTATGACCGAGGAGAAACGCCAGTCTATGACCGCAGAGAAACGCCAGTCTATGACCGGCAGGGCGCACAGGAAATCCCGAACTTGAACTCACGGCCGGTCCTGTATCCGTACTTGAAGATCGGGTGAACCCCGTTCCGGTTTCGGCAAAAACTCTCCCGATAGTACAAGTAGAGCTCCGATGAGCAGACCGTGCCTTCGCTTTCTCTCTGCAGTCATTTTTAGCGACTTCTAATTTTTAGCGACTGACTGATTTGACAAAAAACATTTTTATTGCAAAAGTAGTAAGCTTTGAAAGTTGTCGCTTACTAAATAAGAAGGCCGGACACCTGCAATTTCAGAATTACAGTTCAGATAGTGAAAATATCAATATACATTCTGTGATTGGCTGGCTCTCTCTCCCTCTCTCTACTAGGTGTTACTCTGCTGGTCTCTGATTGGCTGGGTCTCTCTCCCTGTCTCTGCTCAGTGTTACTCTGATTGGCTGACTCTCTCTCTCCAGCCTGTCACTCTGCTGGTCTCTAATTGGCTCTCTCTCTCTCTCTCTCTCTCTCTCTCTCTCTCTCTCTCTCTCTCTCTCTCTCTCTCTCTCTCTCTCTCTGACCAGCTGACCAGCTTGTTACTCTGCTGGTCTCTGATTGGCTGGCTCTCTCTCTCTCTCGCTGACCAGCCTGTCACTCTGCTGATCTCTGATTGGCTGGCTCTCTCTCTCTCTCTCTCTCTCATTCTCTCTGACTAGCCTGTTACTCCGCTGGTCTCTGATTGGCTGTAGGCTTGAAGGCTCTCAGTAATTTTGGATATCTTGATAGGCATGCCGGGGCTGCCACACTCACGCATAACCATGTGCGCCTCGACCGTGAATCCCTTGTGCGTCTCCACGGAGCGATTCCGACTTGCCGGAGCTCGGTCGGTCACGAAGACTACGGTCATGTAGGAAGCGTCGGCTTTGAGGTAGTTCGTCAGCCCTTGCGCCGTGATCCACGGGTACTTCGGCCGATGCTCTCCGTTGCCATAGAAACGCTTTATCAACTTTCCGGACGTTCCCCGGCCTTCGTATACGTCAACATAGTCTCTGTCGCTAGCTGTGCGGAACTCCGGGAACGTCAGCAGGACTGAGTGAGTCGAGGAGCCGCCGATGAGCCACTGGCAGCGTAGGCCCGTCAGGTAGGGCTTCGAGCCGTAGTGCAAGTGACTGCGGAGCCTGCCGTTGCACTGATCGCCTCGCGACTTGAAGGTCATTGAGCCGCAACCTGCAGCACAGGTGGGTCAGTTAGTTAGGTGGGTCAGTAGCCAAATTGGTCAGTAGGTCAGTTGGGTCAGTTAGTCAGGTGGGTCAGTTAGTCAGGTGGGTCAGTTAGTCAGGTGGGTCAGTTAGTCAGGTGGGTCAGTTAGTCAGGTGGGTCAGTTAGTCAGGTGGGTCAGTTAGTCAGGTGGGTCAGTTAGTCAGGTGGGTCAGTAGCCAAATTGGTCAGTAGGTCAGTTGGGTCAGTTAGTCAGGTGGGTCAGTTAGTCAGGTGGGTCAGTTGGTCAGGTGGGTCAGTTAGTCAGGTGGGTCAGTTAGTCAGGTGGGTCAGTTAGTCAGGTGGGTCAGTTAGTCAGGTGGGTCAGTTAGTCAGGTGGGTCAGTTGGTCAGGTGGGTCAGTTAGTCAGGTGGGTCAGTTAGTCAGGTGGGTCAGTTGGTCAGGTGGGTCAGTTAGTCAGGTGGGTCAGTTAGTCAGGTGGGTCAGTTAGTCAGGTGGGTCAGACTAGGCCCATGGGCTAAGGTCTGCGATGCTTCACGCCTGCCCCTATCTTCAGCAGGTCAAGGCTGGTGGGAGGTCTGCACCCTCTATTTGCCTCTGGCAGCCGCAGACCCCCCCCCCCACGCTGTCTCGCAAGTCGACCCAGGGTACTCGTGTCTGCAAATTAATTTACAGCATTGCGTATCTGCGTCAGTAAATCTGATGAAGATTGCTGAGCTGTACAGGCCAGGCCTCATCCTGATCCAGGAACCCTGGATGCGCAACGGTAAGTTGCCCAACATTCCCTCTGGCTACTCTGATTTTTATGTGTGTGGCCCGGGGAACAGCCGCCCTAGAGCGGCTATCCTCGCTGCCAGCCATCTCCAGGCTTGGCTGAGGACTGATCTCTCTGATGGAGACCTTTGCGTCATCCAATCTAATCATTTCTCTCCGCGTAAGTGTCTTGTTGCCTCGGTTTATATCCCAGGCGACAGAGACCCTGCTCCTGAGAGTTTACTGCGCCTCGCGCAGTACTGCGAGTCCCAGAACGCTGAGCTGTGCTTTGGGGGCGACCTCAACGCGCACCACAAGCACTGGGGCAGCAAAGATACCAACACTAGAGGAGAGGAGCTTCTGGCCCTCATCTCTAACACAAACCTCATGCTCTGCAACCGCGGCAGCACTCCTACCTTTAATAATGGCAGATGGACCGAGGTCCTCGACGCCACACTCGTTACCCCAAGACTCTTTGACAGAGTTGAGGAGTGGAGAGTCTGGTCTGAGGAGCCCTCCCTGTCTGACCACTGCTTTATCGCCTTTAACATCGCGGACACTAAAACCCAGTCTCCGATCACTTGGAGACGCAATATCCGCAACACTGATTGGGCGGCCTACAAGGCTGCCCTTGATCTGCACCTGCAGGAACTCACGGACTTACGTCCGATTGAGACCTGCGAGGATGTGGATCATATGGCTGAGACGCTGACAGGTTGCATTATTGCAGCCTACGTAGCGGCTTGTCCTGCTCGCGCCTACAAAGGCAAGATTTCGGCGCCGTGGTGGAACCCGGAGCTGGGGAAACTCAGGCGGAAGGCCAAAAGCCTTCATCGCCGTGCCATGAAGACCGGAAACCCGGAGGACATGGAGCTTTTCCGGCAAGCCTCCCGCAATTTCAAATCTGAAGTGCGCAAGGCCAAGGAATGTAAGTGGCGCCAATTCTGCAATGAATTGGATCAAGACAGACCTACTTCTAGGCTTGTCAAGGCCCTTACAATGGACAAAATGTCCAAATTAGCCATGATCAAAAAAGATGATGGCTCTCTTACTAAAGACCCTGAAGAAGTGCTTCAGCATATGCTCAGCACATTCTTCCCGAGGGTACCTACTGCTAGACCGGAGCCCAACCATTCGATGGATGGAGCCACCCTAGCGGCGGGCATTGTCACTGAAGACCTAATCGCTCGTGCGGTCAGAACCTTCAAACCCTTCAAATCTCCTGGACCAGATGGTATCTACCCTGTTCTCCTTCGTGAAGCAGCCAAGATACGAGGGGCACTATTAAAGTTCTGAGCCTTAATATGAAAGAGAGGATGCAGAAAATTCTGAAAAGTTGACAATAGACTATTAACATGTGGCGCTTTTAGAGCCTAAAGTTTCAACACTTTGCCACTATAAGATCTTGGTCAGGCTCAGAACTTTAATAGTGCCCCTCGTACCCTCGTTCCTGAGACTCACCCGCAATCTTATGCGGGCCTCTATCCAGCTGGGATACGTTCCCAAATGCTGGACTGAAGCTCGGGTAGTCTTTATTCCCAAACCTGGGAAGGGTGACTACCAAAGCGTCAAGGCCTTCCGGCCTATTAGCTTAACGTCAGCGATGCTTAAGCTCACTGAGAGGCTTATTCTCTGGCGGCTGCTGTCCTGCGAGCTGACAGCGATGCCCCTCAGCAATAATCAGCACGCCTTCCGTACCGGGAGGTCGACTGACAGCGCCCTGCATGCGATTGTCGAGAAGATTGAAAGGGCGGTACTGGGTGACGGTTACGCCCTGGCTCTCTTTCTTGACATTGTTGGCGCCTTCGACAACCTTATCTTTGAAGCGTTTCAGAGGGCCCTTCAAAATCGCAAAGCTCATGCTACCCTCATACGGTGGATCATGTACATGATCTCCAACCGTACGGTCACTGCCCAACTTCTTGGGCAAACTGCCTCCACCAGAGTCTGTAAGGGTGGACCCCAAGGCGGAGTCCTCACCCCGACGCTCTGGAACCTGGTCATGGACGCTCTTTTGAGTGACTCCCGACCCGACCCCGTCTTCAAAGTCGGGTATGCTGATGACGTCACGGCCATTGTGGCAGGACCGTCTCCCAGCACGCTCAGGGATCTGATGCAGAGCTTTATCCGCAAAGCAGAATCCTGGGCCAATGACAATGGTCTGGAACTCTCTGAGCCCAAAACCGTTGCCATTATGTTTACCAGCAGACTACGCTGGAACATACGTCCTCTGCAGCTCTACGGCAGAGATATTGCCTTCGCGCACCAGACCAGATGTCTCGGGGTCATACTTGACCACCGGCTCAACTGGTCCTCCCACGTGAAAGCAAAAGCCAAGCGTGCCTCAGCCATCCTGGCCCAGCTCCGACGAGCACTTGGCACTTCTTGGGGTCTATCCCCAAAGCGGCTTTGGTGGATCTATACTTCCGTAGTTAGACCTGCCATTACGTACGCCTCTGTTGTCTGGGTTAGCGCTACCCAGGTCAAAAGCCATGCAGACCTGCTCAACACAATCCAAGGCAGAGCGTGTAGGCTCATCTGCAACGCCACCAGGTCCACGCCCTTTGCTGGCATGGGGGCCTTCCTTAATCTACCGCCTCTTGACCTCTTCGTCAGGGGTGAGGCGGCTAGAACGACGCGGCGTCTAATTGATGCCGGCGTCAAATTCATTTACATGAGAGCACCTGCTAAGCGGAACCTTGTCCCGCATAGCGATCTGTGCCTCAACTTTCTCAACGAATGTCAGGCCAATCGCGTCTTCACCGATGGCATTGCCTCAACGCTCAACCTGAGACAGCGCTACTCCGTAGCTATCGACTCGCGCGATAACATCAATGACCAATGGAACCCTGGTGAGCTTCATTGCTACACCGACGGTTCTAAGCAGTCAGCCAACACCGGCTTTGGTGTTGGAATCTTTCTGAACGGGAGGGTCATCGCTACCCACGCTCAATACACTGGGGTCAACTCCAGTGTTTTCCAAAATGAAGTTCTGGCCATCAGCTCCTGCACTGCAGAGCTTCTCGCCACTGACGTTACTGGTAAGAATATCATTTTCCATTCGGACAGCCAAGCTGCCTTGCACGCCATCAGTGGCTGCAGCACCAACTCTGCTACAGTCCTCGACTGTATCAAACTCCTCAACGTGTTGGGTTCCGCCAACAAAATTACCCTTAAGTGGGTTCCGGGGCATGTGGGGATCCGAGGAAATGAGTTGGCTGACACCCTTGCAAAAGTTGGTGCCTCCGGCTCCTCTCTCGGCCCCGAACCTCTTGTCCCGATTCCTGGCTGTGTCATCGACTCGCGCATCAAAGCGTGGATCAGGACTCAGCACCGCTTGACTTGGGCGAACCGCACGAACTGCAGGCAATCCAGAGGCGCTGTCCCTCAGCCCTCTCACCAGCTCCGGAAGCTCCTCTTGCGCCTCTCGCGCAGAGACATCCGGGCTGCCACCATGACCCTCTCTGGTCACGGCTGCTTCTCCAGGCACCAGTACCTGCAGGGCAACGCCCCAACGCCACCTGTAGTTTCTGCAACTCAGGTGACGAAACCGCTGAGCATTTCGTCAGCATCTGTCCCGCCTTCACGCGGGCCAGACTCACTTACCTCGGGCCACACACATCTATTACTGAAGCGTGCAAACCCGAAAACTTTAATCAGCTCATGCGCTACCTTCGGGCCACCCGCAGGGCTGAACTCTCCTTTCCAGAGAGCACTATAGCTGCTGGCGACACTGGGGGACCTCCCTGGGCGGCGCCAACCCTCCGTCCATAGCGACGCGTCGGCCGTTCAGGGACTAGCGGAATGGGCGCCCGCGCCTTCCCGCTGTGTCCCCTCCGGGACAGCCCTGCAGCTAAGTCAAGTAAGTAAGTCAGGTGGGTCAGTTAGTCAGGTGGGTCAGTTAGTCAGGTGGGTCAGTTGGTCAGGTGGGTCAGTCAGTCAGGTGGGTCAGTTAGTCAGGTGGGTCAGTTAGTCAGGTGGGTCAGTTAGTCAGGTGGGTCAGTTAGTCAGGTGGGTCAGTAGGTCAGGTGGGTCAGTTAGTCAGGTGGGTCAGTTAGTCAGGTGGGTCAGTTAGTCAGGTGGGTCAGTAGGTCAGGTGGGTCAGTAGGTCAGGTGGGTCAGTAGGTCAGGTGGGTCAGTTAGTCAGGTGGGTCAGTTAGGTGGGTCAGTTAGTCAGGTGGGTCAGTAGGTCAGGTGGGTCAGTTAGTCAGGTGGGTCAGTTAGTCAGGTGGGTCAGTTGGTCAGGTGGGTCAGTCAGTCAGGTGGGTCAGTTAGTCAGGTGGGTCAGTTAGTCAGGTGGGTCAGTTAGTCAGGTGGGTCAGTTAGTCAGGTGGGTCAGTAGGTCAGGTGGGTCAGTAGGTCAGGTGGGTCAGTTAGTCAGGTGGGTCAGTTAGTCAGGTGGGTCAGTTGGTCAGGTGGGTCAGTCAGTCAGGTGGGTCAGTTAGTCAGGTGGGTCAGTTAGTCAGGTGGGTCAGTTAGTCAGGTGGGTCAGTAGGTCAGGTGGGTCAGTAGGTCAGGTGGGTCAGTTAGTCAGGTGGGTCAGTTAGTCAGGTGGGTCAGTTAGTCAGGTGGGTCAGTAGGTCAGGTGGGTCAGTAGGTCAGGTGGGTCAGTAGGTCAGGTGGGTCAGTTAGTCAGGTGGGTCAGTTAGGTGGGTCAGTTAGTCAGGTGGGTCAGTAGGTCAGGTGGGTCAGTTAGTCAGGTGGGTCAGTTAGTCAGGTGGGTCAGTTAGTCAGGTGGGTCAGTAGGTCAGGTGGGTCAGTTAGTCAGGTGGGTCAGTTAGGTGGGTCAGTTAGTCAGGTGGGTCAGTAGGTCAGGTGGGTCAGTTAGTCAGGTGGGTCAGTTAGTCAGGTGGGTCAGTTAGTCAGGTTGGTCAGTTAGTCAGGCCCCTATTTACCTCCAGGCCTTCCGTAGGCCACCAGCTCGCACAGCGACAGGGAAGCCCTGTCAGCCAGGGCGGTCACGGTGATCTCGGTGCCAGCCAGGTGGCAGTCGAACGTTTTCTTGTCGAACTCGGACCCGTTGATCACCTTGACGCAGACTGTCAGCTCGATGGACACGCTGAAGTGCCGAGTCCATTGGCGATTGTCCCGACGGGAGTAGAGCGTCAGCTGCTCAAATACAAAGCTGGGATGCACGCGGGCCTTCCACCAGGGCTGGTAGCTGACCTTGGTCTGGGCGCAGCGCCCGAACTGGTGGCTGTCGGCGTGGTGAAAGTCGAATGCGTTCTCGCAGTAGTCCACTGGGAGCAGCTGGCTGGACTGGCTGCAGCTGTGCAGGTTGATGCGCTCTGGGGGGGGGGGGGGTGGAGTCCGTATTCTGGTGATGACGATTCGGGTTAAACAGAGTTGGGCGGAATTTTAACAGATCACAGAAACGATTTGGCGGCATTCAGGGAGATCAAAGGAAAAATTAGCGGCATTTAGGAAGATCAAAATGGAAATTGATGGCATTTAGGGATATCGAAGGTTGAGTTGTTGGCACTTAGGAAGATCTAAGATGGAGTTGGCGTTATTTATTATTAATAATAATTTATTACACCTTCCCCAATTGGGCCAGATGTGCAACCGACAGCTCAGCCGCAGCTATTGCACAGCACATCTGAAGGCTGCGTACGGCTGTTCAGTCCAAGGACTGGGGGGGTCGCCACACACCCACAATTACCCCAGCTAATGCTGGCACCTATTTTACAGTTGGGTGAACTGAAGCAATGCAGGGCTAAGTGTCTTGTTAAGGGGCACAAATGGTTCCAGTGGGATCGGGAATCGAACCCCCGACCTTAAAGTCCGGAGTCCGACACTAACCACTACGCTACAACCCCTATTTAGGAAGATCAAAGAAGGATTTGGCGGCATTCAGAAATATCAAAGAAGTCGGCTGACACAATGATGAATCGAAGAATTATTTGGCAATGCATCGAAAAGCAATTAATAGCTCTGAGTTTTTACCTCTGATTTTGAAGATGATGTACATTCCATTCAGCAAGCGACATTTCACAGTTCCAATAGTCAGAGCGGCAGTGCAACTCGCCAGCTGCACCGGAGCCCCGGTTCTGCTGCTCAAGATGGCGCTGAATATCAGCATCTTGTTGGAGGACTGCGGATACTTCAGCGGAATCGAGAAGTAGTCTGAAGTGAGTTAAGCCAAAAACAAATTTCCTTCGTCATTTAGTAGTACATGTAGGGTTCGTAACCCGCAATTTTGGTTCACGCAATCCAAAGTCTCAGTACAGCCCTTGGTTCGCGGCCCCATGGGTTCCGCACATGCAGAACAGAATTCGCTCGCACTCACCGGAATGCCGAGGGTGCAGGACGGTCAGCAGCTTGTTCTCATAGTAGATCTTCAGCTTCAGATCGTCGGCTTGAAGTGGCTCATCCGGGCTGAAGGTGCCGTCGGAGTTCTGACGGAAAACACCCAGCACCTTCAGGTCCACAAAGCGGTCCGTCTGCCCCAGCTGGCTGACTTCTAAGGGCGGGGCCGCTGAAATGAGGAATGAGAACACCCGGCTTTGATATGGTGACAGCCAATTAGAGAGCGACTGCTTTAAGATTGTAGCAGCCAATTAGAGACGACCAAATAAAGATTGTAAGAACTGATCGCCTCGCGACTTAAAGGTCATTGAGCCGCAACCAGCAGCACAGGTGGGTCAGTTAGTTAGGTGGATCAGTAGCCAAATTGGTCAGTAGGTCAGTTGGGTCAGTTAGTCAGGTGGGTCAGTTAGTCAGGTGGGTCAGTTAGTCAGGTGGGTCAGTTAGTCAAGTGGGTCAGTTAGTCAGGTGGGTCAGTTAGTCAGGTGAGTCAGTTAGTCGGGTGGGTCAGTTAGTCAGGTGGGTAATTGGTAATAGCCAATCAGAGACCAACAAATACAGATTTTAACAGCCAATCAGAGACGAACCCAATAGAGATTGTAATAGCCAATCAGAGACTAACAAATAAAGATTTAAACAGCCAATCAGAGACGAACCAAATAGAGATTGTAGCAGTCAATCAGAGACGACTGGTACCTCAAATCGGACCAATCGCCACGTCACTCACTAAAATCGTTCCGAAGCATCCCGAACACCTGCAGGTCGCACAGGTGCATGTAGGGATATTTCGTCTCCGTTGCCAGCACCGTCAGCCCTTTCGCTCGAAAGTTGCAGACGAACTTCTGCCAGGTCGGCGGATACGAGTCGGCCAGTCTGCACTTCACGCCCTCGTTGGACTCGACTTGGAGGCTCAGGTTCAACCGGTTGTTGACGTGCACCTCGGAGACCGAGTACCACACCATGCCGCGCCAGTCCCTGGGCGGCTGCAGCCACTCGCCGATGCCGCGGCTGATGAAGCTCTCAGCCGGACAGGTGGTTTGGCCGAATTCCACCTGGGCCGGCGAGTTGCCAGGCTGCTGGCACCGGTAGAAGGCGGGTGCTGCTGCGCCAGGCGGTTCCGGGCTGCACAGCTTCATGGGGACTCGCTCTGCGGGTTGAGCAGTTTGGAGCTCTGAATGCCGGTCAGAGACAGGCCACCGTACCGCTGGGGTCTTCAGCTACTCACCGATGGTGCTGTAGGAGAGGTGGCACCCTGGACACGAGGGGATTTCAAGCGTGTGGGAATTGCCCAGCTGAAGGCTGAAATTCAGTTGCAGCACGGGATGCGGGCTGGCTGAGCCGTTCACCACCTGCCGGAGCACCAGCCTCATCTGGCGGTGCGCCCGGACTGCCTTGGGGAACCCGTAGTTCCAGCTAGAGTGGAGAGCTGCAGATAGATAGATAGATAGATAGATAGATAGATAGATAGATAGATAGATAGATAGATAGATAGATAGATAGATAGATAGATAGATAGATAGATAGATAGATAGATAGATAGATAGATAGATAGATAGATAGATAGATAGATAGATAGATAGATAGATAGATAGATAGATAGATAGATTGATAGATAGATAGATAGATAGATAGATAGATAGATAGATAGATAGATAGATAGATAGATAGATAGTGAGGCACTCACAGCCGAAGCGCTTGCACACGAAGCCCAGGCCGGCGGCGCAGGGGTGCCTGGTGGTCACGCCGCTCCTAGACTCCAGCCGGACGCAGCCGTTCTCAGCCAGGCTGGGCACCCACCGACTGCCCCTGCCGTTCAAAGCCGTCGTGTCCCCAGTCGAGGTGAACACGGCACTCCCGGCCTCCATGTACATGCCGATCCAGCGCTCTGCCGCGGTGGCGCTGGAGTTGGCCAGCAAGCCCAGCTCAGATTCCTCCTCCTTGTAGAACAGGTCGCCGCCCAGCTGCCAGCAGCGCTGCAGAGCGCCGGTCCAGTTCAGGGCCGGCCGGTCCGCCAGCAGGTAGCAGCGATAGCCCTGGCCAGGCATGGAAAACCCCAGCCAGTTCTCCGGGCACGACGCTGCAAGGCGAAGGAAACTGCGTGCTGTAAGCAGTTCTGATCGCCAACAATCAGCCACAATTCCCAACTTGAAACTCACTGGCCCGCGCACTCGGAGTTCGACCGATCAGCTCATTGAATCTCCCGCTGTTCTGGGCGTCCTCTGAATACAGCTGCAGGAACAGGTCCGCGTTGGGCGCTATAGTCACTCCTGGCAGGGTGGCCGAGCTGATGTTGACCAGAATCTGCCGGCCCTCGCCCATGAAGCTGATGTACGAGCCCAGCATCCTGCTCATGCTGGACGCTGAATAATGTGGGTTATATAGAAACGCCACTGTTTCACTCCGCCTGCAGTTCCATACCACACAACTCCTCCAAAGCCTCCCTGTTCCAACCCCACTCCCCGCCCCTCCAACCCATCCCTATTCCAACCCCACTCCCCGCCCCTCCAACCCCTCCCTATTCCAACCCCACTCCCCGCCCCTCCAACCCCTCCCTATTCCAACCCCACTCCCCGCCCCTCCAACCCCTCCCTATTCCAACCCCACTCCCCGCCCCTCCAACCCCTCCCTATTCCAACCTCACTCCCGCCCCTCCAACCCCTCCCTATTCCAACCTCACTCCCGCCCCTCCAACCCCTCCCTATTCCAACCCCACTCCCCGCCCCTCCAACCCATCCCTATTCCAACCCCACTCCCCGCCCCTCCAACCCCTCCCTATTCCAACCCCACTCCCCGCCCTCCAACCCCTCCCTATTCCAACCCCACTCCCCGCCCCTCCAACCCCTCCCTATTCCAACCCCACTCCTCGCCCCTCCAACCCCTCCTTATTCTAACCTGATTCTTCCAACCCCTCTCCATTCCAACTCCACTCCCCGCCTTTCCAAACCCTCCTAATACAACTTCACTCTCTGCCCCTTTAACCCCTCCCAATTACAACCCCACTTCCTGCCCTTTCAACCCCTCCTTATTCCAACCCCGCCGCCCGGTCCCTCACCGTATTGAATTTGGTAGACAGACATCAGTCCATTCTTTCCGCACCGAGTAATCAGAGGCTCCAAACAGGGGCCAAGGCAATCCTCGTCCGCTTTCGGAAGGAACCAATTAACAGAGCGGACGCAGTCGCATTTGTGCCCGTCTTTTAAGCCGAAAAACAGCGACTGAACCTCACGCTGGCAGGTCAGGGCGCAGCCCAATTTCGTAAAGTTATCGCCCAAAAATGTGTGGTCGGCATCCATTTGGTACCACTGGAGAAAGCAGCCCATTGGGATGAATTCTGGGTGGGGGTTGTAAAGTCAAGCAGTTTTTTACTTGTGTGAAATTTGAAGTGTCCATCTTCATTCAGGCGCTAACTAAAAATCTGCATCTCGATGAGGAAAGGGCACCAGAGAAATCTTTATCCTTTTTCGGTGCTATCTAGCGTCAAGAGGACAATAGAAGAGTCCGAAAACTCATTACCCCTTTTAGGCGCTAGCCAATCAGCATTCAAGAGGAGGGCAGAGTCTGCAAACCCACCACCCCCTTTTAGGCGCTAGCCAATCAGCATTCAAGAGGAGGGCAGAGTCTGCAAACCCACCACCCCCTTTTTAGACGCTAGCCAATCAGCATCAAGAGGACGGAGCGTGCGGTCTCTCCAAACGCTAATAAATCATTACTTTCAGCAGCCATCAACCGGAAACTCACTCTCGATGATGATGAACACGGACACTGCGCCAACCCCGCCGCATTTCTCTTCAGGCTCCAGGCCACAGCTGGAGCTGCAGGCGGACTCGGCCCTCCGTCTTGTGGAACCGTACGAGTCGCCGCAGTAGCAGGTGTCCCCGCTCAGACCGAAGAACAGGTTGCCCCGGTCCATGCAGTACATGTAGCACCTGGCCCTGCTCATACTCTCTATTGGAACAATATGAGGCAGGTCTGTGTCATTTCTCACCTGCTCGTAGCAGCCCAGGTACTTGTACTCTGCAGAAACAATTTATCATATTAGTGTCACTGCTCGTGTTAGAAGTACAAAGGAATGTGAAGTAAAACTCAAATTTGCAGCTCACTTTCGCTCATGTCAAACTCAGAAAAGTTTGTTCGCAGTGGCCCGGACGAGTTCATCTCCCGACAGTCCGCGACCAGGAATTCCGCGATGTGAAACAAAATGATTGACAGGATGAGGTGCATTTCGCTGTTGCGGCAATCCGAGCTCCGCTGCTCTGACAGTTCCTAAAATTGTGAAATTGCCTCTACAACTGAGGTTTCACGCTGGAAGAATCACTCTTGGAAAAGTCTGAAAGTGTCTCTTCACTCTTGGAAGATTCTGGAAGGTAAGTTTCACTGATGGAGGAGTCTTCTTGCAATTTTTTCACTTTCAGAAGAGTCTGGAAGCAAAGTTTCACTCTCGGAAGAGTCTGGAAGTAAATTTTTACTCTCGGAAGAGTCTGGAAGCGAAGTTTCACTCTCGGAAGAGTCTGGAAGTAAATTTTCACTCTCGGAAGTGTGTGGAAGCGAAGTTTCACTCTCGGAAGAGTCTGAAAGTAAATTTTCACTCTCGGAAGAGTCTGGAAGCGAGTTTCACCCTCGGAAGAGTCTGGAAGCGAGTTTCACTCTCGGAAGAGTCTGAAAGCGAGTTTCACTCTCGGAAGAGTCTGGAAGCAAAGTTTCACTCTCGGAAGAGTCTGGAAGCGAGTTTCACTCTCGGAAGAGTCTGGAAGCGAAGTTTCACTCTCGGAAGAGTCTGGAAGCGAAGTTTCACTCTCGGAAGAGTCTGGAAGCGAAGTTTCACTCTCGGAAGAGTCTGGAAGTAAAGTTTCACTCTCGGAAGAGTCTGGAAGCGAAGTTTCACTCTCGGAAGAGTCTGGAAGTAAAGTTTCACTCTCGGAAGAGTCTGGAAGCGAAGTTTCACTCTCGGAAGAGTCTGGAAGCAAAGTTTCACTCTCGGAAGAGTCTGGAAGCAAAGTTTCACTCTCGGAAGAGTCTGGAAGTAAATTTTCACCCTCGGAAGAGTCTGGAAGTAAAGTTTCACTCTCGGAAGAGTCTGGAAGCGAAGTTTCACTCTCGGAAGAGTCTGGAAGCAAAGTTTCACTCTCGGAAGAGTCTGGAAGCAAAGTTTCACTATCGGAAGAGTCTGGAAGTAAATTTTCACTCTCGGAAGAGTCTGGAAGTAAAGTTTCACTCTCGGAAGAGTCTGGAAGCAAAGTTTCACTCTCGGAAGAGTCTGGAAGCGAGTTTCACTCTCGGAAGTGTCTGGAAGCAAAGTTTCACTCTCGGAAGAGTCTGGAAGCAAAGTTTCACTCTCGGAAGAGTCTGGAAGCAAAGTTTCACTCTCGGAAGAGTCTGGAAGCGAGTTTCACTCTCGAAAACGGTAGCGTTAACGGCACACTATTTGACAATTCAGGCAGAAGTAAAATCTTAAAACTCACCGGATTTTTTGTAGAATTATCGAAAATTTGTTTGAATTGGAAGCTGACAGCTAAACATGCAAAAGAAGTTACCAGTGTTTTTCGAATTTAAGAAGACTGTATCAAATTGATCTAAAAATCATTTCTCTACAATTTTTCTCGGTCGGAATCAAACATTTAGAAATATTTCTTTTTTATTTTTCCTAGAAATGTCAGGCAAATTTTTGTAGCAGAAAACCGCAGGACTCAAGGGCAAGCTCGTCGTTGCTTTCAGTTGCAATCTGCGAACATGCAAATTTATCTGGCTGTTCAAATTTTATTTTTAGTTTTCTTCGTTGTTTTCTCGATTATAGATAACTATAAAATATTAGTCTCTTGGTCCCATGCGTTGAAGCTCATGGATGTTTGGCGAAATGAGGTGCGTGGGATACAGTGAGCTTGGGATCCGACATGCGTCTCCCCGGTCTCCTCTGTCCCCTGTGTTCCCTGTCACCCCTGTGCCCCCCGTCTCCCCTGTGCCCCCTGTCTTCCCTGTGCCCCCTGTCTTCCCTGTGCCCCCTGTCTCCCCTGTGCCCCCTGTCTCCCCTGTGCCCCCTGTCTCCCCTGTGCCCCCTGTCTCCCCTGTGCCCCCTGTCTCCCCTGTGTCCCCTGTCTCCCCTGTCTCCCCTGTGCTCCCCGTCTCCCCTGTGCCCCCTGTCTTCCCTGTGCCCCCTGTCTTCCCTGTGCCCCCTGTCATCCCTGTGCCCCTGTCTCCCCTGTGTTCCCTGTCTCCCCTGTGCCCCCCGTCTCCCCTGTGCCCCCTGTCTCCCCTGTGTCCCCTGTCTCCCCTGTGCCCCCTGTCTTCCCTGTGCTTCTGTCTTCCCCGTGTCCCCTGTCTCCCCTGTGCCCCCTGTCTCCCCTGTGCCCCCTGTCTTCCCTGTGCCCCCTGTCTCCCTGTCTCCCCTGTGCCCCCTGTCTCCCCTGTGCCCCCCGTCTCCCCTGTGCCCCCTGTCTCCCCTGTGCCCCCTGTCTTCCCTGTGCCCCCTGTCTCCCTGTCTCCCCTGTGCCCCCTGTCTCCCCTGTGCCCCCTGTCTCCCCTGTGCCCCCTGTCTCCCCTGTGCCCCCTGTGCCCCCTGTCTCCCCTGTGTCCTCTGTGTCTGCATTCTTCCCCAATTTGCAAGTGTTGCTTTTTTGCTTGCGACTTAGTTTAATTGGGGAGATGAAATTCCGCGGCTAAGCTGAACAAAATCGAAGCGGGCCCAGTTTCGGATTCTCAGAGCCCAGTGCAGAGAGGAGTCTGGGCTCCATTATCCCCAACTCTCCGCCAGGCAGTTCCGGGTTCTAACCTGCCGAGGCCTCGAGAAATTTGAGTTGTACTTTAAGTGACAGCTCCCTGCCGGCCTGGTCGGTCAACACCTTGCTGCCAATAGTTTTGTGTATTTCATGTTTTGAAGCGCAAGTAAAATGGTTGCAGTTGTAGGCGGATACCTATGCATGAAATTTGAAATTATAAACACACCAAGAATTATCGAAGCAAAAATCGCGAAAATGCGAATAATCCTTTGTTGTCTACTGACAGTAACTAAACAGTACGCAGAAACATTTTTGAGTCAATAAATTATAAATCATATGAAAAATGTCTGATCGCTTTCATGCAAAAAGTACAGCTAATTTAGCTGAAAGGATGTAGCTGGATTAGCTGGTTTGGTGCGGCTGGATTAGCTGGTTTGGTGCGGCTGGATTAGCTGATTGGGTGAGGCTGGATTAGCTGATTGGGTGTGGCTGGATCAGCTGATTGGGTGAGGCTGTATTAGCTGATTGGGTGTGGCTGGATCAGCTGATTGGGTGAGGCTGATTGAGTGATTGGGTGTGGCTGGATTAGCTGATTGGGTGAGGCTGGATTAGCTGATTGGGTGTGGCTGGATCAGCTGATTGGGTGAGGCTGAATTAGCTGATTGAGTGAGGCTGAATCAGCTGATTGAGTGTGGATGGATCAGCTGATTGAGTGAGGCTGAATCAGCTGATTGAGTGTGGATGGATCAGCTGATTGAGTGTGGCAGAATTAGCAGATTGGGTGTGGCTGGATTAGCTGATTGAGTGAGGCTGAATCAGCTGATTGAGTGTGGATGGATCAGCTGATTGAGTGTGGCAGAATTAGCTGATTGGGTGTGGCTGGATTAGCTGATTGAGTGAGGAGGAATCAGCTGATTGGGTGTGGCTGGATTAGCTGATTGAGTGAGGAGGAATCAGCTGATTGGGTGTGGCTGGATTAGCTGATTGAGTGAGGAGGAATCAGCTGATTGGGTGTGGCTGGATTAGCTGATTGAGTGAGGAGGAATCAGCTGATTGGGTGTGGCTGAATTAGCACAGCATATAGATCAAAATCTGATTGTTTCGCCCATCAGAAACGAGCAGGTGCTCCGCGCCCCAGTGTATGAACAGATCCATTGCACTGGGATAGCACAGAACGGTGACATCCGGAGTTTCCGATTTGCCGAACACACCAGGAATGCCCACCGTCCACAGCAGGGAGCCATCTTCTAGCGATACGGCGCGCACTGTGTGACCCGAGAACTCCGTGACAAAGAGGCGACCCCTGCTGTCAACCAAGATATCGTGCGGCCAATCAAACATTTCCAGGCCTGAGCGTTCGGTAGGGTGCACGGCAACCAGGGCCCGGGTTTGCAGGCACACCTCCACCACGCGGCCCTGCTCTCTTTCAGCCACAAACAGGCGGTTATTCCAGACGGTGAGGCAGCCGAAGTCGGAATCTGGCAGCTGCGGACCCAAATCGAAGACCGTCTGCAGCTGGCCGGTGGACCGGCTGAATGCTCCGATTCTGCTGCCCCCGGCCACGACCAGTAGGTCACCGTCGCCGCGGAAGAATCCCCTGATGCAGCCAAAACTGTCTAGTCGGATTCGATCGATCAGGCGGCCGCTCAAGTCCACAATTGTCAATTCAGACGGTTGAGCAACGAAAACCTCCTGACGTTCGCAGTGAAGTCGCCAGATAGCCAGGTTCCAGTCAATGTCGCTGCTATGGCAATGCATCTTCCTGCTATCGTCCACGGATAGCAACAGAAGTTCGTCCCTCATCTGGATTTTGGTAATGATGCAAGGACTGGGCAGCGACGCGTGGCTGCTATGCGAAGAGTCGGCGGGCACCACACAGGCCGAGGTGTCGACGAAGAACCCGACGGTGTCGTAGCAGACAGTTATGCACTCCACGTTGTTGTCCTCTGTGGTTAATTCTCCAATCCTTACTATATTAGCCGAATCGCCCATTCTCTGAAAAAATAGCAGTTTTCGACAGTTGCTTTCAATACAATTTTGCAAATGCGATGGAGCGACACAAGTTTTAAATATCAAAACTACTGAAATACATCACTTTCCCAACACTAGTTTATATCAGTATTTACGCATTTCTACAGATTGTGGTTGATTGCGTTTATAACTACATTAAATACACGAACCTTTAACATATTCCCTACTATAACGTGCAACAAATGATTGACGCGCCGATTTACACGCAATATAATATTTGCATCGACAAAAAAATTGTTACAACCGAAACTGCATAATGTCAAATATTTAATGGTAAAATGGACAGTGCTACTATGGAAAATTTACAAAAATATGCGTGTAGGTAGCAGAAACTTTTTTACGACGCAAAATTGTTTGTTAGAATTATTTTAGCTTTTGGTATACCAAATTAACTTGTCTGTGTTATTTAACTGCGTTTATAACAGCTCTTACACGTTTGATGTTCCAAACAGTCTTCCAAAATTTATTTACGCGTAAATGTGTTTGCAAAGTAATCAAGCAAAGGACCATTAAGTTTTGGTCCGATGAGCTGCGGTGGGGCAGGACGTCTTCGTTCGATTCAAAGAGCTTTAAAAAAAGCGCAAAAAGTACCGTACCTGTTAAGCGTACAAAAGTAAATGACTTACTGTGTAAATTGTTGAATTGAGGCAATATTTTTATTCTTTTAAAGTGTCTTTTTGCTCTAAATTAAACACAATATCACATTTACTACAGTACTTTTTGTTACTTTCATACAAAACAAAATTTATATATTATAATCCTTTGGACGAAAAGAAAAGAAAATCGCTAATAAAACATTAAAAATCTCTAACAAGTAGAGAAAAAAGTTTTTTAAATTAGAGTGAAAAGCTATTTGTTTTAAATAATCTTACTTTGTTTTCTGGGAAGCAATCAACATTCAATTCTGGTCAAGTTACAATCGCACGAGAGTGTGACGAATTTAGAATTTAGATCATTTAATAATGACGATGTCGATGCCGATATGGTGCGCAACTAGCAAGCTGATCGTTTATTCAATAAATTAACAATGACAATAATCTACTTCTAACATAAAAGATAGCACGAGCGTAGCTTAATAGTTCTAGCAATGAGACGGTGTGAAAGAGAGAGAGATCAGCGAGAACGCGTGGGAGAGAGTAAATAGATTTGAATACTTTTTATCTACAGCTAAATATTTCTGTGAATTATACGGTTAACAAAAATACGTCAACGCTAAAGAAGAAAGTAAAATTTAAGTATAAAGTAGAATGAATGTTATGCTGTACGATACAAAATAAGAAAGAAAAGTAAAATAAAGAAAGTGACATCGTCACACCAGTCACATCAGGCATCAGAGATCGCACGGATAATTACTCGAATGCGTGTTAAAATCTTATTATGAAGTATTCAAAGTAATGTGTATAGCTGGGTCCTGAGGCAAGAACTACTCATGCAGAGCGGGAAACCTCGTTTCTTGGAAATTTTAGGAGGCAGGTTTTTATCGAAAAAATACACTACGGAGATAGGAAGTTCTCATTTTTTCAGCACGGACATTGTTATTGCTTTTGATAGGAGGTAGACCCAATGTTCATATTTTGATTTGAATTGCCTTTCTTATAGATCTATTGACATTCATAAAGCTTTTTGTTTAGAAATTTAGGATTCTGTGACTATGTTATTTTTTTATTTTACTCTAAACATTCCCTGTAGTAGGCCTACAAAAAAAATGAAAATGCCTGGCAACACTTGGCTTGTTGGTTTTATGAATCTATTTTGTTATCTCTGTTATACATATTGCTACACAAATAGCTAAGAATGGTAAAGTAGATAAAAAAAGCCAACAAGAATAAGCTGAGGCATGCAATTTTAATGGTTTCTAGACATTTAAGGACATACAATTGTATACATGCCTAGAATAAAAAATAGGCCTAACAGAATCCTAATTTTCTGAACAAAAAGCTTTATGAATATTAATAGAGCTATAAAAAGCAATAATAGGCCCTATCAACAGATGAACATTGGGTTTGCCTCCTATCAAAAAAAGCAATGCCAATGACAATTTTTGTTCCAAAAATATCAATGAAATCTTCTTATCCCTATGGTTATAATACTATAGTCAGGATTTGATTAATATTACATATGTTCTAATTCCCCACAAATATTTTCAATTATGCACTAGCTACCAGGTAGGCTTATACTAGGCAAAATGCAGTAGGCCCTAGTGCATTGTATTTTCCAATAGCAAGTCCCACATTCCAGATTATATAATAGGCTCCCAGGGCCTAGGCCCTATACACCCAAAAATTTTGGCATACATTGGCCTTGCATGCCAAAAGTTAGGTGTATACAATTGGCATGCATGACACCTAAGAATATAGTATAAATTTCAAGCTTTGGGTATTTAAGCTTATAAAAAAACTTTAAAACAAATGTTTAAGCGTATGAATTTTCTGCTATAAATAGTATAAGCAAGAAAGATTAATAATTAACTTAATTATCTACCAAAAAGGGTCTTTTATGCAATGCAAAAAGGCCATTCATTGTTGCAATACTAGCCTAGATTTGAGAGTGTTGGTGTGCATTTTAAATTTTTGACATGCAGTTGTAACTATTCAATTTTTGTTCAGACATGCACTTAGCATGATCTAAACTAGGCCTATAGGGCAAGTCTTAAAGTTCTTGATCCTTAGTTTACTCTAGTATCAACATAAAAATTTATATTGAAAAAAATGTTCAATGTTTTTTTGATTAAGCTGTTAGGCCTATCCTTTATGAATTTTATAATGTATTTACAAAAGATTTGCTTAACTATATACTCACAACTTTACACTATATAAGCTTTCATTTTTTAAAATATTAAAACTTTATAACTTAAATGCATGATTTTTGTTCTTTTATAAACAATAGTAATGTGACGTAGGCTTTTCTAGATCAAGAATAAGTGTATGTTCACCATATAATGCATGTTGTATACCAAAATTCAGGCCTTTATGCACCATGAGACTTCACAAAAATGTGCACCAAGTGTGCTCTAGCTATTAGTAGTGGATTTAGAAAGGGTGCATATTTTGATTATTTATTTTTTATATAGTAAATACTCATTATTAGGTACATATATATGTACATGATATGCATAAACATGCACTTTAGTAGTTTGCATCCCCATTAAAAAATTTCTAGATCTGTAATTGCCAGTTGTCACAAATGTATATAGAAATTTCTAGCACAAATGACATGATCCAAGTGTGGTTATAGTACATTTTTGGAAAAACAAGCCTCTTAACATTTTCTAAGAAACAAGGTTTCCCATCCTACTAGAGTAGTCCTTGGCCTAAGATTGTCTAGTATAAGTGTGCATTGCTACCAACACTTACGTCTTAAATTCTGCCTTGCTGCTTAATTTTGTTTTTGGAATTTATAGTAATTACTTAAAACTATTTAATAATGGATTCATTTTACATAAATCTGTAATCATAAAATTATACCTCATTTATTGTCATTAAAGTGTCTATCATTGATGTCTTGTTGTTAAAGTGACTGATAGCCACCCTCATGGTATATGATATTAGTGTTAACTCTCAAATGATATTTTGAAGTCTAATTGACCCTAGAATATTTTTTATGTATTTCTTATGGAGAATTTTCTATTATTGTGATCTAACCTTTTAAAGGTGAACCCCTTTGCATTAAACTTTATGTCATAAAACTATTTGCATGATGAATAACGTGCTACCTGTCAAGATTAATTTGGGCCATGGCACTCAGGTCACCCTCAATGACAGGTGAGTTGATTAAAAGGTTTTAAAGCATGCTATAATTTAAAATATTGTCATGTCCACGTGAGCAAGTATTTGACTGGATCCAACTTTCATCTCTGTAAGGTTCACTCAGCTGCAAAAGTTACAGCAGCAGCAGCAGCAGCAACTGCAGCCGCAGCAACTGCAGCCACAGCAAAGACAGGCCACCGCTCTGCCCGGCGCCCCCAGAACCAGCGGCGGCAGCATCGGCAGCTTTGGCATCCAGCGCAGCCCTCTGAAAGGCGTCGCTGACGGCCGAATTCAGCGCAGAGTCGGGCAGCAGCAGCCCGCGGTCGGCGCTGCCGCCGCTGCCCAAATCGCCATTGGAGCCCAGCAGCCGGGCGGCGCTGCTGGAGTCCGCGGCCGGGGAAGGTGCGCCCGCACTTTACCACTGTTTGATGCAGTAATTTTGATGCACTCTCTGACCTCTGATTTCATTGGTTTTGCACCCTCCCTGACCCTCTGATTTCATTGGTTTTGCACCCTCCTTGACCCTCTGATTTCATTGGTTTTGCACCCTCCCTGACCCTCTGATGTCATTGGTTTTGCACCCTCCCTGACCCTCTGATTTCATTGGTTTTGCACCCTCCCTGACCCTCTGATTTCATTGGTTTTGCACCCTCCCTGACCTTCTGATTTCATTGGTTTTGCACCCTCCCTGACCCTCTGATTTCATTGGTTTTGCGCCCTCCCTGACCCTCTGATTTCATTGGTTTTGCACCCTCCCTGACCCTCTGATTTCATTGGTTTTGCACCCTCCCTGACCCAATATACAGTCGATGATTAAGAGGCATTAAATGAAGAGGATATAAAATGAAGATCATCATGCTTCATTCTCTCTTTCAGAGGCCCCGTCACCAACCGGCTTGGCATCAGGCCCGGCAACTCCAGACCTCAGCAGCAGCAGCAGCAGCAGCAGCCACAAAGACCTGCTGCCGGGGCTGTCGGTATCGGCAGAGGTCGCGGCGGCCGCGGCGGCGGCTCCTTTAGCGGCAGTGGCGGCGGCGGCGGCGGCGGCCCAAGTAAAGACGATCTGGATAAGGAACTCGACGCGTACATGATTAACACTGGGCGTTAATGTGACAGTAGACAGTAAATTTTCACCCGGTAACCGACTTATTGGCTATGTAATATGTTTGCATATTTTAGTAATTGTGTACTCTCATATCGCATAGGACTTTAAACTGACACTCAGAGTCATTGTAGGGAATTAAAAAAAATGAAAATGTATCCATTGTATTTGCTTTAATTTCAATGAGTTGATTTTGTATAATTTAAAATTGAACGTTTTCTAATAATTTTATTTAGGGTATATTATCCAAATAAACAATATATGAGCATTTTATCTACTTAAATGCGTGTTCAGTAGTATGTACAGTGTATTGTTTGTTAAGTAAACTTGTTAATGTTTCAGTGTTATCGAGGGCTTAACAGTACAGGGAATCGTTATTTTGTCGTTCATTCATTTCTTATTCTCAGAATCGCCCCTCTAACCAATTAAAAATCCCCCTATAACCCATTCAGAATCGCTCTCTATCCCATTCAGAATCGCTCTCTATCCCATTCAGAATCGCTCTCTATCCCATTCAGAATCTCCCTCTATCCCATTCAGAATCGCTCTCTATCCCATTCAGAATCGCTCTCTATCCCATTCAGAATCGCTCTCCATCCCATTCAGAATCGCTCTCTATCCCATTCAGAATCACTCTCTTTCCCATTCAGAATCGCCAACTCAATTCAAAGCAATCTGCTTCAGCTCTAATTGGACTCAAATGCACTCTCCAGAACGAAATCCCAGATGAAAAATCGTGAAGACAGCGACGATGACCCTCTAGAAGAAGAAGCAGAAGCAACAATGTCTGCCGGAGAAGAGGCCAGTGCGGATGCACCAGAGGAGGATCACGCGGCCCTGCTGAGCGGCCTGCGCCGCACCCTCAAAGTGGATGGACGCCGACGTTCGGAGCGCCGACCTCCGTCATCGGCCATGGACGTCCACGGACTGCGCTCGGCCGGTGGCGCGGCGTCCTCGATGCGGCAGATTCTGGCCACGGCGCTGGGCGGCAAGGCCGCTAAACGGGCGGTCGGCCAGGAGCTGCGGGCGGCCAAACGGCGGCACCGGGTGCTGGAGGCGCCAGCGAAGCTGACGGAGGCCAAGTCGCAGCGGATCGCGGCATATGAGAGAGCGAATAAGGTGAGGCTCGGATCTTTGAGAATTGCATTAGCCGTTCGAGGCGGCACTTGAAACTCGCCTACTAGACTCTACCCTCATTGAGAATGGCCCTCTTCTCCAATTTAGAATCTCCTCCCATTGAGAATCTCCCCCTCCTATTGAGAATCGCCCTCTTCTCCCATTAAGAATCGCCTTCTTCCCCATTGAGAATCGCCCTCTAAGTCCCTCCAAGATTGGTGCGCCCAGCGCCAAAGCTCCTTACCAAGATTTGCGTGTGACCTCCCAGGACCTCGGCCGCTGGTATGGCTACGTCGAGCGGAATCGCCTGTCTGAGGAGGTGAGCTTCCCGCTGCCCGCCACCGGCGCCCCGCGGCCGCAGTCCGTCTCCGACTATCGCCAGCGGGCCCGCGTCGACATCGCCGTTGCAATGAGCGCCGATCCTGACAGCGCCAAAGGCGAATCTGGCGCTGCTCCAACGACGTCGGCGCCAGTCGTCGACGACCTCGAGAGTCGGCTGTACCGCCGGCTGTACAACCAGACGGCCATCGCCGAGGCTGCCGGCCTGGCCGCCGGGAATCCGCAGCAGCAGCAGAAAAACCCAAATCAGCTCGATGGCGCCAAAGTTCGCGAGCGCCTGGCCTCGAACCGGCGCCTAATAGCTCGGCGCCATTTCTTAGAAGAGAAGCTGAAGCGCCAGTCGCGGATTAAATCCAAATCCTACAGGAAGCACGCTCGCCGGGCCAAGCTCAAGCAGGAGGAGGCCGAGCTGACCGCTCTGAAGGACTCGGACCCGGCCGCGTTCGCCGAGCGCATGGCGGCGCTGGAGCGGGCGCGCGCAGACGAGCGGATCAGCCAGCGGCACCGGGGCGGCAGCAAGTTCGCCAGGCAGCAGAAGTTGCGGGCCAAGTTTGACGACGCGGCCAGGCAGGCGGTGCAGGACATGATCCAGCGGGGCAAGGAGCTCACCGAGAAGACCGACGGCGATGCCAATGGCGACAGCAGCGGCGAGGATAGCGATGCCAAATCTAGCGGCGATGAGGCCGCCGTCCAGCTTCCCGAGGATCTTGTTGACGATTGGAATGACGGCACCGCGGAGGAGGACAAGGACGAGACTGTGCCAGCCAGCCTGCGGCCCGCCAGGTCCACGGGGTGAGTGGCTGGTAGGGTGGGAGTAGAGGGGAGAGTAGTGAGTAGGCTGGGAGAGTAGGGAGTAGGTAGAGAGAGCAGGGAGTAGATGGGACAGTAGGGAGTAGATGGGACAGTAGGGATTAGATTGGACAGTAGGGAGTGAATGGGAGAGTAGGGAGTAGATTCGACAGTAGGGAGTGAATGGGAGAGTAGGGAGTAGATGGGACAGTAGGGAGTAGATGGGACAATAGGGAGTAGATGGGACAGTAGGGAGTAGATGGGACAGTAGGGAGTAGATGGGAGAGTAGGGAGTAGATGGGAGGGTATGGAGTAGATGGGAGGTATGGAGTAGATGGGACAGTAGGGAGTAGATGGGACAGTAGGGAGTAGATGGGACAGTAGGGAGTAGATGGGACAGTAGGGAGTAGATGGGACAGTAGGAAGTAGATGGGACAGTAGGGAGTAGATGGGACAGTAGGGAGTAGATGGGACAGTAGGGAGTAGATGGGAGAGTAGGGAGTAGATGGGAGGGTATGGAGTAGATGGGAGGTATGGAGTAGATGGGACAGTAGGGAGTAGATGGGAGAGTAGGGAGTAGATGGGAGGGTATGGAGTAGATGGGAGGTATGGAGTAGATGGGACAGTAGGGAGTAGATGGGACAGTAGGGAGTAGATGGGACAGTAGGGAGTAGATGAGACAGTAGGGAGTAGATGGGACAGTAGGGAGTAGATGGGACAGTAGGGAGTAGATGGGAGAGTAGGGAGTAGATGGGAGGGTATGGAGTAGATGGGAGGTATGGAGTAGATGGGACAGTAGGGAGTAGATGGGACAGTAGGGAGTAGATGGGACAGTAGGGAGTAGATGGGAGAGTAGGGAGTAGATGGGAGGGTATGGAGTAGATGGGAGGTATGGAGTAGATGGGACAGTAGGGAGTAGATGAGACAGTAGGGAGTAGATGGAGAGTAGGGAGTAGATGGGAGGGTATGGAGTAGATGGGAGGTATGGAGTAGATGGGACAGTAGGGGGTAGATGGGACAGTAGGGAGTAGATTGGACAGTAGGGAGTAGATGGGACAGTAGGGAGTAGATGGGACAGTAGGGAGTAGATGGGAGAGTAGGGAGTAGATGGGAGGGTATGGAGTAGATGGGAGGTATGGAGTAGATGGGACAGTAGGGAGTAGATGGGACAGTAGGGAGTAGATGGGACAGTAGGGAGTAGATGGGAGAGTAGGGAGTAGATGGGAGGGTATGGAGTAGATGGGAGGTATGGAGTAGATGGGACAGTAGGGAGTAGATGAGACAGTAGGGAGTAGATGGGAGAGTAGGGAGTAGATGGGAGGGTATGGAGTAGATGGGAGGTATGGAGTAGATGGGACAGTAGGGGGTAGATGGGACAGTAGGGAGTAGATTGGACAGTAGGGAGTAGATGGGACAGTAGGGAGTAGATGGGACAGTAGGGAGTAGATGGGACAGTAGGGAGTGAATGGGAGAGTAGGGAGTTGATGGCAGGGTATTGATTAGATAGGATGGTATGGAGTAGATGGGACAATAGACAGCGGATAATTATATATTGAGCTTTTATTCTTCTGTTTGACTGTCTATCATATTGACGCTTCCCCTCCAGACTCAGCGCGGCCTCATCAACTCTTGCCTCATCAGCCGGACAGAAGCGGCAGCAGCAGCAGCGCAGTCTGGAACTCGACCTCAGCCACATGCCCTCTCTGCCAACCGTCGACGCCGCCGGAGACGAAGACGGCGACGCCCTGGAGGCCGCCTCGTCCAGGCGGAGCTTGGCCCGCCTGCGCACCGACGAACTGCTGGCCGAGGAGGTGGCCGAGACCGAAGCCGACGCCAAGGCCGACTTTGAGCGGGAGAAGGCCGCCGTGGCTGACGAGGTGCGATCGCTGTAACCCCGCTACTCTGCTCATAGCTACTCTGCTCATAGAAACTCTGCTCAAAGCTACTCTGCTCAAAGCTACTCTGCTCATAGCTACTCTGCTCATAGCTACTCTGCTCATAGAAACTCTGCTCAAAGCTACTCTGCTCATAGCTACTCTGCTCATAGCTACTCTGCTCATAGAAACTCTGCTCAAAGCTACTCTGCTCATAGCTACTTTGCTCATAGCTACTCTGCTCATAGCTACTCTGCTCATAGCTTACTCTGCTCATAGAAACTCTGCTCAAAGCTACTCTGCTCATAGCTACTCTGCTCATAGCTACCCTGCTCATAGAAACTCTGCTCAAAGCTACTCTGCTCATAGCTACTCTGCTCATAGCTACTCTGCTCATAGCTACTCTGCTCATAGAAACTCTGCTCAAAGCTACTCTGCTCATAGCTACTCTGCTCATAGCTACTCTGCTCAAAGCTACTCTGCTCAAAGCTACTCTGCTCATAGCTACTCTGCTCAAAGCTACTCTGCTCATAGAAACTCTGCTCAAAGCTACTCTGCTCATAGCTACTCTGCTCATAGCTACTCTGCTCAAAGCTACTCTGCTCATAGAAACTCTGCTCAAAGCTACTCTGCTCATAGCTACTCTGCTCAAAGCTACTCTGCTCATAGAAACTCTGCTCAAAGCTACTCTGCTCATAGCTACTCTGCTCATAGCTACTCTGCTCATAGAAACTCTGCTCAAAGCTACTCTGCTCATAGAAACTCTGCTCAAAGCTACTCTGCTCATAGCTACTCTGCTCAAAGCTACTCTGCTCAAAGCTACTCTGCTCATAGCAACTCTGCTCAAAGCTACTCTGCTCAAAGCTACTCTGCTCATAGCTACTGCCCAAAGCTGCTCAAAGCAATCCAGCCGAGTCCATTCCAGTCCACCCCACTCGATTCCAGGAGCAGCCAAAAGACGTGGACCTGTTCCTGCCCGGCTGGAACACCTGGACAGGCCCCGGCACCCGGCCAGTGTCCGAGGAGCGCCGCCAGAAATTCGTCATCAAGGCGCCTCGCCGGCAGCGCCGGGACGCAGCCCACGGTCACGTGATCATCCGGGAGCGGCTGGGCGCAGGCCAGGCGCTGCGCCGCCATCTGGTCAAAGGCGTGCCGTTCCCTTACGCCAACGCTGAGCAATTCGAGGGCGCGATGCGAGCCCCGGTCTGCCGCGAGTTCAACTCCATCCAGGCGCACAAACGGCTGACCGCGCCGCGGGTGTCCGTGCTGATGGGCCGGCGCATCGGCCCCGTGCCCAAGGACGCCATCCTGCGCAGGAAGCGGGCCCAGCGGACCAGCGCCGATATTGTCAAAGGGAAATAGGCATAGCCAACTACTCACAGTAGTCAGGCGCGCATGCCTGCAAGTTTTTATTTTACCCATTAGGGTATACCTAGCAAAAAGCTTCCTACTTTCAGTTCAGTAGCAAAGAAGAATACATTAGCTATTTTTTTTAAAATAAAGGCAGCTGAGATGACTTTGATAAGTTTAGAAGCCAAGCTTGCAGGCGTAAACAGCTTGCTAATCGGTTTAGCAATAATGTACATTGGCCACTGAAATGTACATGGCAGAGTTTGGCTGGAACAACCGAGGAAGGCAATAAAAATTGGGTGGCGGGCAGGGGTAGAGGTTCTGTGTGGACTTTAGGGGTTTAAGCTTGGGGGGTAAGAGTCTTGTCTAAAAAAAATTAAAATGCTTCAGTTTAACTTACTACTGAACTGAAAGTAGCTTGCATGCAAATTTGCTGAGTTGCCCATCTAGTAAGTCTAGTATCTGTGCTCTATGCCCAGCATCTGTGTTAGAAAGTGTGACTAGACGCACAGCCCCCCTTTGGGGTATGCACTTTCGTGGAAGCGTTGACATCAAATAAACTAATAAATGCAATTAGATATCTTTTGTATGCATTTTCTTCTATTGGTTTTGCTTGTCAATTTTTGTTGCCTATTGGATTAATAAAATGTTGCCCGTCTATCGCGTGAACCACGATCTGCGATCGGCATTGTTTGAAGCTTTGGAATTCTGTTTTTGTCGCTTAATTAACAGGTATTAATTAATTGTCACAGACTCGTTTGTGTAGGAAATCTTCGTCTCTGGTCTGAGAGGTGATTATCTGTTCTATAATAGGGCATATCATAGGTATATCAACTGTCAACTGTCTAGGGGATGACTGTCAACTGTCTAGAAAATGATTATTATTTGTCAGCTCGTAGGAAGTAATGATCATGTTACTAGGAAATGATTATCATGCTACCTAGGAAGTGATTATCATGCTACCTAGGAAGTGATTATCATGCTACTTAGGAAGTGATTATCATGCTACCTAGGAAGTGATTATCATGCTACTTAGGAAGTGATTATCATGCTACCTAGGAAGTGATTATCATGCTAGTGAAAAATGATTATCATGCTACCTAGGAAGTGATTATCATGCTACCTAGGAAGTGATTATCATGTTACTAGGAAATGATTATCATGCTACCTAGGAAGTGATTATAATGCTACCTAGGAAGTGATTATCATGCTACTAGGAAACGATAATGATGCTACTAGGAAATGACTATCATGCTACCTAGAAAATGATAATCATGCTAGTGAAAAATGATTGTCATGCTAGTGAGAAATGATTATAGTTCCAGCAAGTGATTATCGCTGGTCTATGTGATTATTTCACTCGCCCGTCATCGTTCCCATCGTCCAACTTTGATGACAAGCAGCCTCCCAGCCCTAACAGCTGTCTGATTCCCATTGCCGAAGCGCCAGAAAAATCCTAAATCCTCATCGCCGCAATGTCCCAGGCCGCCGATGCCACAGCCGCGGCTGGCGCAGCCGCTGACGATTCGCAGGCGCTGCCGCCTTCCCTGAACCCCGGGCCGCCTCCCATCACGAAGGTGATCGTCCACCCGCTGGTGCTGCTGTCCGTGGTGGATCACTACAATCGCCTGGAGAAGGTCAGCGTCGGGCATCGCCGCTGCATCGGCGTGTTGCTGGCAGTCGCCAAGGCGACGTACTGGACATCAGCAACAGCTTCGCCATCCCGTTCGAGGAGGACCCGCGCGACCGGTCCGTGTGGTTCCTGGACCACGACTACCTGGAGACCATGTTCGGCATGTTCAAGAAGGTCAACGCCAAGGAGCGCATCGTCGGCTGGTACCACAGCGGCCCGCGGCTCTGCCAGAACGACATCGGCATCAACGAGCTGATTGGAAAATTCTGCGTCAGCGGCAGCCCCGTTCTGGTCATCGTCAGCATCAAGGAGACGAGGGCCTGCCAACCGAGGCC
The DNA here is from genome assembly GCA_002269645.1 of Macrostomum lignano. NCBI lineage: Eukaryota > Metazoa > Platyhelminthes > Macrostomidae > Macrostomum > Macrostomum lignano. The sequence continues at coordinate 67,425 of NIVC01001813.1, read as the reverse complement.
TACACGGCCATCGAGGAGGTCCACGACGATGGCCGGCCGCCGTCGAAGACTTGGAATCACCTGGCTAGCGAGATCGGCGCCGAGGAGGCCGAGGAGGTCGGCGTGGAGCACCTGCTCCGCGACATCAAAGACTCCACGGTTGGCACCCTGTCCCAGAGGATCGCCTCGCAGCGCAGCGGCCTGCGCGGTTTCCACGCCCAGCTGAAGGAGATCAACGCCTACTTAGAGGACGTCATCTCCGGTCGGCTACCAATCAATCACCAGATTGCCTATCGACTGCAGGTGAGGCCTGGGGCAGTGGCCTCTATGAATTCATGTTTTGCTGTCTTTAGAGAGGTCATCTAAGGTCATGAAATTGGTGTCATTAAGGGTGTCCTAGGAAATTTCATTAAAGGTTTTCTAGGAAGGGGCATTAGGGTGTCCTAGGAAGGGTCATTAAGGTGTCCTAGGAAGGCTCATTAAGGTGTCCTAGGAAGGGTCATCCTACAAAAGGTCATAAATTTTAGTTGACTGATTTAGTATGCCTCGACTCTGGCGTCATTAATCGTAGAAGCGGCCATTTCAAATGCTATTTGAGTGATGTCGGTTTGTGAGCACCGCCCGTGAGTTCCCATCAGACACCGGTGCCCCCCTGTTCCCCTGCCGCCCGCAGGACACGGTGAACCTGCTGCCCGACATATCCCTGCCGGAGTTCGTCCGCGCGCTGTACATGCAGACCAACGACCAGGCCCTGGTGATCTACCTGTCCTCCATGCTGCGCTCCATCCTGGCTCTGGACGACCTCATCGACAACAAGCTGCAGAACCGGGAGACAGAGAAAGAAGAGACCGACCAGCTGCAGGCGGCCCGGGCCAAAGCTGCCGCCGCCGCTGCCTCAGCGGCCGCTGCGCCAGACGGCAAGAAGCCGGCCGAGGACCAGCCGCCTTCCTCCGACAAGCCCGACTCCGGCGAGAAGAAGCGATGAAGCAGCCGCCGCGAGTCATCGGTCGCCTCTCCGTCAAAAGAACATTGTGTACTTTGTTCCTCACTGTCTCTCTCTCCAGGCTCTGCTTCTCCTCCCGCCTGCCGCGGGTTCGTCTTATTTTGGACAAGAAATTGATTGCTTGTCAGTGAATTTCATGCCCACCTGCTGCAGTTAAACAGTTTTTTAATCTACAGCACATAACCTGCGACATTGACGTCCTACTTGAAGTAGTAAAACTTTGATAATATTTCACTAGTGATGGAACATTCTGAAGGTTTAATAATTATCCAGCTATGTAAGACATCCGGGTAGCTTTCCTATACTAAATATAAATCTACTAATTGGTATGCCGGCACACAAATACACGAGCAGACAAGTTTCGCTTATTATATAATTACCAAGCTTGCAATTTTTTCGTGAAACTGCCTGCGAATTAAAGTTTAATTTTTGCATATTATGTCGTGTGTGCTTTGGTTTACTCTGGGGTGTGGCTTCTGGTTTATTCCGGTATGGGCCGTTGTGTGGGCTGTGGTGTGGGCCGTTGTGTGGGCTGTGGTGTGGGCCGTTGTGTGGGCTGTGGTGTGGGCTGTGGTGTGGGCCGTTGTGTGGGCCGTTGTGTGGACTGTGATTTAGGCTGTGGTGTGGGCTGTGGTTTGGGCTGTGGTGTGGGCTGTGGTTTGGGCTGTGGTGTGGGCTGTGGTTTGGGCTGTAGTTTAGGCTGTGCTGTGGGCCGTGGTTTGGATCGTGGTGTAGACTGTGATTTAGGCTGTGGTGTGGGCTGTGGTTTGGGCTGTGGTTTAGGTTGTGCTAGTGGGCCGTGGTTTGGATCATGGTGTGGGCTGTGGTTTGGGCTGTAGTTTAGGCTGTGGTGTGGGCTGTGGTTTGGATCATGGTGTGGACTGTGATTTAGGCTGTGCTGTGGGCCGTGGTTTGGGCTGTGGTTTAGGTTGTGCTAGTGGGCCGTGGTTTGGATCATGGTGTGGGCTGTGGTTTAGCCTACTGTTTTGGCCATCGCAAAAGCCAAGACTGGTGACAAGAATGCAGAGTTTTTGGCAATAAATAACGAGCACAAGTGCAGCAAGTGGGATGTCTTATTAGCAGTCAAGTTGCAGTCAAATTGATTCCGAGCTGTTGTGTATTTTCGCATCAGCTGCACTTTGGGTTAAATTAACTTCAGGTCAAAGCGGGTCATTCGGATTTAAGCAATGAGGCGCAGGGTGAGCAGACGGGTGAGTCGGTTTGAACAAAAAAATGATGCTGCATGCGGTTCAAGCATTCGGTTGCTGGGAGTAATGTAGGAGGAGTAAATTATGCCATCGGTTGAGGCAGCGTGCAGTTACAGCAGTTCAGGAGCCTCGGGTTTTTTAAATCACAGACTAGCGGTTTCTGCAGCTCCTGGCTGGCAGGTAAAAAATAAGTATTGGCTGCTTGTGCTGGTACGGTAACCAAGTTGGAGCTCTGTTGATTTGCAACAGGCTCCAGTAGAATCACTACAGTTAGTGGCGTTTGCCTTACTGCATGGGTAGGAGGCGGGTTACAGGCAGCGGGCATGCTGTAAGCAGAAAAATTATTTGTTGAAATAAAAAATCTGATCTCATTAGTACGCATGCACTTTGATGAGCAAATAATTAATACGCGTTCGTTCCCGACAGTCCTTCGCAGCTGCTCACCGCAGTCAGCGGCCGCACTCCGGGCACAGAATCTCGTCTCCATCAGTGAGGAAGCCCTTGCCAACCAGGTTGATGTCGCACTTGTAGCACACGAAGCACTCCGAGTGCCAGTGCCGCTCCTCGAACGAGATGAACTTGCAGCCTCCGAAACCTGCGTGTGTGTGCGATAAATATTTGCTTGATCCATGCCGCTACATTGGCGACTCAGCTGCGCCAGTCTGTTGGCACAACGTGCATATTGCCTCTGAGAGTTTCTCTCGGAAACTCAGGAATGACTTCTGCGATTCACGCCACGAATATCAACAACCCAACCCAAAGGCGACTGCGTGCACTACTTGACATCCGCCTACATGTTATGTCCATGTGTGAGCACTAATGGGTCAGCGGAACGAGTATGACTGCTTGCCTCATCGCATTCTGTGAATCGAATGTCGCCTTGATTCTCGGCATCGCTAAAAAGCCGCTCTACCTAGCCAGGTGTGCAGATAGTCAGGTGTACAGCCAATGGCGCAGTCTCTGTAATTGCGCGCGGGTTGTTCTACCGCAGCTCAGAGCTGCCATCTTGTCCCACCAGGGGTGAACTGCAGCTCAGAGCTAAATTTGCTTTGGCAGTCTAAGCAAGCCTTTTCATATCTGCGTAATAACTACAAAGTACGGGGGCCGTAGCCCAGCGGTAGTGCAGCTGCTCTGGTGTGCCAGCGACCCAGGCTCGATTCCAAGTGCAGTCACATTGATTTGGGGCTGAATTGGAATCTCGGCTTGGCTCTGCTCGTGCAATTAACGGCCTTGAGGGCCAACCCCCCAAGGCGCAGTGAAGTGTACATGCCTAACGATAATATAAAGTTTGGGCCGCTGTACACTCCTGTGTGAGTGTGTGCCTGCGTACGTATCCGCGCGCTTGTATGCCTGCTCAGAGGAGTCGGCGGAATGGGCAATAATGCCTCTCGCCGGTTGTGTGCCTATGTCGCATAAAGTGCGCCAGGGTGCACCAACCCCCCTGCCTCTAATAAAAAAAACTACTGTACAAAGTACACGACGTACTATGCTTACCTGCAGCGCCGGTGAAAAATCCGCTGGCAACACTCGACTAGCGACTCCAACTAGAAAATTATACAAGCCTTAACATGCATAAGCACGCGTGATACTCACCAGTTATTGGCTGGGTGCACCTGCAGCACTTCTTAGCAAACAGCTGCCCGTAGCACTCGGCGCAGTAGGGCTTCTCGTCCTTGCTGGTGAACTTCACCCCCGCCAGCTGGGTGGTGCAATTGGCGCACACCAGGCACTCCTTGTGGTACGGATCGCCTTTGTAGGTGACTCCTCCCCGTTTAATCACCTGAGTGCACTTGGAGCAGCGCTGCGCGTACTTCTCCTCGTAGCAGGGCACGCAGCAGACGTCCTGGTCGCGCGGGATGAAGGACTTGGTGCCGATGGGCAGGCGGCACTCCAGGCAGAGGAAGCACTCTTCGTGCCACTGCTTGCCGCGGTACTCGTACTTGCGCATGCCGGCGCGAAACACCTGCGGGTTGTTGGAGGATCTGGCCGTGGTGATGCTCTGACCTTGAGTCGCAGCTGCCATGGCTGAACCCTAACTATCCCTTTAATCCTTGGTCTACCAAAAACTCCCAATGGACCCTTGGCATCTGAGCAACCCTTCCCATGAGCCACAGCAATTCCCCCATAAGTTTTGACATCTCAGCACATGGCATTCTATACATCTTTGCTGCTGGCAGATGCCGCTTAACTCGTGGCACTGATAGTCTGCAGGTAAAGCGCCAATGTCAATCTCACCTTGCTGCAACCGTCGCAGCGGGCGGCGAACTTCTCGTCGTGACAGTCAGAACAGAACAGAGCCTCCTCCTTGGTGGCAAATGGCTTGTCAACCAGGCTGGTGCTGCAGGAGCTGCACTTAAAACAGCGCTCGTGCCAGTGGCGGTCCTTGTAGGACAGGTCCTGCGGGTGCGGTGGGTTTCATGGGGGGGGGGCAGTCTGAGCTCACAAACTCACCCACTCACGGACTCACAAAACTCATTAACTCATGAACTTAGAAACTGACCACAGCCTCTCACCTTAGAATCGCAGCCTATTTTGTCCTTGCACTGTTCGCAGGTGTTGGCAAAGATGTCCTCGTAGCACTGAATGCAAAACGGTTTCTCCTCGCGCAGAATGTACCGATGCCCTGTGAGCGACTTGTCGCAGTTCGAGCAGGCGAAGTGGCCCGTGTGATGGTCGCCCTCCATGGAGCGGGTCAGCTCCACCGAGAAGATGAGCTTGAATCGATGGGGAGAGTGCGTTTCTTAGATCCTCCCGATGCAAGTTCGAGACGAGCGAGTCACTGCTCTCCAAATCTCCCCACTGCCCTCCCAATCTCCTCACTGCCCTCCCAATCTCCTCACTGCCCTCCAGATCTCCTCACTGCCCTCCCAATCTCCCCACTGTCCTCCCAATCTCCTCACTGTCCTCCCAATCTCCCCACTGTCCTCCCAATCTCCCCACTGTCCTCCCAATCTCCCCACTGCCCTCCCAATCTCCCCACTGCCCTCCCAATCTCCTCACTGCCCTCCCAATCTCCTCACTGCCCTCCCAATCTCCCCACTGCCCTCCCAATCTCCTCACTGCCCTCCCAATCTCCTCACTGCCCTCCCAATCTCCTCACTGCCCTCCCAATCTCCTCACTGCCCTCCCAATCTCCTCACTGCCCTCCCAATCTCCCCACTGCCCTCCCAATCTCCCCACTGCCCTCCCAATCTCCCCACTGCCCTCCCAATCTCCTCACTGCCCTCCCAATCTCCCCACTGCCCTCCCAATCTCCCCACTGTCCTCCCAATATCCCCACTGCCTTCCCAATCTCCTCACTGCCCTCCCAATCTCCTCACTGCTCTCCCAATCTCCTCACTGTCCTCCCAATCTCCTCACTGCTCTCCCAATCTCCTCACTGCCCTCCCAATCTCCTCACTGCCCTCCCAATCTCCCCACTGCCCTCCCAATCTCCCCACTGTCCTCCCAATATCCTTACTGCCTTCCCAATCTCCTCACTGCCCTCCAGATCTCCCCACTGCCTTCCCAATCTCCTCACTGCCCTCGAATCTCCCCACTGCCCTCCCAATCTCCCCACTGCCCTCCCAATCTCCCCACTGCCCTCCCAATCTCCTCACTGCCCTCCCAATCTCCCCACTGCCCTCCCAATCTCCTCACTGCCCTCCCAATCTCCCCACTGCCCTCCCAATCTCCCCACTGTCCTCCCAATATCCCCACTGCCTTCCCAATCTCCTCACTGCCCTCCCAATCTCCTCACTGCTCTCCCAATCTCCTCACTGTCCTCCCAATCTCCTCACTGCCCTCCCAATCTCCTCACTGCCCTCCCAATCTCCTCACTGCCCTCCCAATCTCCCCACTGCCCTCCCAATCTCCCCACTGCCCTCCCAATCTCCTCACTGCCCTCCCAATCTCCTCACTGCCCTCCCAATCTCCCACTGCCCTCCCAATCTCCTCACTGCCCTCCCAATCTCCCCACTGCCCTCCCAATCTCCCCACTGCCCTCCCAATCTCCCCACTGCCCTCCCAATCTCCTCACTGCCCTCCCAATCTCCCCACTGCCCTCCCAATCTCCTCACTGCCCTCCCAATCTCCCCACTGCCCTCCCAATCTCCCCACTGTCCTCCCAATCTCCCCACTGCCCTCCCAATCTCCCCACTGCCCTCCCAATCTCCTCACTGCCCTCCCAATCTCCTCACTGCCCTCCCAATCTCCCCACTGCCCTCCCAATCTCCTCACTGCCCTCCCAATCTCCTCACTGCCCTCCCAATCTCCTCACTGCCCTCCCAATCTCCTCACTGCCCTCCCAATCTCCTCACTGCCCTCCCAATCTCCCCACTGCCCTCCCAATCTCCCCACTGCCCTCCCAATCTCCCCACTGCCCTCCCAATCTCCTCACTGCCCTCCCAATCTCCCCACTGCCCTCCCAATCTCCCCACTGTCCTCCCAATATCCCCACTGCCTTCCCAATCTCCTCACTGCCCTCCCAATCTCCTCACTGCTCTCCCAATCTCCTCACTGTCCTCCCAATCTCCTCACTGCTCTCCCAATCTCCTCACTGCCCTCCCAATCTCCCCACTGCCCTCCCAATCTCCCCACTGCCCTCCCAATCTCCCCACTGTCCTCCCAATATCCTTACTGCCTTCCCAATCTCCTCACTGCCCTCCCAATCTCCTCACTGCCCTCCCAATCTCCTCACTGCCCTCCCAATCTCCCCACTGCCCTCCCAATCTCCCCACTGCCCTCCCAATCTCCCACTGCCCTCCCAATCTCCTCACTGCCCTCCCAATCTCCCCACTGCCCTCCCAATCTCCTCACTGCCCTCCCAATCTCCCCACTGCCCTCCCAATCTCCCCACTGTCCTCCCAATATCCCCACTGCCTTCCCAATCTCCTCACTGCCCTCCCAATCTCCTCACTGCTCTCCCAATCTCCTCACTGTCCTCCCAATATCCCCACTGCCTTCCCAATCTCCTCACTGCCCTCCCAATCTCCTCACTGCCCTCCCAATCTCCCCACTGCCCTCCCAATCTCCTCACTGCCCTCCCAATCTCCTCACTGCCCTCCCAATCTCCTCACTGCCCTCCCAATCTCCTCACTGCCCTCCCAATCTCCTCACTGCCCTCCCAATCTCCCCACTGCCCTCCCAATCTCCCCACTGCCCTCCCAATCTCCCCACTGCCCTCCCAATCTCCTCACTGCCCTCCCAATCTCCCCACTGCCCTCCCAATCTCCCCACTGTCCTCCCAATATCCCCACTGCCTTCCCAATCTCCTCACTGCCCTCCCAATCTCCTCACTGCTCTCCCAATCTCCTCACTGTCCTCCCAATCTCCTCACTGCTCTCCCAATCTCCTCACTGCCCTCCCAATCTCCCCACTGCCCTCCCAATCTCCCCACTGCCCTCCCAATCTCCCCACTGTCCTCCCAATATCCTTACTGCCTTCCCAATCTCCTCACTGCCCTCCCAATCTCCTCACTGCCCTCCCAATCTCCTCACTGCCCTCCCAATCTCCCCACTGCCCTCCCAATCTCCCCACTGCCCTCCCAATCTCCCCACTGCCCTCCCAATCTCCTCACTGCCCTCCCAATCTCCCCACTGCCCTCCCAATCTCCTCACTGCCCTCCCAATCTCCCCACTGCCCTCCCAATCTCCCCACTGTCCTCCCAATATCCCCACTGCCTTCCCAATCTCCTCACTGCCCTCCCAATCTCCTCACTGCTCTCCCAATCTCCTCACTGTCCTCCCAATATCCCCACTGCCTTCCCAATCTCCTCACTGCCCTCCCAATCTCCTCACTGCTCTCCCAATCTCCTCACTGTCCTCCCAATCTCCTCACTGCTCTCCCAATCTCCTCACTGCCCTCCCAATCTCCCCACTGCCCTCCCAATCTCCCCACTGCCCTCCCAATCTCCCCACTGTCCTCCCAATATCCTTACTGCCTTCCCAATCTCCTCACTGCCCTCCAGATCTCCCCACTGCCTTCCCAATCTCCTCACTGCCCCTCGAATCTCCCCACTGCCCTCCCAATCTCCCCACTGCCCTCCCAATCTCCCCACTGCCCTCCCAATCTCCTCACTGCCCTCCCAATCTCCCCACTGCCCTCCCAATCTCCTCACTGCCCTCCCAATCTCCCCACTGCCCTCCCAATCTCCCCACTGTCCTCCCAATATCCCCACTGCCTTCCCAATCTCCTCACTGCCCTCCCAATCTCCTCACTGCTCTCCCAATCTCCTCACTGTCCTCCCAATCTCCTCACTGCCCTCCCAATCTCCTCACTGCCCTCCCAATCTCCTCACTGCCCTCCCAATCTCCCCACTGCCCTCCCAATCTCCCCACTGCCCTCCCAATCTCCTCACTGCCCTCCCAATCTCCTCACTGCCCTCCCAATCTCCCCACTGCCCTCCCAATCTCCTCACTGCCCTCCCAATCTCCCCACTGCCCTCCCAATCTCCCCACTGCCCTCCCAATCTCCCCACTGCCCTCCCAATCTCCTCACTGCCCTCCCAATCTCCCCACTGCCCTCCCAATCTCCTCACTGCCCTCCCAATCTCCCCACTGCCCTCCCAATCTCCCCACTGTCCTCCCAATCTCCCCACTGCCCTCCCAATCTCCCCACTGCCCTCCCAATCTCCTCACTGCCCTCCCAATCTCCTCACTGCCCTCCCAATCTCCCCACTGCCCTCCCAATCTCCTCACTGCCCTCCCAATCTCCTCACTGCCCTCCCAATCTCCTCACTGCCCTCCCAATCTCCTCACTGCCCTCCCAATCTCCTCACTGCCCTCCCAATCTCCCCACTGCCCTCCCAATCTCCCCACTGCCCTCCCAATCTCCCCACTGCCCTCCCAATCTCCTCACTGCCCTCCCAATCTCCCCACTGCCCTCCCAATCTCCCCACTGTCCTCCCAATATCCCCACTGCCTTCCCAATCTCCTCACTGCCCTCCCAATCTCCTCACTGCTCTCCCAATCTCCTCACTGTCCTCCCAATCTCCTCACTGCTCTCCCAATCTCCTCACTGCCCTCCCAATCTCCCCACTGCCCTCCCAATCTCCCCACTGCCCTCCCAATCTCCCCACTGTCCTCCCAATATCCTTACTGCCTTCCCAATCTCCTCACTGCCCTCCCAATCTCCTCACTGCCCTCCCAATCTCCTCACTGCCCTCCCAATCTCCCCACTGCCCTCCCAATCTCCCCACTGCCCTCCCAATCTCCCCACTGCCCTCCCAATCTCCTCACTGCCCTCCCAATCTCCCCACTGCCCTCCCAATCTCCTCACTGCCCTCCCAATCTCCCCACTGCCCTCCCAATCTCCCCACTGTCCTCCCAATATCCCCACTGCCTTCCCAATCTCCTCACTGCCCTCCCAATCTCCTCACTGCTCTCCCAATCTCCTCACTGTCCTCCCAATCTCCTCACTGCCCTCCCAATCTCCTCACTGCCCTCCCAATCTCCTCACTGCCCTCCCAATCTCCCCACTGCCCTCCCAATCTCCCCACTGTCCTCCCAATATCCTTACTGCCTTCCCAATCTCCTCACTGCCCTCCCAATCTCCTCACTGCCCTCCCAATCTCCTCACTGCCCTCCCAATCTCCCCACTGCCCTCCCAATCTCCCCACTGCCCTCCCAATCTCCCCACTGCCCTCCCAATCTCCTCACTGCCCTCCCAATCTCCCCACTGCCCTCCCAATCTCCTCACTGCCCTCCCAATCTCCCCACTGCCCTCCCAATCTCCCCACTGTCCTCCCAATATCCCCACTGCCTTCCCAATCTCCTCACTGCCCTCCCAATCTCCTCACTGCTCTCCCAATCTCCTCACTGTCCTCCCAATCTCCTCACTGCCCTCCCAATCTCCTCACTGCCCTCCCAATCTCATCACTGCCCTCCCAATCTCCCCACTGCCCTCCCAATCTCCCCACTGTCCTCCCAATATCCTTACTGCCTTCCCAATCTCCTCACTGCCCTCTCAATCTCCTCACTGCCCTCCAGATCTCCCCACTGCCTTCCCAATCTCCTCACTGCCCTCCAGATCTCCTCACTGCCCTCCCAATCTCCCCACTGTCCTCCCAATCTCCTCACTGCCCTCCAGATCTCCCCACTGCCTTCCCAATCTCCTCACTGCCCCTCGAATCTCCTCACTGCCCTCTAGATCTCCCCACTGCCTTCCCAATCTCCTCACTGCCCTCCAGATCTCCTCACTGCCCTCCCAATCTCCCCACTGTCCTCCCAATCTCCTCACTGCCCTCCAGATCTCCCCACTGCCTTCCCAATCTCCTCACTGCCCTCCAAATCTCCCCACTGCCCTCCCAATCTCCTCACTGCCCTCCCAATCTCCTCACTGCCCTCCCAATCTCCTCACTGCCCTCCCAATCTCCCCACTGTCCTCCCAATCTCCCCACTGTCCTCCCAATATCCCCACTGCCCTCCCAATATCCCCACTGCCCTCCCAATCTCTCCACTGCCCTCCCAATCTCCTCACTGCCCTCCAGATCTCCCCACTGCCTTCCCAATCTCCTCACTGCCCTCCAAATCTCCCCACTGCCCTCCCAATCTCCTCACTGCCCTCCCAATCTCCTCACTGCCCTCCCAATATCCTCACTGCCCTCCCAATCTCCCCACTGTCCTCCCAATCTCCCCACTGCCCTCCCAATATCCCCACTGCCCTCCCAATATCTCCACTGCCCTCCCAATCTCTCCACTGCCCTCCCAATCTCCTCACTGCCCTCCAGATCTCCCCACTGCCTTCCCAATCTCCTCACTGCCCCTCGAATCTCCCTACTGCCCTCCCAATCTTAACAGTGCTCTCACCTCGTCGCAGGCGGGACAGCGCGAGCGCAGGCTCTGGTTAAAGTCCCGCACGCACAAAATGTCGTTCTTGTCGGCGCTCCAGCAATAGAAAAAGTCCACCAGATGGTCCTTACACTCGGCGCACTGGAAGCAAGATGGGTGCCACAGCATGCCCTCGGCGTGGGAGGCCTTCAGCACGAAGCGGTCGCTGTCGCCCTGGACATTCTTGCCTGGCTTCACGATTCTCTCGCCGCAGCCGTGGCAGCTCTTCTTGGCGTCCTCATTGCTCACCTGGTGCACCTCGGCGAGACCGAGCGCCTTCCGGTTGCGCCGGTCTTTGAGTCGCTCGAACTGATTCTTCTGCGAGTTCTCCAGTGACTTGCAGGCCGTCTGGAGCACGTCCTGCGGTGGCACCTGGATGTTTGGGCGGTTGGGCCAGTCGGTTGAAAGTAAAAATTGTCAAGTATTTTGCCATGCTACTCATAGTAGTTTTGTGATATACTGATATTCATAGGAGAACTGATTTCTGGATACACTGAATGACCGGAAGTAGTTGGTCTCACTGAATTATCGGAGATGGGGTAGCAGTGGGTCTTACAAGCTACTGAATGGGCAGAAATGGGGTAGCAGTGGGTCTCGTTGAATGAACGGAAATGGGGTAGCAATGGGTCTGACTGAATGACCATGCCCAGAAATTCTCCCAGGAGCAGAAATTGATCAGCAGCAACAGCAGCCACTCCAAGCAGACTCTCTCACCTGTTTGTGGACTCGCCGAAGCCGTTCAAGGCAGGCGCTGCGGTCGCGAATTCTCGGCAGCACGGAGGGATCCACGTACTTGGCGAACTCAACTATTTGAGTCTTCTCAAGGCCGAGCGGTGAGCACACGTAGCCGACCGACTCGGCGATCTTCAGCTGCTCCTCGACCACGTTCATGAACGGGCTGGTGTCGCTGTAGCCCAGCCGCTTGAGCAGGTTGGGCGTCTCCGGGGCGTAGATGAGGTGACTGGCCTTGGCGCACTGGCACTCAATGCACAGCGCCCTCCAGGTGTGCGGCCTGTAGCCGCGGCAGCCTTTGCCGCAGGCATCGCACGAGCTGCCAAGGGTTTCAGTCTCCATGCGTCCTTAGTGCTTTTAATAGTCTGCAGCAGTTGTTATCCGGTTATTGAGGAAGGCGATTAGAAAATTAATAATTTAATCAAAGCGTTGAATTTCCTTGGCAGAATCAGCGGCTGCAACAATCCTTCCTAACTTATTATAATGAGTGGCCACAGCTGTAGCTATGGGTCTCTTAAGCGCTTGGCCTAGTACAGGCTCGAGGCCTAACGACTCAGGCGGACTTCAAAGCTCTGGCAGCTTTGACCCATAGACTGCTTTGGAATTTTGGATATTGAATTTGTTAGGGACGTTTGATTGATAGGCATTTAGTATATTCGGGGAGTTCTAATAATGTTAACATAATGTTTTTACTTGAATAGCCTGCCTTCGTTATTTCACTTATTAGATTTAACACAAGTGACTTGCCCACTTGTCAATTATCTGACAAATTATGCAGTAAATAATAATTATACAATAAAATTAAATTTAAAGCACCAATACACAGTCTTTTCTCAATTCACTTCCATGCAGGAGTGAAAGTTTTAGTATGCAAAGTCTTTAATCTCTGAAAATCTTATCGCCTACGCTACGCCTATCGGAGTTTTGTGAAAGTGACGAGCCAACAGTGATGCTCATGCGAGTGATCAGAGAAATGAATCAGCATTTTTCTCCGGCCCTGCACGTCCCTTATGCAGCCCACTGATGCGCATTGCATACCTGACCAATTTGCGGCAAGGCGCGCAAATTATATTGTCACATTTATTTTGATTAATTATAGCCTTAACTAAATTATATTTTTATTCTATACATTTAGCCAAGCCTTATATCCTATGTACTAAAAATGAAAATCTTGCTTGCTTGCTTGTAATATAGTCTAATCTTGGTGGGTGGCCGGCCCACTTGAAGTTAAGGTCTCTTGAAAGATAATCCTTATCAAAAATGTCTGTCTCGCCTAATGTACATAGGAATATTTGGGGGGGTAGGGCATGGCGGTGGCGGAGCGGAGCAGCCTGCAGATGGGGGAGGCAAATAGAGAAGCGTCCTGAAATTGGAGGGGTAGGGGGTTGGGGCGGAATGACTTTGGCAAGAGCTAATGTACATTGGCTATGTACATTAGTTCACACTCCCTAGGCTGTCGTCTTTCGTCCTCGCCTCTCAGCCCTCTCCTTCCTCGCTTTACCAATAGCGCTACCCTTCCGCCCACTCTGGATCGAAGAGAGAGGAACTGGAGTGAGTGGAGCAGTACGGACGGGGGTGGCGAGGACAACGAAGGAAAGCACATGACAACGTACAGGCGTAAACTACCAAGGAGAATATAATCCATGTCGTAAATACAATTCGCTAAAGCCTGAAGGATAGTGGATAGGGATAGATGCCAGCTTGCTGATCAACACAGCCAGTGAAATAATTCTTTATTAAAATGGTAGCCGCTGATATATTTGAAAAGTTTCGCAAATTCCAGCAAGTCACCTACACAGGAGTAGAAGACTTTTCTGATCGACTCAATTTCCAAGTCACTGTTGTATTGCTGTTGGCCTGCTGTACAACTGTCACGCTAAAGACTTATGTTCTGTCGCCGGTGGCTTGCTACATACCAAACGAAGTTGGCTCGCATAGCGGGCAGGAGCAATACGTGAATAATTATTGTTGGACCGAAGGTAAATTGTGCCAATCTGATTGTCAATTTTTTATATTATTTTTAATGGTTTAAGTTTAAATATCATGGAATGCAAGTAGAAGATATTATCAAGTTTATTAAGACCGAAAAATGAAAACAAGATACAAGTAAGCCAGCTACCAAAGGCCAAGGGGTAAAAGCTGGGTGTAGATGCAGTCATGGATAAAGCATAAAAGTCTGGGGTGTAGACACAGGGATAGATAAGAGTCTGGGGTGTAGACACAAGTGTAGACAAGAGTCTGGGTGTCCATAGAGTGTAGACAAGTCTGGGATAGATAAGAGTCTGGGATGTAGACACAGGGATAGATAAGAGTCTGGGGTGTAGACACAAGTGTAGACAAGAGTCTGGGTGTCCATAGAGTGTAGACAAGTCTGGGATAGATAAGAGTCTGGGATGTAGACACAGGGATAGATAAGAGTCTGGGGTGTAGACACAAGTGTAGACAAGAGTCTGGGTGTCCATAGAGTGTAGACAAGTCTGGGATAGATAAGAGTCTGGGATGTAGACACAGGGATAGATAAGAGTCTAGGGTGTAGACACAGGGATAGATAAGAGTCTGGGGTGTAGACACAGGGATAGATAAGAGTCTGGGGTGCAGACACAGGGGTAGATAAGAGTCTGGGATGTAGACACAGGGATAGATAAGAGTCTGGGTGTATAGACACAGGGATAGATGTGGGATACTGGGGAGTGGACACAGGGATAGATGTGGGATACTGGGGAGTGGACACAGGGATAGATGTGGGATACTGGGGAGTGGACACAGGGATAGATGTGGGATACTGGGGAGTGGACACAGGGATAGATGTGGGATACTGGGGAGTGGACACAGGGATAGATGTGGGATACTGGGGAGTGGACACAGGGATAGATGTGGGATACTGGGGAGTGGACACAGGGATAGATGTGGGATACTGGGGAGTGGACACAGGGATAGATGAGTAACTGGGGAGTGGACACAGGGATAGATAAGAGTCTGGGTGTATAGACACAGGGATAGATAAGTAACTGGGGAGTGGACACAGGGATAGATGAGTAACTGGGGAGTGGACACAGGGATAGATGAGTAACTAAGGAGTGGACACAGGGATAGATAAGAGTCTGGGTGTATAGACACAGGGATAGATAAGTAACTGGGGAGTGGACACAGGGATAGATAAGAGCCTGGGTGCAGACACAGCGCTCCCGGGGATAGATAAGAGTCTGGGTGTATAGACACAGGGATAGATGTGGGATACTGGGGAGTGGACACAGGGATAGATGTGGGATACTGGGGAGTGGACACAGGGATAGATGTGGGATACTGGGGAGTGGACACAGGGATAGATGAGTAACTGGGGAGTGGACACAGGGATAGATAAGAGTCTGGGTGTATAGACACAGGGATAGATAAGTAACTGGGGAGTGGACACAGGGATAGATGAGTAACTGGGGAGTGGACACAGGGATAGATAAGTAACTGGGGAGTGGACACAGGGATAGATGAGTAACTGGGGAGTGGACACAGGGATAGATGAGTAACTAAGGAGTGGACACAGGGATAGATAAGAGTCTGGGTGTATAGACACAGGGATAGATAAGTAACTGGGGAGTGGACACAGGGATAGATAAGAGCCTGGGTGCAGACACAGCGCTCCCGGGGATAGATAAGAGTCTGGGTGTATAGACACGGGGATAGATAAGTAACTGGGGAGTGGACACAGGGATAGATAGACAACTAGGCATATGAATTATGATTATAATACACAACTTTCAGGCACATTCGCGGTGCCTCTGTCCGAGTTCCACATCGACAACACTTTGAAAGACCCGATAGCCAAGTACGAGGACAGGCGGATAATCTACTACCAATGGGTGCCGTTCGTGCTGGGCCTTCAATCCCTGCTATTCTACCTGCCCAAGGTGCTGTGGAGCATGATGAGCTACAACAGAGCTGGCACGGATGTCGGCCACATCATCCGGGCGGCCAACGATGCGGTTACCTCGGACTCCGAGAAGCACGCCAAGCTGGTGCAGCACGTGTGCAAACGGCTGGAGCAGATGCTCTTTCAGAATGAGAAGCTGGAGAGGAGCGAGCACTCTGGGGTGAGGCTGCTGGGCTGGCGAATGGAGGCGCTGTATTAGACTGGGTCTTGGCACTAAAATCCACTAATCCAGCGGCGCTAAAATGGCGCTAAAATATTTTCCGCGGCGTTGAAGTGGCGCCAAAATCAAAATAAGATCAAATATCAAATTGTACAATAATAGATCGATAGAATTATAGAAAATAAATTGCAAATATATTATTTGCGTAGGAAAGAGACATAGCTGAAAATAGATAAAACAGGATGTGTAAGTTCGGTCAAAGAGAACATTTGCCTAATGAACAACAAGCAGAACTGTTAGACTTCCATTTGCAAAATTTGCCAATGCTTAGAGTTAGCCAACTTGCGAGCGAGAAAATTCTTGCCAACCCGGAAATGATGAGGCATTATAAACAATACTATCCGTGATTTAAATAAAATAAGAATTTGAAACATTCATAAAATCGATAAAAAGTAGCCAAAATTTGTTAGAATTACAAGCGTAGATAAAATTCAAATAAAAGGATCAAGAAGAGTTGCTAAGATGCTAAGGCTCATGGGGAATTGCTGAAATACCAAGGATCATGGGGAATTGCTGAGATGTCAAGGATTATGGGGAATGGCTGAGATGTCAAGGATCATGGGGAATTGCTAAGACACCAAGGGCCATGGGGAATTGCTGAGATGCCAGGGATCACAGGGAATTGCTAAGACAACAAGGGCCATGGGGAATTGCTGAGATGCCAGGGATCACAGGGAATTGCTAAGACACCAAGGGCCATGGGGAATTGCTGAGATGCCAGGGATCACAGGGAATTGCTAAGACACCAAGGGCCATGGGGAATTGCTGAGATGCCAGGGATCACAGGGAATTGCTAAGACACCAAGGGCCATGGGGAATTGCTGAGATACCAGGGATCGCAGGGAATTGCTGACAGGGAATCCTTGGGTCATTTGGAATCTTAATCAGAAAAGCTCGCTATTAGGGATATTGTTATTTCTGCTTTAGACTTTAGTGACTATGCAAGGCGTTTTACTCGTAACATACTTTTCATAGTTTTTAAAAAAAACATTTCTTCAATTTCTTCTTAGCCCAAATGGGACTAAGACTGCTAGCAGACCCTAATTCCCAGAGATTTGCTCAACGAACTGCCCCCCCCCCCTTCCCAGCTCTCCAAGCTGACGCTGGCGCAGAAGCTGCAGCGCAGGATTCAGCGCCATTTCCTGCTGCCATCGCGCCGGCTCGGCAACTGGCTGATCTTCATCTACTTTGCGATGAAGCTGTGCTACACCGCCAACGCGATCGGCCAGCTGTACTTCATGCACGCCTTCCTGGGCTTCAACTCCACCTACTTCGCGTACGGCGCCGCCGTCTTTCAGAACCTTCGCCGAGGCCGCGACTGGACGCAGACGATGGTGTTCCCCAGGGTTGGCGCCTGTGCCGTCTTCTACCGACTGTCGAGCGGCGGCAACTTCGTGTTCTCGCAGTGCACCCTGCCGATCAACATGATCAACGAGAAGATCTACGTGTTCCTGTGGTTCTGGGTGCTCGGCGTGGCCATTGTCACCGTGTTCAGCGTCCCGATGTGGGTCTGGCGCCTTGTGCAGATCAGGCGGCGGGCGGGCTTTGTCAAGCGCTACCTGCAAATGACGGACACCTGGGACGGCCGCGGCGGTGGCGTGGACAAGCGCGACCTGCACCGGTTCGTCCGCGACTTCCTGCGTCAGGACGGCACCTTCCTGCTGAGGATGATTGCGCTCAACTCCGGCGACGTGATCTGCTCGGAGGTGGTGCAGAACCTCTGGTCGGTTTATCGACGAAGACGCTACGGCGAGCCGCCGGCGCCAGAGGGCGTCGTCTGCGTGCCGCCGGAGCCCGAGGCCGAGGCGGAAGAGACTGAGAAGCGTCTGCTTGAGCAGCAGCAGCCGCCAGCTCCCGTTGCCGAGTTCGAGAAGTCGCCCCCGGCGCTTCAGCGATTTGTCTCGCACCCGGCAAGCGGCGGCGAAACGCGACAGCGGCCGTCGGCCACCACGGTGACGGTGGAGGCGGCCATCGGCGGAGCGCGCAAGAAGTCGGCGACCTACGAGGCACCCGTTTGAAATCAAAGCATCTTTGACTGGCTTTGGAGACCCAGTGGCAAAAGCAGTATTATTACAGAATGGGCAGTGTAGAGTCAGATGATTACAGAATGGGCAGTGTAGAGTCACATGATTACAGAATGAGCAGTGTAGAGTCACATGATTACAGAATGAGCAGTGTAGAGTCAGATGATTACAGAATGAGCAGTGTAGAGTCACATGATTACAGAATGAGCAGTGTAGAGTCACATGATTACAGAATGAGCTGTGTAGAGTCAGATGATTACAGAATGAGCAGTGTAGAGTCAGATGATTACAGAATGAGCAGTGTAGAGTCACATGATTACAGAATGAGCAGTGTAGAGTCACATGATTACAGAATGAGCAGTGTAGAGTCAGATGATTACAGAATGAGCAGTGTAGAGTCACATGATTACAGAATGAGCAGTGTAGAGTCACATGATTACAGAATGAGCTGTGTAGAGTCAGATGATTACAGAATGAGCAGTGTAGAGTCACATGATTACAGAATGAGCAGTGTAGAGTCACATGATTACAGAATGAGCTGTGTAGAGTCAGATGATTACAGAATGAGCAGTGTAGAGTCACATGATTACAGAATGAGCAGTGTAGAGTCACATGATTACAGAATGAGCTGTGTAGAGTCAGATGATTACAGAATGAGCAGTGTAGAGTCACATGATTACAGAATGAGCAGTGTAGAGTCACATGATTACAGAATGAGCAGTGTAGAGTCACATGATTACAGAATGAGCAGTGTAGAGTCACATGATTACAGAATGAGCTGTGTAGAGTCACATGATTACAGAATGAGCAGTGTAGAGTCACATGATTACAGAATGAGCAGTGTAGAGTCACATGATTACAGAATGAGCAGTGTAGAGTCACATGATTACAGAATGAGCTGTGTAGAGTCAGATGATTACAGAATGAGCAGTGTAGAGTCACATGATTACAGAATGAGCAGTGTAGAGTCACATGATTACAGAATGAGCAGTGTAGAGTCACATGATTACAGAATGGGCAGTGTAGAGTCACATGATTACAGAATGGGCAGTGCAGAGTCAACATGATTACAGAATGGATTGAAAGGAATAGTTTCTTTTTTGTTTATTAAGTATACATGTACACTGGCTGTGCATGCAATGTACATTCACTGTCCGTGCAATTTACATTCACTGTCCGTGCAATTTACATTCACTGTCCGTGCATTGTACATTCTCAGCCAGCGAGCGCTTGAATCCAATTGCACACTGAATGCACAACCCGTGTTTATCAGCAAGTCTGCACCCGATAACATATACTTATTCTAGTCATTTTTTCTGTGCACGCGTAGCAAACTACTTGAAAGTAGTATGTGATGATGATGACAAGTAGTATTCATTCAGGCTCTGTCTATGCGACAGAAATCGCATAGATTTCTAAGCTGTTGTAATTTTCATAATTTTTGTTGTGCCTACTGTATTGGAAATTACTATACTAATAGTAGTAAGCTCGTACGTGTTGCTATTTGGCGTTTCTGTGCTCATTATTCGAATTCGAAAACTCTCACGCGAAGCAGTTACTGTATTCAATAAGCCATCAAATGTTAGCCGCAATTTCACGAGTTGTGGGTCTCACCTAGTGAGCAATAAAGTGCGCATAATCTGCGTGCCTACTAATTAACTAATTAACTAATTAACTAATTAATTAGTTAGCTTTGCTCCAAGCTACAAAGTCCAGTTGTTGATTTTACATGTATAAGCAATATCCAACATGAAAAAAAATTATTGCCAAGTGCAATACACGTTTTGATTTTTGTGTTAGCCCAGCTGTCTGTTGTGCGCCGTTGTGATTTTTCTGCTGTACTACTTACGAGTAGCTTTGTGTTCGCTACCTCAATCGAAATTGTTATTCTTTCTGTAAATATTTCCACTGCTACCGAACCGATTTTTTAACCAGAACTGTTTTCTATGGAAATTAATTTACCAATATATAAAAGACCCCAGGGCCTTCATCAATGTCATTTTTACCTCTTTCCGTAGACATTGATGAGCCGGGGAATCGACTGCATAAACGGGTAACTGAGATTTGCTTTTACTCTACTATTAGTAGTTTCAGTTCTAGAAATGTCAGTAGATAGGATAGTTAGAGCATTTGTGGGATTTTCTACAAGTAAAGCGGAGTTAAGCTCTCGATGATATGCTCGAATATGTTTAGGAAATCTCCCATCTATTCTCTACTTGCGAGTAGCCTGTGGCAGATATGGAAATCTGGGTATAAGCAATAATTTTGGTTGGCAAGTCGTTTGGGTCGCAGTTTCACGTCAGGGCGAGCTGAGCGCAAGCCGCGGTCTCAGAAGAGGAGAGAGAGAGAGAGGTAACAGCAGTTAGAAAGGGAAAGAGATGAGATGAAGAGTTCTGAGAGCATCTCAGCAGCGCGGTGTTGCATTGGCCAAATAATAAAAAATGCTGCGAGTACACAATGCCAAAATTGGCTGCCCACAAAAGCAAATTTGCGTGGAAGCAGACTGGGCTTGCCCTGCCGCGAGCTCAAGAGGCAGAGAGAGAAGAGAAGAAGAGAAAGGCGAGCCTTGCGGTTTGCCTGATCGAGCCGGTTCTGAGTTCGCATTTTTCATTTGTGTCGAATCTCGAGTTCGAATTATTCGATCTGCTCGGCAGTTTTCCAAAGTCGCCAAACTGCTTGCTGGGCAGCCAGTATGGGGTCTGATAATGAGGAATCAGTAAGTTAATCTTAACTGTGTGCTCACCTGGCTGTAGGTTAATCCTCACCTGGCTGTGGGTTAATCATGTCCTCACCTGGCTGTGGGTTAACCATGTACTCACCTGGCTGTGGGTTAATCCTTATTTGGCTGCGGGTTAATCCTTATTTGGCTGTGGGTTCATCATGTACTCACGGGTTAATCTTCACCTGGCTGTGGGTTAATCCTTATTTGGCTGTGGGTTCATCATGTACTCACGGGTTAATCTTCACCTGGCTGTGGGTTAATCATGCACTCACCTGGTTGTGGGTTAATCATGTACTCACCTGGCTGTGGGTTAATCATGTACTCACCTGGCTGTGGGTTAATCCTCTTCTGGCTGTTGGTTAATCCTCATCTGGCTGTGGGTTAATCATGTCCCCACCTGGCTGTGGGTTAATCCTCATCTGGCTGTGGGTTAATACTCATCTGGCTGTGGGTTAATCCTCATCTGGCTGTGGGTTAATCCTCATCTGGCTGTGGGTTAATCCTCATCTGGCTGTGGGTTAATCCTCATCTGGCTGTGGGTTAATCCTCATCTGGCTGTGGGTTAATCCTCATCTGGCTGTAAGTTAATCCTCATCTGGCTGTGGGTTAATCCTCATCTGGCTGTGGGTTAATCCTCATCTGGCTGTGGGTTAATCCTCATCTGGCTGTGGGTTAATCCTCATCTGGCTGTGGGTTAATCCTCATCTGGCTGTGGGTTAATCCTCACCTGGCTGTGGGTTAATCCTCATCTGGCTGTGGGTTAATCCTCATCTGGCTGTGGGTTAATCCTCATCTGGCTGTGGGTTAATCCTCATCTGGCTGTGGGTTAATCCTCATCTGGCTGTGGGTTAATCCTCATCTGGCTGTGGGTTAATCATGTCCCCACCTGGCTGTGGGTTAATCCTCATCTGGCTGTGGGTTCATCATGTACTCACGGGTTAATCCTCATCTGGCTGTGGGTTCATCATGTACTCACGGGTTAATCCTCATCTGGCTGTGGGTTAATCCTCATCTGCTGTGGGTTATTAAATTCCGCCCCAACCAACAATAACAGGCGGGTCCAGAGGGAATGCTGGAGCAATTCCGCAAGATGGACATCGTCAACTACATCGGAGTTGAAGACTTCGCAGACGAGCTGAGCTACAAGTGGACCAGCTGCCTGCTCACGGTGCTCTGCAGCCTGGTGACCATGAAGACCTACTTCCTGGAGCCCGTGGCCTGCTTCGTGCCCACCCCGATCGGCTTCACGGTGGAGAACCAGCTGGAGTACGTGAACAGCTACTGCTGGACGGAGGGCACCTACGCGGTGCACCCAGTGAACTTCTCGTTGTACGCCGACTTGCACGACGGTGGAGTGTCGGCCTACGCGGGCGATAAGATCGTCTACTACCAGTGGGTGCCCATCGTGCTGGCGGTGCAGGCCGTGCTGTTCTACCTGCCCAGGCTGCTCTGGAACGTCATCAGCTACGATAGGGCCGGCACGGACGTTGGTCACGTGGTCCGTGTTGTCAGGGACGCTGCCAGGGAGACTGGGGAACGGCACGAGAAGATGGTGAACCACGCTAGCCGGATGTTGCATCAGATGATGCGCAAGAACTGCGCAAAGTGCGTGACTTTTGTGACTTAGAAACTCTGCAGTTGGGACAAAGGGTCACAACAGTCCAGTGGAATCGGGACAAAGGGTCACAACAGTCCAGTGGAATTGGGACAAAGGGTCACAACAGTCCAGTGGAATTGGGACAAAGGGTCACAACAGTCCAGTGGAATCGGGACAAAGGGTCACAACAGTCCAGTGGAATCGGGACAAAGGGTCACAACAGTCCAGTGGAATTGGGACAAAGGGTCACAACAGTCCAGTGGAATCGGGACAAAGGGTTACAACAGTCCAGTGGAATCGGGACAAAGGGTCACAACAGTCCAGTGGAATTGGGACAAAGGGTCACAACAGTCCAGTGGAATTGGGACAAAGGGTCACAACAGTCCAGTGGAATTGAGACAAAGGGTCACAACAGTCCAGTGGAATCGGGACAAAGGGTCACAACAGTCCAGTGGAATCGGGACAAAGGGTCACAACAGTCCAGTGGAATTGGGACAAAGGGTCACAACAGTCCAGTGGAATTGAGACAAAGGGTCACAACAGTCCAGTGGGATCGGGACAAAGGGTCACAACAGTCCAGTGGAATCGGGACACAGGGTCACAACAGTCCAGTGGAATCGGGACAAAGGGTCACAACAGTCCAGTGGAATCGGGACAAAGGGTCACAACAGTCCAGTGGAATCGGGACAAAGGGTCACAACAGTCCAGTGGAATCGGGACAAAGGGTCACAACAGTCCAGTGGAATCGGGACAAAGGGTCACAACAGCTATTGAAGTTGTGACAGAGGGTTTATCCATGTAATTATCAGACGGAGCAATCTCCGCGACCCGCAGGTCTCTCCGAGGTCCGGACAAGATGCGGAACGCCTTTGCGAAGGCCTGGCGCGCGCTCTCTGTTGCCATGCCCGCCAAAGCGTCGGGCAGCTGGCTCATCCTCAGCTACCTGCTCATCAAGATTGTCTACCTGACCAACGTGCTCAGCCAGCTGGGCCTGATGCGCAAATTCCTCGGCATTGAGTCGAAGCGCTACGACTTCCTTGGCGCCCAGCTGCTGTGGGACATTTCTCACGGCCGGGACTGGCAGGTGAGCAAAATCTTCCCGAGGATCGGCTGCTGCGCAGTGCTGGTGAAATCCGCTGTCGGCGCCAACTGGCAGTTCGCGCAGTGCATCCTGCCGGTGAACATGATCAACGAGAAGATCTACATCTTCCTCTGGTTCTGGTTCGTGTTCGTCTCGGTTGCGACAGTCATCAGCCTGGCGACCTGGCTGTTCAGAGTCTGCCACACCAGCTGCGGCAACCACTTCGTCAACCGGATGCTCAAGCTGTCCGATAACTACCAGGAGACCAAGAAGAACGAGTACGTGCAGGCCTTCTGCCGCACCTTTCTGCGACAGGACGGCACCTTTGTGCTGAAAATGATCGCCTTGAACTGCGGCGACATCGTCTGCTCGGAGATCGTGCACCGGCTGTGGACTTTGTACCGCGACTGCAAAGGCCTGGACCATTCGCAGCAGGACCTGAGCGGCGTGCTCAAGCTGCACAGCTGCGAGCCCAGAGACCAAGGCGTCGAGTTGGAGTCCCGGAACGGCCTTCGGTTCAGGCGCGCCACCATCGCCGATCCGTCTTCGGCTTCGTCATCCTCGGCCGACGAGTCCGCCGGAGAGCGCGGCGGCTGCGACGTGTTCAAGAAAGCCACCGCGCCGCCGCCTCTGCCGCGGGTCGTGGAAGAAGCCCCGAACAAAGACTCGCTGGCTACGGTTGTTGACGAGACCGAAGGCTGAGTAGGTGACTGAGAAACTCGGTCGCAAAACTTCGTGTAAATAAATAAATGCACTTTTATGAGTGCTCATGGCAACTTCTTAAAAACGGTGCGCTATCTATTGGAGAATCGAAGACTAGGTTTAAGGCATATTAACATTCTCGAAAGGACTTAAGGATCAGCAACTCCACGGCATTGTCAATGTAGGGAGTACAGTCAGTGCATGCCGACAATGAAGAAGTGCCCGCGGGTTCGATGTGCAGCTTCACATTATTAATATTTTTATTGTTTATTCCCAAGCCATACGAGCGTATATATGCCTAAATTAACAAGAGATTAACAAGAGATTAACAAGAGATTAACAAGAGATTAACAAAAGAACTCGCTAACCTGACAGAAATTCAGAAGTAAATCTGAAGCACTTTTGTAAAAATAAACTGCTTCAATGCTTTGTATTTAAATAATGTTTATATGCTAATAAAATTAATGATTATATACGCACTAAAGCAAATATACTAGCTCGTCAAATAACATTCTTATTGAGCGCCGAAACATGCTGTACTTTCACAGAAATAATGCAATGCTTATTTCTTTGCACCTCCGATTAACCACTACAAGACTGCCTTTGCCTGCTAGCATACCCGTTCCCGACTGCTTGGTCCGAAATCGGGCCATAGACAAATTAGACAAATTTTCTTAGTCTAACTTTCACACCCGTAGACGTCGGGAGCTGTTAAAGTCAAATGCATTCCATAGAGTTCTAGCATAGAGTTTCCAAGATCCATTCAAACTAATCCTTTATCAACAAAACCGGAGTCAGCTGATTCGTCTAGCTATTACTCAACTGCTGACGAGGCCGTTGATGAGTTTGAAGATGAGGTAGAGAACCCAGGAGTCGAACACGTTGGTGAGTGGCACATGGTTCAAGCTGACACTGATAATCGACCATCAGCCTTGCCTTAATTCCTCGGTACCCCCGGTGCACGACCTGATTGGCATTCTCCACATGCTGCGGATGAAAACGAAGAAGCTTTCCTGAAGCTATTTCTGACGGATCAACTGTTTGAAGATATTAGCCGATGGACCAACGCAAAAGCTTGGAAGATCTTTCAGGAGGCAGAGACTCAGGATGCTGTACCGAAGCTGGTGTTAAACTGGCGTGATTGCTCCACTAATGAAGCTCGAAAGTTGGTGGACATTGTGCTGCTCATGGGAGTCGACAAGAAGCCAGAAATAGCCAGCTACTGGTCAACCGACCTGATCTTTCACTGCCCGTTTCTTTCCAAGCCTTTCTCTCTATCAAGAGACCGATTTAAGCAGCTCCGTCGTGTCTCCGTTTCTACGACTGCTCCGAGGATTTAGGTGCTGGTCCATTGGCAAAGATAGAGCCCTTTCTCGATCGAGTGAGGCACCTCTGCAGCAATAACTACATGCCCCGACAGCGACTTTCAATTGATGAGACGCTAGTGCTTTATAAAGGGAGAGTTGCTTTCAAGCAATATATCCCGTCGAAGCGAAGCAAGTATGGCATAAAGCTGTACTGCCTTTGCGAGACTGAGAGTTCATATTTATGGAACTTCGTCATACACACGTCTCCTGAGGTTAATCAACAGTTTGGTGAACGACTCGGATGTCAAGGCTTGAGTATGAGCGAGAGAGTTGTGGCAGAGCTGTGCCGCGGTCTCCTCCATCTCGGACATCATGTGTTCACTGATAGTTGGTTTACATCACGCCGGCTGGCCGATTGGATGCTGCAACACGATACGCTGCTGACCGGGACGGTGCGGAAGGATCGCGGCATTCCGGCTGATTTGCAGGCTGTCAACATCCACCCAACTTCATCTGCATTCGCATGTTCAGGTGACCTCTTAGCGTGTAAATTTGTCGACAGGAAGCAAAGCGGCACCAAGACCCTGTATTTGCTGGACACGGCGGGCAAGGCAGAATGCATTCAGGTTCAACGCAACCGTCGCGGTGGTGCAATGCAGGTGGTGCAAAAGCCTGCTAGCGTGCTTGCCTATTCTTCCAGTATGGGTGGGATTGACCATTTGGACGCCTCAATGCACCCGTATCTCGCGAACCGAAAGAGCATGCGCTGGTTCCACAAGCTGGGATTTCATCTTCTTGCGATTCTTGTGCGGAACTCGTGGGTGATCTACCGACAGTCAGGTGGCACAAAGACCTTTCTGCAGTTTCTGAGGAAATCGGGCCATCCGCCCGCTCATGGTTAAAGCGCAGTGCTAAAAAACTGTTAACAAGCATTCGTAACTAGGATAAGACAGCATGCATTTAAACAATCTTCTTTAAACATTCGAATAAGGCAGAGAATATTTGATTAATTCTATGATAAAAGGCCAAGTGGCATTAATGGAAGATGGCACAGCTCATGCGCAAGGGGCCATGCATTGCGGATTTTGTGATTTCATAATTATTAAAATAAGAATGCCAGGCTGGGACTTCCTGCGACTGTAAATCTGTCTGTGTGTCTGTCTGTCTGTCTGTGTGTCTGTCTGTCTGTCTGTCTGTCTGTCTGTGTGTCTGTCTGTGTGTCTGTCTGTCTGTCTGTCTGTGTGTCTGTCTGTCTGTCTGTCTGTCTGTCTGTCTGTCTGTCTGTCTGTCTGTCTGTCTGTCTGTCTGTCTGTGTGTCTGTCTGTCTGCTGTCTGTCTGTCTGTCTGTCTGTCTGTTTGTCTGTCTGTGTGTCTGTCTGTCTGCTGCCTGACTGTCTGTCTGTCTGTCTGTCTGTCTGTCTGTCTGTCTGTCTGTCTGTCTGTCTGTCTGTCTGTCTGTCTGTCTGTCTGTCTGTGTGTCTGTCTGTCTGCTGTCTGTCTGTCTGTCTGTCTGTTTGTCTGTCTGTGTGTCTGTCTGTCTGCTGCCTGACTGTCTGTCTGTCTGTCTGTCTGTTTGTCTGTCTGTGTGTCTGTCTGTCTGCTGCCTGACTGTCTGTCTGTCTGTCTGTCTGTCTGTCTGACTGTCTGTGTGTCTGTCTGTCTGTCTGTCTGTCTGTCTGTGTGTCTGTCTGTCAGTCCGCAGCCCTACAGCAGGCTGTAGGTCACAATGCATTTCCTGCCAGAGTCGGCCACAAACAGGGTGGCCCCGCCGTCCCCAGTCTCGGCCACGGCCAAGCCGGCCGGATTGGCAAAGGGCGGCCCAGCCAGCGGCGGCTGCCAGTCTCTGCCGCTGCCACCGCCGCTGCCGCCCTCGAGTAGCAGCACCCGCACGCTGGCCTTGCGGTAGTCGCTGACGAAGGCGACGCCGCGCCGACAGTCGACGGCGATGCCTAACGGCGCCTCCATGACCGGCGGAGCGCAGAGCGGCGGCGACAGAAGCCGGCCGCTGGCCGGGCAGACTCGATGGACGGACTGGGCCGCCCAGTCGCAGGCAAGAAGCAGACTGTGCTGCCGCTGCTGCCGCTGGCTCGGGTCGTCTGCCGCGGTGCCACAGCTGCCGCTGCCGACGGCGTTGGTGACGGCGAGGCCGCCGTCGAAGGTGCTGCTGCCGGGGCCCAGGGACAGCTTGGCGTGCAGCGCCAGGTCCTGCAGAGGCAGGCAGAGGGGCGGGCAGAGTGCGGGATTAGCAGGACAGCTGATGAAAATTGCCTTCGACTCAAGTCTGCTTTTTCTGCTACCTTTCCTTTGTATCTTGTCTCACTCTATCTTCCCTGTCTCTCCCTCTACCCTCCCTCCCTCTCCCTCTACCCTCCCTCCCTCTCCCTCTACCCTCCCTCCCTCTCCCTCTACCCTCCCTCCCTCTCCCTCTACCCTCCCTCCCTCTCCCTCTACCCTCCCTCCGTCTTAATCCAGCTTCCCTTCCCGCATCAATGTTTTCTGTTACCGCATTGGTCGGAATGCGCTATACTGAAATACAGTACAAAGGGCAGTAGGGACGCCCACCTTCTTGCCCACAACCAGCACAGTCCGCTGCCGGTAGCAGTTCACAAACAGTTTGTCGGGAGTGCCGGCCGGCCCGGAGAATCGAAAGTTGGCTGCGTTTGACGCAGCCGCAGCGGCGGCAGCGGCGCCTGCAGCAGGAGGCTGCGAAATCAGACCGAGGCTGGCCGGAGTGATTTTCTGCTGCACCGCGCCTGGGAGAGGAGAGTGGCCACTTGTAGCTGAGGATCTGGGAGGCTGGCCCAGCAACTGACACTCTGGGAGGCTGGCCCAGCAACTGGGGATCTGGGAGGCTGGCCCAGCAACTGGGGATCTGAGAGACTGGCCCCAGCAACTGAGGGGATCTGGGAGGCTGGCCCCAGCAACTGGGGATCTGAGAGACTGGCCCCAGCAACTGAGGGGATCTGGGAGGCTGGCCCCAGCAACTGAGGGGATCTGGGAGGCTAGCCCAGCAACTGGGGATCTGGGAGGCTGGCCCAGCAACTGAGGAGCTGAGAGACTGGCCCCAGCAACTGAGGATCTGGGAGGCTGGCCCAGCAACTGCGGATCTGGGAGTCTGGCCCCAGCAACTGGAGATCTGGGAGTCTGGCCCCAGCAACTGGAGATCTGGGAGTCTGGCCCCAGCAACTGGAGATCTGGGAGTCTGGCCCCAGCAACTGGAGATCTGGGAGTCTGGCCCCAGCAACTGGAGATCTGGGAGGCTGGCCCAGCAACTGACACACTGGGAGGCTGGCTCAGCAACTGAGGATCTGGGAGGCTGGCGGTGGCTTATCTTAAAGCTCATCGAAGCTCCCCAGTCGCTCACCAGCCAAGTCGGTAACGCAGACGCCTTCGGGCGTCAGGCAGATGTACAGCAGCTGCCGACCGTCGTCGCAGTGCAGGCCGGAGACGCCCAGCCGAAAGTCAACGCCGCCGCCGGAGTGCAGCCGCAGCCGCAGGCGGCCGTCAAGCGACACGGCTGCCATGTAGTCCAGGCGCTCGTCGGCGTCAAACGACACGAAGAGCATCTGCCGTGGAAGCGGCGTCGCGCCGCCTTTCATCAGCCGCTGCCTGTCGGGGGAGGCGCCGAACCCGGCGGTGTTGCAGCAGACGGCCAGCCAGACTGGCGCGGCCTCGAAGCCCTCCAGGCAGCCCGCGAACTCCGCATAGCAACTGGGATCCCGAGCCGCCCGCTCCCGGCTGCCCTCCAGCAGGCCGGTCAGGTGAGTGAGCTCAGAGTCCACCGGCACCAGGAGGTTCCTCAGCGAGCCGCTGGCGTCGACATCGACCGCGGGGGCGGCGGCGGCGGAGCTTTCGGCGACATCCGCACCGGCTTCAGCGTTCGGGTTCGGCAGCAGCGGATCAACAGAATTCGCAAGTTCGAACACCTTGGTGAGGTCTCCGGCGGCGTCGGCGGCTGCCAAGTCGCGTTGAAATGCGCGGCACTCGCTGGCGATCTGGATGGGGCACGGTGGGGCTCTGTCTGTCTGTCTGTCTGTCTGTCTGTCTGTCTGTCTGTCTGTCTGTCTGTCTGTCTGTCTGTCTGTCTGTCTGTCTGTCTGTCTGTCTGTCTGTCTGTCTGTCTGTCTGTGTGTGTGTGTCTGTCTGTCTGTCTGTCTGTCTGTGTGTCTGTCTGTCTGCCTGCCTGCCTGTTTGTCTGCCTGTCTGTCTGTGGGGAGGGGGGCTGATGGCTGGGTCGGCAGCTGGCGCAGCTTCTCTCTCTTCTTCTCACGATGTCATTGGCTGCCGGGGGTTGTGGTTGCTTGGAGGGCTTGCAGCCTCCCCTACGCGAGCGCCGGCTATTCGGGTAGTCTCTCTCTTGTCTCTCGCTCTACTTTGTTTGGCTTTGCGTGCTGTGATTGGTTGACTCTCGCCGGCTGGACGTAAGGACGGTCGCCAATTGCAAAGGCACAATTTATCCCGGTCCAATAATGAGAAATACAGCACCAAAATCCTCCGGACCTACGAGTGAAGTTACGTATCTGCAGGCGAGCAACGGCCCGTGTACTTGTCCTGTACCCTGTGCACCCTACCGTATGCCCGGGGTTCGGGGATACAACAGACTGTCAGTCAGCCAAACGCTAACCTGCAGCGACTCCACCAGCGCATCATGCTGCGCCCTTACGGGAGCCGTCAGCCGTTCCTGCCAGCTGTCCAGGGCGCTGTGCAGCTCATCAAAGACGTCGGTGAGCTGCTGCAGCTCCGTGGCCAGCCGCAGCTGCTTGGGACGAACGGCTTCAGCGGAAGCGATGGCTGCCACGGCCCGCTCCAGCACCGAGGCCCTCAGCTGGCGCACTTTAGCGATGTCCGGGGCGAGATGCCGCTGGCAGAGTAGCAGCTTGTTGTACGGGCCACGGCCGACTGATGCAGCGTGGCACAGCTTCACTGAGCACTGGACGGGCGTGGCGGGTTGCTCAGCATCGGCGGACTCATTGTTGTCCGAGTCGCTGCTGTCAGAGACCGGGCGCTGATCTCGTAGACGCCTCGATGCCATTCGAGACTCGACGGTTTGCAGCGCTGACCCACGGGAAGTAAAGCTGCGATAACTTATCGAACCGGTCGACTAGAGGCGCCAAGACATCCCACACAGGTCACTCTCTTGGACTACCAGGAGATGGCTTCGACTGGTGTGACCATTGATCATAAATTGTACCAGTGTATAAAATTCGATCAACATTAACTACATTTAGGCTGCAATGCAATGCGCGAAAAGGGCGAAGTATCAGTGTACACTTTGAGGTGGGGGCGACTCCGCGGGGCCACTGTACACTTTGGGGTGGGGGCGACTCCGCAGGGCCATTGTACACTTTGGGGTGGGGGCGACTCCGCGGGGCCACTGTACACTTTGGGGTGGGGGCGACTCCGCGGGGCCACTGTACACTTTAGGGTGAGGGCGACTCCGCGGGGCCACTGTACACTTTAGGGAGGGGGCGACTCCACGGGGCCTGCCCAAGGATTGCTTTGGTTGGTCTAATTGCTCAATTTTACTGACGCAATGTACCGGCGCGACGTGGGTCACGTGACTGCAATGTACACAGCTGTGAGTAGACTTAGCGCCTGTCTTACTGCCCCAGTTGATCAAATTTGCATGTAGGGTATCGTTGCTCGATTGGTTGGTTGGTTGCTCGTAGAAAAATGCTAACCAAAGTTCGATTCGGTACGCAGCCATACAATTTAATTTGGGACTTGTTCAAAAAATGGCTTGGTGTTTGTGTTGAGTGCCAACATCATGGTAAAAATTGTGTACATGTCTATCGATGAGACTGTCAAAACAACTGAACACCCCGTGTGAGCGAATGGCAGTGCCAACAGACCCACAAACTAAATTGGAAACAAGTTCTCTAATATTCGGACAAATTTTCTCAAATGCAGAAAAACATATTAGAAAGTCACAACGCCTAATAATGTACAATATTTAGCAAAATGAACAGGAATATTTATTTTCAGTTAGTGCCGTTCTCAATAAGTGGAGTGCTCACGAATGAAAAATATCAGCAGAATATAATGTGCCGGAATGATAAAGCTGGACTTGAACTTGTTTTTAATATACTACTAACAGAACTAGCCACTAGTAGCATTATTGCAGTATTGCAGTCTATTTTTGGCATGTGAAAGCTGACAGCCCAGTCTGTCACCGGCCATCGCTGGGCCCGCCTCCAGTCTCCTCGAGCTGCAGCCGTTTCACAGTCTCCTCCGCGTCTCTCTGCAGCAACTCCAGCCGTTCAAGGGTGAAAGACTTCAATGGCAGCAGCTTGGGCTTGCACAGCACAGCGGAGGGAATGTGCTCCTGGAACAGCATTCCGTGCTGCGGCAGGACCGGCTTCAGAGCGTCTTTCTGCGACAACTGCTGCTGCTGCTGCTGCTGCGTGCTGCTGGCCATCATTGCATGAGAGGCCGGGGCGCTATGTTTGTCATGAATCAGGTGGCGATTGAAGATAAGAGACACGCGCACAGTCACGTGACTGCCTGGATTGCTGACCCAGACTGGACAGGGGACCAAACAGATTACAAGAGAGTTAAAAAATCACGTGACTAAATTAAAATCTGCAAACAATTCTAAAATAGGGACGCTAGGTCACGTGATACGCAGTGAGTTCTAGTCACGTGACCAATAAGATTTTTTAACAAAACTCTGTTTGGGTTCTAGTCACGTGACTAATTAAACTTCTATACGTGCTCTATTGGATATTTGTCACGTGATTAATTACAAGTGAGTCAAATCTAAAGCAAGCGACTGTAGGTCACGTGATACGCAGGGGTTCTGGTCACATGAGTTCATTCCAGCGAACTTAAAATATCGTCAGAAAGCAAAAGAATTAGAAAGCAAAAATCTTTATCTAAAAAATCTATCAAGAATTTGTATTTGAAGGCTAAAGAATATCAAACAAGCATCAAATTTGTATTTTTTATAACAGTGGATGCTTACTAACCGCGTTGTTAACCATTATTAATTTTAACCAATAGGAAACATGTAAGAAGAAATATGGTTTCCTTATAAAATAAACAGTCTTCAAAAATTATTGTCAAGGTTGTTCTATTTATAGCAGAATGTGTACATTGATATGGAATTCCACAGGTTCTATTTTTAGAAACAAGCGACTTGAACAGAGAGAGCAGAACAGTGCGTTCTATTTTTAGAAACACGTGTACACCGAATGATAAGTTGCGTTCTATTTTTAGAAACACGTGTACATCGAATGAAAAGCTTTTGTTTCCAAAGCCCGTGACATCTGTGAGTTTAAAGGAGCACTAAACTGCGAACTACAAAGCAATTTGCTGTTAAGGATATCAAAACGAACAGTTGTAGAGAGCGCAAAGCAAAGAGGACAGGCAGTTTATCAAAATAGCAGAAAATGCAGCAAAACACTGGAAAAATCTCTGTAGAAAAGGCGGCTTTTAATCTAAGCTCAAGAAAAAAAGCAAATTAGGCGGAAATAAAATTGGAAAATTCGATGCAAGCAATAAACCTGATAGGATGGCTGGTAGAGGTGGCTTCTCTATGAAATCAAAACGGCAGTAGCAGTCAGCAGTTTGCTTTTAGATATCAGATTACAGGAAGATCGGGAGATATGATAATTCGACTTGCACTAAACTAGGAGAATTAAAACCAGAGGCGGTCACAGCCAGTGTGTGAGGCAAAGAAATTCGAGTATCAAAGCAGGAGGCGGCGGTCATCGACTATTGTTACAGGATAATACAGGACAGAATAGGGAAAGTGTAAAGTACAAAAAAAATCTTAGAAAATTAAAAATTAGCGCAGAAAAGAAATTCTCTCGGACTGAAAGGCTGACGAGCGAATTTTTTGTTTCTTAGAAATTGCACAGCTCCGCCGGAGGTGCGCCGGCTGCAATTCAACAGGGGATCATGATGCAGGTGTGAGATGAAGGGAATAAGAAGGCTGTGAGATGAAGGGAATGGAAGGTGTGAGATGAATTGAATGGGAAGGGTGTAAGATAAAGGGAATGAAGAGTGTGAGATGGAAAGAAGGGTGTGAGATGAAGGAAATAAAGGGTGTGAGATGAAGGGAATGGAAGGGTGGGCGATGAAGTGAATGGGAAAGGTGTGAGATGAAGGGAATGGGAAGGGTGTAAGATGAAGGATGGGAGATGTGGGAGTGGGAAGTGTGTGAGATGGAAAGAAGGAAGGGTGTGAGATGAAGTGAATGGGAAGGGTGTGAGATGAAGGGAATGGGAAGGGTGTGAGATGTGGGAGATGAAAGGAAGGACAGACTCACCCCGAACAGCGGCGGCGGGCTCTCGCTGATGCAGAACCCGGATGCTGGGATGCGAAAGGCTCAGCGACTGCGCGCTGCGTGGGCTGGCCGAGGGTGACAGGCCTGCAGGGAAGGAGGAATGACTGATGAAATCCCAAATTTTACAGGTAGCTTCCGATTGCACAAATTGGATCATTACGAAGGAATCAATAATTTAGAAATACTATTACTGTATATTTTAAGTGATTATAGATATTACGCGAATTATAGTATTTTTTTCTACAAGTACATAGTTTTGACTAAAAGCACTAAAGAGCAAATGTAGAATTATAATTTTTAAGACAGAAAAAGTTCGGATTAACGATTAGAACACGTCACAATATTCCCATGTTTCTTTTTTGAATTAGTGTTAATCCACTGAAGAATCTGGCTTTCGATTGGGATAGTATCCCACTGGCTGTGGATTATTGGGATATTATCCCACTGGGTGTGAATTTTTGGGATATTATCCCACTGGGTGTGGATTATTGGGATATTATCCTACTGGCTGTGGATTATTGGGATATGATCCCGCTGGGTGTGGATTGGGATATTATCCCGCTATGTGTGGATTGGGATATTATCCCACTGGGTGTGAATTTTTGGGATATTATCCCACTGGGTGTGAATTTTTGGGATATTATCCCACTGGCTGTGGATTATTGGGATATGATCCCGCTGGGTGTGGGTTGGGATATGATCCCATTGGGTGTAGATTGGGATATTATCCCACTGGGTGTGGATTGGGATGGATTGTGATAATATGGATTGGGATATTATCCCACCGACAATAAAATGAAGATTAAACATTGAAGAAATCGCATAAGCAGACAGTTTACACAGCCGGCTAGGAGACTAAAGACTGAATTAGTCTAACTTTGCAGGCACACAAAGCAGTTATTGATTTTTTCAGCAAGCCTTCCAGGACTTGGCATTTTACCGCTGGAGTCGCCGGCATCACTTGGACTGAAATTCGATACCCTGAGAAATTCCTTCTGCGGCTGTGGGGCTGCGAGTTCGGTGAGCAATCCGAGTTGGGATTCGAGTTTGAGTTTATGCTGGCTGAGCAGAAACAAAGTTTGAGCATTTGATGGGAGAGTGGGCTGGGACTGAGCTACAGTTTCTGGGCTTTCAGATAAGGGTTCAGGGCTTTGAGCTATGGGTTCAGGGCTTTGAGCTACGGGTTCAGGGCTTTGAGATATGGGCTCAGGGCTTTGAGCTATGGGTTCAGGGCTTTGAGCTATGGGTTCAGGGCTTTGAGATAAGGGTCCAGGGCTTTGAGCTACGGGTTCAGGGCTTTGAGCTATGGGTTCAGGGCTTTGAGATAAGGGTCCAGGGCTTTGAGCTACGGGTTCAGGGCTTTGAGCTATGGGTTCAGGGCTTTGAGCTACGGGTTCAGGGCTTTGAGCTACGGGTTCAGGGCTTTGAGCTACGGGTTCAGGGCTTTGAGCTACGGGTTCAGGGCTTTGAGCTACGGGTTCAGGGCTTTGAGCTACGGGTTCAGGGCTTTGAGCTATGGGTTCAGGGCTTTGAGCTACGGGTTCAGGGCTTTGAGCTACGGGTTCAGGGCTTTGAGCTACGGGTTCAGGGCTTTGAGCTACGGGTTCAGGGCTTTGAGATAAGGGTTCAGGGCTTTGAGCTACGGGTTCAGGGCTTTGAGATAAGGGTTCAGGGCTTTGAGCTACGGGTTCAGGGCTTTGAGCTATGGGTTCAGGGCTGTGAGCTACGGGTTCAGGGCGGTGAGGTACGGTTTCAAGATTTAAAACAACAGCAATGGTGAGCACCCACCAGGAAACACGATGGAGCCGGCAGACCCGGCCACAGTGGAGTCCTCCAGCTTCCTCGCGATAGCCGCAGTCGCTTGCCTTCGCTGCTGATGCGAGCTGACGGAGTGGAAGTGCTGCTGCTGCTGCTGCTGCCGGAGCCCCGCAGGCCGGTGCCCGAAGTGATGGTGCACCACCCGCACGGCTGGCTGCGGCTCACCTGGACCCGAACTCGGCGGACTCGGCGACGCCGCCTGGCCGACGGTCAGGAAGCGGCGCCGCTCGGCCAGCAGGATGGCGGAGGCGGCCGGCCGCTGCTCGGTGAGCATCGGGATGTTCGCTTCCAGCAGTCGGCGCCGCATCAGGAGGCTGCGAGACGGTTGCGATGCTGACTGCCGCTGTTGCTGGCTCTGAGGCCGCTGCAGCGGAGGCGGCGGCGGCGGGATCAACGGAGAACTCGTGGGCGCAGCATCCCACTGCTCAACATCACCATCAGCTTCATCATCACCATCGCGAGCATCGGCAACAACCGGAGACCGCACGCTGGAGCCCGGACTCCGGCTGCTGGAGACGAGCGCCGAGTCGGCGAACCGGACGCTCTTGCGCTGCTGCCGGCCGGGGGTCCTCAGAATGCTGCGCCTGCGCTCCGGCGGAGCGGCAGTTTCCGCTTCCCTGGTTGCTATGCCAACGGGCTGCTGCTTAACCAATCCAATTTCAGCCGGTTGCGGATCGAATGCAGCAACAGCCTTAGCAACCGGCAGCGGGACAGTTGTGTACACTGGAGACGGCTTCGAGTTCGAGCCTGTTGGCAGCTTAGCAAGCGCAGCAGCCGCGGTTTCTATGGAGCTGCTGAGGTCCCGGGCTGCATCGTCAGGCGCCTCATCGGGCGCATCAGCTGAGGCCTCGTCAGCAACGGTCGATACCGCAGGTACCGAACTGAGCGGCTGGACGGTCACCGGCGCAGACTCATCGGCATCTTGAGCCTCAGCCTGAGAACTCGGTGACAGCGGCTTGTACTCAATCACCATGGAAACGGGGGGCTCAAAGTCCGTTTTATTTTCAGGCTCAGCGTTCTCAGTTGCAAAGGTGATCTGTTTGGCTCTGAAACGTTTATCAGCTGCCACTGCAAGAGGCTTAGTTTGCACTGGTTTAACTTTAGTTTCCATGGTAACCGGCTTTATCAATGCTGCGCTGCTATTGACTGCCGTTTCCATAGCAACGCGAGCCAGCGCTGTCTGCTGAGTTTCCCAGTCGCGCAGACCGACCCAATCATTGCCACTGTCAACAGGTGTACTGTTGCCAAGCAAGCCGCGTCCCTGGCAACAGCGGGTTTTGTGCATTTTTTTCGGTCGATATTTCTCGGCAAAACTGACCGCTTCGACTCGAGTAGGCGCGGAGGAGTGCGCCCTCCGCTGCTGCTGCTGTTTAGGTGAATGACCGCGACTGCGCTGCCGCTGTCGCCTTGTAGATGCCTTAGCAACCGGGGGCGCTACTTTAAGTAGGCGCCACGTGTCTTCCAGGCGACCGGCATTTAACAGGCCAACCGAATTTAAGTTGTTGGGTTGCCCTGCGAAATTGTGGGGATTGGGGAAACTGAAAAACTATGGGAATTAAACAGACAGACAGACAGGCAGACAGAAACTAGGACAGCCAGACACACAGTATGACAGGCAGACACACACTAGGACAGGCAGACACACACTAGGACAGGCAGACACACACTAGGACAGCCAGACACACAGTATGACAGGCAGACACACACTAGGACAGGCAGACACACACTAGGACAGGCAGACACACACTAGGACAGGCAGGCACACACTAGGACAGGCAGACACACACTAGGACAGGCAGACACACACTAGGACAGGCAGACACTAAAACAGCAGACAGGCACTGAGACAGGCTCACAAAGCTCCCAGTGCTCAGCATTGTCGCTCCTGGCGCTGGCAACATCCGACAGGCTGCGCATCCGCTGCTGCTGCCTTTGCAAGCCCTCAGTGGCTTCCAGCAGCCGTTGACGGCGCAGAGCGAGGGCGGCCTCGCGCCGTTTCAGCTCGTCTTCTTCGGCGTCCGCCGCTTGTCGCAGGCGCTGCAGTTGCCGTCTTTAAGGTGGCGAAAACAAATTAATAGTTTATAGTGCGGCTGCAACTCTGAACGACTGGGGATTTGCATGGCCTACTGCCAACCGCGCTTGACCTCCACCCGGAAGGACGGGGGTTCGAGACCCAGTCAGATGGAAATAAATTCTGACAGACTCAGATTAAAATAGCCCATTGGTATCAGCAACCATTGTCTAAGTGGGTGGACAGGGGTTCGAATCCTGGAGAGAAGAGAAAACTTATAATATAATGAAAATGATGTAACTATGAATATACTGGTATTTACTGACCTCTTCTTCCAGTTCCCATCGCCAGTTCCCAGCTGCTGAGAGTCAGAACAGTTTGGAATTTCTCTGTCAAGCTGACTTGACAGTCCATGAGTGCCAGACATTGTGCTTTGGCACAGGCCTATAAAAGTCAGTCAGACTCAAGACTTTGGATAGTCAAGTCCAATCAAGTTCTTGCACAATCACATGATTGGAGCAGTAAGATGAAGATAATTGAATAAATTTGCTTATTATTTTTTATTTTCTAATTTATATTAAAGCAAAACAAATGTAACTTGATAGCCTATATCTATAGGCAATAAGGCCACTACCTTTTCTCACTTTACTGAATAGGAAAATAGCAAGTCATGCTAACTGGCTCTTGTTATGGCTAAGCAAAGCATATAATATAGGCATACCAAAAAGAAGACAAAGGGGAATATAAAGAATAGACTAGGGTGCTAGGAAGGTCCAAGGACAAATTAAAAACTTTAGAGTAAATTTCAGCAAACAAACAAAAAATATACATTTCTTGATTTCTTGATATTTATCAAGTTGCTTATCTTCTAATATACTAAATGAAAATATTATAAGTCTAAAATACAAATGAAATAATTTTAATGTAATTAAATTAGGAATTGAAATATCTTTGAAGTATTTTTTATAGTTTATATAGTCACTATAATAATAATAAATAACAACTGCCAATTATCAGTCCCTACACTTATATCATTTGTCATATCATATTTATCAATATTATATCATATCATTTATCATTTCATTATAATACTAAAATTAGGCTAAACAATGCCTAGAAAAGCCTGTATAGTGAGTACAAAATTTATTGAGTTTAGTATCTTGTACCTAGAGGCTAGAGTTGAGCAGATGATGATTAAAATTTAAATTGACTCCAGGACTTACTCAAGAATCAAAAAATATTTTATCAAGCAGTAAAAATTGGAATAGTAAGCAAGTCAAAACCTAAAATAAATAATAATTAAAAATGGAAATGAAGGTGCATTCTAAATACTTTTAAATGTAATATATGGCCTTGAAATTGGGGGCTGTAGCCCAGCAGTCTATCGCAGGCTCTGGTGTGCCAGCGACCCAGGCTTGATTCCAAGTGCAGTCACATTAATTTGGGGCAGAATTGGAATCTCGGCTTGGCTCTGCTTGTGCAATTAACGGCCTTGAGAGCCAACCCCCCAAGGCGCAGTAAAGTGTATATGCCACTGTACACTCCTGTGTGAGTGTGTGCCTGCGTACATATCTGCGCGCTTGTGTGCCTGCTAAGGGAGTCGGCGGAATGGGCAGTAATGCCTCTCGCCAGTTGTGTGCCTATGTCGCCTATGTGAACATTGTGCCTTGTGCCAGGGTGCACACAACCCCCCTGCCTCTAATAAAAAAATGGCCTTCAAATACTTCCTAGGGTTAAAGGCAAAGCCAAATAAATACGAAATAGTTACCTTGTGCTTGATATATCAAATAAATAATCTTAAAAACAAAATAGCAGCAGTGTTTTAAATTTAAAGACGACATGATTTACTTTACCACTTGTGCTAAAAAATGATGCATATAGTATTTGATGTACATAGTATTTGATACTGTCTATGTCGTACGTCTAGTGTCGAATAGGGGCCTTTTCATATTGCTTGTTCTGGTTCCAGAACCAGAACCAATTTGTGAAGTATAACTTTTTGTCTCCATAACTAGAGGGAGATACGTGCTATAAAGTTTTTATTATTGAATGACAATCGCCAAGAAGAAAGCGAAAAATTGTGCTAAGTGAGGTTGTTAAGGCAATCAAACATTCAACAGAATTAAATAGTTATACTGCTGTTTTTCTTGGAAGATCCGAACCGATTCTGATTCTGGAATCGGTAATATGAAAAGCCTCTAGATATACGTCGAGTTTGACGTTTTCGAATCAGCTCTATACTAATTATCGTTTTTTATACACAAAGTTAAAATACAGGCTAAACTCTATTACTAATTTTTTTTATTAAACTTATTAATAAAAATTATATAGACTCATAAGTTAAAAATTTTGATTTAGTAGATTACTAGCTTATTTTTGCCAAATATATGCAAAAATATTGTTTGTTTTTGTTTAATTTTTTAAAGTTGCAAAAATATACGATGCAAACACGAAGAATAAAAAAAACTAATGAACTAACATTTTCTTTTGTTAAAGAAAATTGTTAATTTTGGTGGCAGGAAAAGCTAAAAATTACGGTTTCCAAAATATATATTTAGTCTAAAGCTTGGTTCAAGGACCACTAGATGTTTCCGTTGTATCGTCTAGTGTTGCAATTGTTAAAGTTGTTAATTAAACGGGGGAAAGAGCTAGCTTCCCGCGGATCAGCCCTGGTGGGGCTCTGGGGGGTTGCAATTACCGCGGTAACTTTTTTTAGTGGTCCTTGGCTTGGTTCGGGGAGGAAGTTAGCATGGATCGACTTTTTTGCATGCGATGCCTTGTTTGAAATCTCAGGCTTGGAAAAATTATCAAAACTCTTCCATGAAGGCTTCGCCTGCTCCTTGTAAGTACGCTCGTATTTTTGGGTTTTCATCTATACCGAACTCCACAACTAACCAACATTATTTGACTATGCCCTTGGTGGCCTACCTGACGATCCGCTACATGTACATGTACAAAAAATTCAGTCTGCATAATTGTGTACATGCATGTTCACGACACATGTTGCGCTTTGCCGACAATAACATTATGAGTACGAGGTACATGTACACTGGTCGCGGGGTGCATGCAAGGACTTCTCAAGTAGATGTTCTTAAGATGTTCTTGGGTGCATGGTGCAGTGACCCTGGCATCCGAATTGGTGACCCTGATCTCACATCTAGCGCTTCGCTGTTTCCGTGGTGAAATTGGCGGCCAGCCGCTGTCTGCTGGCTGTGCAACGATGCTTCGAGGAGCCGCGGTCCTCCGGCAGTCACGTGACCTGGCTGCTCTACGGCGCCTTCTTCCGGCCGATCAGGTGAGGAAGCTGGCCGACTTCGAGACGCGGCTCAGAATGCTGCCTAACTGGACATTAGCGTCGCGATGCTGAGAGCGAGTAGTGGCGCAGCTGCATTCATTCAGCTGCAGATTGTAAACTGCAGATGAAATGGTAAACTGTAGATGAAATGGTATAAACTGCAGATGAAATGGTAAACTGCAGATTAAATGGTAAACTGCAGATGAAATGGTATAAACTGCAGATGAAATGGTAAACTGCAAATGAAATAGTAAACTGCAGATGAAATGGTAAACTGCAGATGAAATGGTAAACTGCAGATGAAATGGTAAACTGTAGATGAAATGGTATAAACTGCAGATGAAATGGTAAACTGCAGATGAAATGGTAAACTGCAGATGAAATGGTAAACTGCAGATGAAATTGTAAACTGCAGATGAAATTGTAAACTGCAGATGAAATGGTATAAACTGCAGATGAAATGGTAAACTGCAGATGAAATGGTAAACTGCAGATGAAATGGTAAACTGCAAATGAAATGGTAAACTGCAAATGAAATGGTAAACTGCAGATGAAATTGTAAACTGCAGATGAAATTGTAAACTGCAGATGAAATGGTATAAACTGCAGATGAAATGGTAAACTGCAGATGAAATGGTAAACTGCAGATGAAATGGTAAACTGCAAATGAAATGGTAACATGTTAAATGACGCCAACAATCGATAGTATCGAAACCTAGCTATTCTCGCATCTTTAAAGGTGCTCAGTTTTGATGAAACCGAGACGAATCTTCCAGTCCCCTCTCTAACTCTCCTCTCTCCCACTCTGCGATTGGCTGAGAGCTCAATCAGCCCTCTGCTTAAGATGCCTTCAGACAGAGAGATTTAGTTTAAGACGGAATGGTTAAAAATTCTCAAAGCTTGTTGAGTCATATTTTAACTCTTGAAATCTTCTGATACGTGAGTATGACCGCCCTGAGACAGCTGCTAGCCACATCGCTGCTGCTAAAGCTGGTGGCGGTGTTCACCTCGGCCGCCGCTCTCGAAGCCAGCACCGTGGCCTCCACCAGCTACATCGGCTGCTATGTGGACAACCCGCTCGGAGTCCGCGACCTGGACGGCCTGTCTGGCATGAGCAGCATCGGAGAGTACACGGTGAACTCTGTCCAGGCTTTTGTAAAGCGAATGTCCGACCTGACGGTGGCTCTGTGCAGCCACATCTGCTCGCTGGGCAGCTTCCGCTACTTCGCTCTGCAGAACTATCACGACTGCAGCTGCGACAACGAGTACGGACTGTACGGCACCGCGGCGGAGTCGCAGTGCAGCTTCCCGTGCACCGGAAACTCTGCTGAGAAATGCGGCGGCGGGGCCCGGAACTCCGTCTACGAGAATGTCTATGCGACTCCGACAGCAGATCCAACTTCGGATAAGCCGTCTCCTGGTGAGCGCATGAATACACGCGGACTGATTGACTGACTTCCACAGATTTAGTTATATGATACGAGCGTATGGGTATCTATGCGGAAAAGATTCTGCTTCATCCAAATCCCCAGTGTCAGCCGCTGGCATCTTCAACAAGATGATTGACCCGCCAGCCTCATCAAACGCCACCCTGGCCAGTCTGAAAACCGCCAACGCCATCGAGTGCGCGGCCGCCTGCCACCGCAGCCCGGACTGCCTCGCCTGCGCCTTCGTGCAGTCCAGCCGAATGTGCCGCCTCATGAGATTCGCCGCTGTGCCCAGCGAGGTCGCCAGCGAGGCGAGTTCAATCTGGACGAAAGTGCACGGCTGAGGCAGGACAAGCGATCGTTGGAACAAACCAATCACTTCACAAATGTAATTGTGGCAATGGCGGGCATCATAAGCCCGAAATATCACAAGTCCAAAAAGCTTTCCATTATGAACGAAATATCGCAAACCCGAAATATCACAAACCCAAAATATCGCAAACCCGAAATATCACAAACCCGAAATATCACAAACCCGAAATATCACAAACCCAAAATATCGCAAACCCGAAATATAACAAACCCGAAATATAACAAACCCGAAATATCACAAACCCGAAATATCGCAAAGCCGAAATATCACAACTCCAAAAAATCACTTTCCATTATGAACCCGAAATATTATAAATCCGAAAAATCATAATTCCGAAAGTGCTAGCAACTCTCAATGCTATTTTAGTTTTCGGGTTTGTGATATTTCGGGTTTATGATGGCGAGCCATATTGTAATGCCACAAGTCTTACACTGCAGAACAATTCATACTCAAGAGTCAGTGTACTCGGTACAATATAGCTTACCCTATTCTGTGCGACTCACACAGGTCAATCGCAGTAACCAAATCTAAAGTTTGCAACTAGGGAAAAACGTGAATTGTGGATGAGCAAATTGATGACTGACTATTTGTCTTTATTCTTATGGGTGGCGTCGGAGAGACAGCGCCGCTCACAGACTTCTTGGCTGCTCCAGTTGCAAGGCTCAAACTTGGCAGACTAAAAATAGATTTAGCGACAGGTTGAGTTGACAGGACAGATGCAAGCCTCGACATCTCAGCAGTTCTCCCAGTAAGCCTCGACATCTCAGCAGTTCTCCCAGTAAGCCTCGACATCTCAGCAATTCTCCCAATAAGCCTCGACATCTCAGCAGTTCTCCCAGTCCCAGTAAGCCTCGACATCTCAGCAATTCTCCCAATAAACCTCGACATCTCAGCAATTTTCCCAGTCCCAGTAAGCCTCGACATCTCAGCAGTTCTCCCAGTCCCAGTAAGCCTCGACATCTCAGCAATTCTCCCAGTAAACCTCGACATCTCAGCAGTTCTCCCAGTCCCAGTAAGTCTCGACATCTCAGCAATTCTCCCAGTCCCAGTAAGCCTCGACATCTCAGCAATTCTCCCAGTAAGCCTCGACATCTCAGCAATTCTCCCAGTAAGTCTCGACATCTCAGCAATTCTCCCAGTCCCAGTAAGCCTCGACATCTCAGCAATTCTCCCAGTAAGCCTCGACATCTCAGCAATTCTCCCAGTAAGCCTCGACATCTCAGCAATTCTCCCAGTAAGCCTCAACATCTCAGCAATTCTCCCAGTCCCAGTAAGCCTCGACATCTCAGCAATTCTCCCAGTAAGCCTCGACATCTCAGCAATTCTCCCAGTAAGCCTCGACATCTCAGCAATTCTCCCAGTCCCAGTAAGCCTCGACATCTCAGCAATTCTCCCAGTAAGCCTCGACATCTCAGCAATTCTCCCAGTAAGCCTCGACATCTCAGCAATTCTCCCAGTAAG
Organism: Macrostomum lignano; assembly: GCA_002269645.1. NCBI lineage: Eukaryota > Metazoa > Platyhelminthes > Macrostomidae > Macrostomum > Macrostomum lignano. The sequence goes on along the minus strand of NIVC01001813.1, from coordinate 23,443 downwards.
CCTCGACATCTCAGCAATTCTCCCAGTAAGCCTCAACATCTCAGCAATTCTCCCAGTCCCAGTAAGCCTCGACATCTCAGCAATTCTCCCAGTAAGCCTCGACATCTCAGCAATTCTCCCAGTAAGCCTCAACATCTCAGCAATTCTCCCAGTCCCAGTAAGCCTCGACATCTCAGCAATTCTCCCAGTAAGCCTTGTATTTATACTTCGGCAACACAAAATTGGTAGCATTTAATGCTATCTCGACGAAATTATTTCTAGCGGCGACCCTTGTTGATACAATACACCAATAATGTTGGGTTTTAGCATAATGCACCGAATTCACGAGAGGGTTGTCGAGCAGAACCCATGTGCTACTTGCCTTATATTGACAGCCTTGTGTGCCTGAGCCAAGGACTTCTAGATAATCCTATTATCTAGAAGTCCTTGTCTGAGCGCGCACCAAAATTTTCCGAAGCAAGCTGCGGAACCTTCAACAGGATGGTTCCCACTTAGAAAATTTTGCAATTGTAAACGCATGGAAAGCTTCAGAACTGCCACTGCATTAAGCTCTCTATTATGCAGAGTTACAAACTGGGCTCGCTGCAAGATCTCAGGACAACTTATGGATTCTTGAGTAATACTTGATGATTTAGATAAGGACTTTATTGTAGCTTTGTCTCAAGTTGGCAGTCAGACACTCCTTCTGAGACAGTCGCTACTCAACTGAGCATTGAAACCTAGGAAGCCAAGACACGGAGGGGTGAGGGTGCTTCGGGCAATCTAAAAATTTTGGGAGACTCAAGCATCGCCTAATCTCTCTCCGATTCTCAAAGATGCAAATTTGATGCACCATTATTTGCAACAATAAAAATTTTCGATTACAGACCGATTTATACTATTGATAGTAGGACGTAAACTTTACAACACAGTGTTAAATTGAATTAGAGAATAGTCGCATCGCGCAGAATTTCAAACGCATAACAGGCTGGCAAGAAAGTTTATGAAATGTTTTTTATGCCTAAATTTCCCGCTTCAGCATCATGGCTTTCTTGAGACATTCTTTGACAAACGAGTCTAGGCTGATGTTGATATCCAGGCCTGTTCAGCTATAGAGGGTGGACTTAATCAGGCCGCTCGTGAACATAGCGATGACGGTTGTCATGCTCACGACAATGCCAGTGAGGCTCACGCACAGAGCCGCTCTGCCCAACAGTCGAGCTCGTCGGAGGCGTCGCCTCTGCTGGTGAGCTCGCCCAGCCGAGTCCTGCGAGCTGCGGCCGCGCTGCTGCTCTTGAAGGATCAGCTGCTGCTGCATCGCCAGCGCCGTGACCAGCTCCGAGTGCGAGCGGACTGAGCAGGCCAGGGCAGCCAGGCCGAACGGCAGGTTGATGAACACAGCGGTGAGCACGGACACGATCAGGTAGGTTGTGCGATTCGCATTGCCCGGCTGCGGCTGGAACTGGCGAGGGTGCCGTTCGCATGGCTCCGCCAGGCCGTGCAGCGAGTGCCGGCTGCCTTGAAGCAGGCCGCTGCCGCCGCCGCCGCTGTCAATCAGCGTCACCAGCTGGTCGTCGTCTGGTGAAATTCCGGAAGCCGTGGCTGTCACAGAGGCGGGGAGAATTCATTGAGTACTGCTCGACAGACAATGGTGGAGCTTCTCAAATACGAGTGTAATATTGAAAGAATTCTTAGAAAATCTAGGGCTCAGGGTCGAAAAAATACCTTAGAGCATGACTGCGGGCCGGAGGAATGGAGGAGGGGAGAGGAGAAGAGAGGAGAAGAGAGGAGGAGAGAAGAGGAGAGAGGAGAAGAGAGGAGAGAAAAGGAGAGAGGAGAAGAGAGGAGAGGAGAGGAGAGGAGAGGAGAGGAGAGGAGAGGAGAGGAGAGGAGAGGAGAGGAGAGGAGAGGAGGCAGGGGTGTCGGTACCGGGGGGGTGGGGGTACGGGGGGCTGGAGCCCCCACTTTTTAGCATGATCCAGCAAGTGCCCTTTTTGAATTTTAAACAAGTGTCGACTGGTTTTGGGCTCTGGCTTTTCTGAGTCTTGGAAGCTAAGGGGGGTATCAGCTGATATAATAGTTCATGTTGTTCTCAATCTCCATTCCACTACAGTTTTTATCGAATGTGCATAAGCCTAGTGCTTTCAGTGCATTGGTTAGCATTTCACCTTAAGGGCCAGATTGAGAAGCTAGCGTGGCGCAATGACTGCCCTTCTGGGTTTGCTTCGCTGGGCCCCCGTAAGCAAAACGCGCCCAGTAGTCCCTGACTGCAGGCAAGAGAAGGGAGAGAGGATAGAGCAGAGAATTATATGAGCGTAGGAGAAAGTAGAGGCGAGGAGAGGAGAAGGAAAGGAAGGACAAGATAAGAGGAGAGAGGAGAGGAGAGGAGAGGAGAGGAGAGGAGAGAGGAGAGGATAGAAGAGAGGATAGAAGAGGAGAGGAGAGGAAAGAGGAGAGGAGAGGAAAGAGGAGAGGAAAGGAAAGGAGAGAGGAGATGAGAGAGGTGAAGAGAGGAAAGGAGAGAGGAGAGGAGATGAGAGAAGAGTAGAGGAGAGAAAAGAGAAGAGATAGGAGGGAGAGGAGAGGAGAGGAGAGAAGAGAGAAGAGGAGAGGAGAGGAAAGGAGAGGAGATGAGAGGAGAGGAGAGGAGAGGAGAGGAAAGGAGAGAGGAGAGGAGATGAGAGAGGTGAGGAGAGGAGAGGAAAGGAGAGAGGAGAGGAGATGAGAGAAGAGAGGAGAGTAGAGGAGAGAAAAGAGAAGAGGAGAGGAGAGGAAAGGAGAGAGGAGAGGAGAGGAGAGAAGAGAGAAGAGGAGAGGAGAGGAAAGGAGAGAGGAGAGGAGAGGAGAGTAGAGAGGAGAAGAGAGGAGAAGGGAGGAGAGGAGAGGAGAGGATAGTAGAGGAGAGGATAGTAGAGGAGAGGAGAAGAGAGAAGAGAGGAGAGAAGAGAGAGGAGATTAGAGAGGAGCACTGAGAAGAGAAATAAACATTGAGCGGGCCGGGTTGCTATTGTGAAGTTTCAACGGACCGAGGGTCGGAATTTTCCGGCCACTGATAGGCGGATTACGAGAATTTACCCAGTACTCGTAATTTGATTTCTATGAGAATTACATGTCAAGCTATGTATATTTCAGGTAAGATTCGAAGAAACCTGTATAAGAAGTTAACCTGACCGTGCATGGCGACCATGAGCCGAAATTTTTGCGTCTTATAGTCTGTACTATGCACTCACTGTATGATTCATATTAAAAGTAGACGAAAAAGTTGCCAGTTGTAAGTTGACCCGCGAGTGGCCAAAAATGTCAGAATTCCGGTTACTAGGTAGAGTTTGTAGATTTAAGTGACCGAAAAAGTTTATTACCATCAACCGTAGACGCTTTGAGTGCATCGGCCTCATTGTTAAACTACAAACCGGACACTTCTCGTTTACTTTTTGTTTACGCTCATACTATTCATTTGCTGTGCATTTTAGTTACTTACTGCGAAATGCTTCAAGCCGAACCCTTTCAATTTTACACCCTTCATGCGTGCAGGTGTCCATTCGCTTTAACAGTCCATGAAGCCAGCAATCGCATGTTTCATGCTTCTATTCAAGCCATTTTACAAGTGGGAATTCCAACGAATTGTGGAAATGACCACAGCACGGAATGCTGACAAATCCAATTAAAAAAGCGTGCATATGTGTGCTCAAGCTGTCGCTAAGGCCCCATGCGCTAGTGGGAATGAGAGCGGCAGAGCAGACACTCCCTCGAGTGAATCCTTTGACTGAAGCGTTGAATATGATCGGACTGGTGATTGCATTTGTAATGCCCATCGACACTCAAATCGTGCCAATTTTGTGCCAGGAAAATGGCACAAAATTTTGAGAGAGCAGAAAATTTCAATTTTTATTTGCCCTTAAATTCTCAATATCTCACTTTCTGAACTTCCAAATTGCAAAGTAAAAGCATGTAGAAACCTGTGCTTAGGCCGAGATGCATGCAAGTCTACCAAACTATTTTTTTATGAAATGCTTTAACCGAGACCGGAAAGCAAGCCAAGTTCCTTCTTTTAATTTAGCATCCACAGTATGTTACTCTGTTGTGGCTATTTAATTTACATGTAGCTGTGTAGTTAAAGTTTCATTTTCATATTGTTTTCTTTTTATTTCATAAGCCCAAAAGTTACAAGCAAAAACTGTGCAATGTACGAGCGGATGTGGCCCGAACTTTGTAATATGCATTGAAATGGAATTATACCTGCAATAATGGCTTACCAAAAATGAAACTCTAAGTTTACACAGCTAAATTTGACAAATTGTAACCTTCACTGCCCCAGATCAATCTAATAAAAAATGATTTTTTCCTATCTTAATTCGCAGTAGGATTTTCTCGGGAAGTAGTCCTCCAAAATTTACACGACCTTTGATTTTTACGACCTGTTATACTACAATGGTCCTTGATTAGTCTATTGCGAAACCTTATTCAGCGCTTTGACTCAGCTACAGGTGGCATTGTCTGGCGGATGCAGCGTGGAAGTAGATGCGTTCCAGCCCATTCCGTTAGCCCCTAGTGACCAACAAAAATCCATCGAAGTTATGACGCTCAGGGCCTCAGGGGGACTCGTCAGGTCTCAGTGTTCCTCAGCTCCTGTTGCCCTTCTCTCAAAAAACTTGTCTCATTTGGAATCCAGAAGTCCAGGTGAAGTATTTTGAATTTTGAGCTATACGAGCAAAAGCTGAAAACTTCCTTATCTCTTTCTCTTGCATGCTGCATCGAAAACCGGCCTCCAAAAACACTTGCCCAAGATTTGCGAGTGCAGCGTCCTGCTTTACATGTTGTTTGGACGGAACCCAAGATCAAGGACCCGGCTGTTGAAAGAAGAATAACAGCTCTTTAACTTCAGATTTCTTCAGTGTTCAGTCTAATAGTTAAGCACTTAAGTAGCCACTATATTTTAGGCATTTAACGGCACTTATCATTCATGGAAGTTCCGCGGGTGGCAGGATGCTGTACACGAAGATGTAGTTAAAAATTTCAAGCATGTTTACGGACAGAAATTGCTTAAACAAGACGCATGTACCTTCATCCTGCTCAAACTGACACAGCTGACAGGAGCGGCCTTCTGGCGAGACAACCCGAGACAGCTGAGGCACGGAGGCATACACAGCGGCGGCAGTCGAGCCTCCAATTTCAGTACGCAGTGTGCGCGAGTCGGTCGCGCCGCCGACTCGGAAGGACGCGGACCGAGGCCGCCAGCCGGACGAACAGGCCATGTTAGCATTAGCTACAGCCGGTCGCATTTCAGCAGGCCTCGGCTGTATTTGACAACACGAGCCGTCAACGAAACGCTCCTCTCAGCAAGCAAAGCCAATTGGCCGTTGCTTGCACTCGATTGGTCAAGCGCAGGAAAGATACAGATGTACTTTTAACACTTGTAGACACTAAAGGAATATGTAGTAGTCGTTGTGACAAGACTAAAGTGGCGATGATCGATCAGCTGATTGAGCAAAGACAGCCGATCAGATTACACAGACGCGCTGCGCATACTTCTCGCTTCGACTCGGACCAGATCGACAACTGCAGATGCCAGGCCAAGCTGCACCCGGGATAACAGATGATGGGCCAACAGAGGAAGCTGGATGATTATAGCAAGGCATTATAATAGCTTATTTATAGCCCAATGGTTAGAACATCGGACTCCTGACTGAAAGGCCGTACGCAGCCTTCAGATGCGCCGCGCAATAGCTGCGGCTCAGCTGTTGGTTGCATATCTGGCCATTAGGACAGGTGTAATCAATTATTATTATAGCAACAACTCGATGCCTGATGAACCAGATTTTTACACAGTTTCTCAGTAAATATGCAATAAAGACAACTATTTGTATCGATGTATATTTATCAAAGTAAAATTTTGTCAAAAAGGGCACTTCACACAATTTTGTAAAATCAGCAGTATAAAAATAGTAAAAAAATGAGTTGAAATTTTAGCACACCAGCTGTATGAACAAGCAGCAGGTCAAAAATCAGTTTCAAATCGATGCAGAGTTCGAAGTGGAGGTCTGTCGGACTGGCTCAGGCTGTAATTGGCAAAACAGACCATGGGAAGTCAATTTCCAAAATAATAATATGAACTGCACCAGACTACTGATGAGTAGACTATTCTCAGCCCCGAGAAATCCATCGGTTTGATATCTGATTAAAATTTAAAAGCGGCAAACTCTACTAGAAGTAGGCAAAGCCAGCAGTAATGTCAGTTTCTGTTAAACCCAACAGCCGCACTGGTCAGTTGCCAAAGGCGCGCTTCTGTCGGGAGCTATCAGAAACGGCTGTAGAAAAGATTATATTGCACCGATAGGGACTGCAAAGTCAGCTGCATTGGCTAAACTGACCAAGCCAGTACAAGCAGTGCGGGCATTGGGATCAATGAGTCAGTAAAACTCCTCTGTCAGCTTGCGTTAAACCCGACCCTAAGAATTTTGTTTGAGCTCTTCTGTCAGTCGGGAGCTATCGAAAGCTTTACTGCTATAGCACTGGCATTGAGTAACAACCTGACAGCTGCAATTGGTTTGAAGCTGGCAAGATGGTCTACAGTGCAAATCCCGATATTGCAGTGCGTTTTTGTGCGGGCTCAAAGCGATCACTAATTGCTTATACATCATTTGAAGGGTATCCTGCCCACTGAAGGATTTAGCTGGGGGATAGAATTCCCAATGAAGGATTTAGATGGGGGATAGAATTCCCAATGAAGGATTTAGATGGGGGATAGAATTCCCAATGAAGGATTTAGATGGGGGATAGAATGCCCACTGAAGGATTTAGCTGGGGGATAGAATTCCCAATGAAGGATTTAGATGGGGGATAGAATTCCCAATGAAGGATTTAGATGGGGGATAGAATTCCCAATGAAGGATTTAGATGGGGGATAGAATGCCCACTGAAGGATTTAGATGGGGGATAGAATGCCCACTGAAGGATTTAGCTGGGGGATAGAATTCCCAATGAAGGATTTAGATGGGGGATAGAATTCCCAATGAAGGATTTAGATGGGGGATAGAATTCCCAATGAAGGATTTAGATGGGGGATAGAATGCCCACTGAAGGATTTAGCTGGGGGATAGAATGCCCACTGAAGGATTTAGATGGGGATAGAATGCCCACTGAAGGATTTAGATGGGGATAGAATGCCCACTGAAGGATTTAGCTGGGGGATAGAATTCCCAATGAAGGATTTAGATGGGGGATAGAATTCCCAATGAAGGATTTAGATGGGGGATAGAATGCCCACTGAAGGATTTAGATGGGGATAGAATGCCCACTGAAGGATTTAGCTGGGGGATAGAATTCCCAATGAAGGATTTAGATGGGGGATAGAATTCCCAATGAAGGATTTAGATGGGGGATAGAATTCCCAATGAAGGATTTAGATGGGGATAGAATTCCCAATGAAGGATTTAGATGGGGATAGAATGCCCACTGAAGGATTTAGCTGGGGGATAGAATGCCCACTGAAGGATTTAGCTGGGGGATAGAATGCCCACTGAAGGCTTTAGCTGGGGAATAGAATGCCCACTGAAGGATTTAGCTGGGGGATAGAATGCCCACTGAAGGCTTTAGCTGGGGGATAGAATGCCCACTGAAGGTTTTAGATGGGGGATAGAATGCCCACTGAAGGATTTAGATGGGGGATAGAATGCCTACTGAAGGCTTTAGCTGGGGGATAAAATGCCCACTGAAGGATTTAGATAGGGGATAGAATGCCCACTGAAGGTTTTAGATGGGTGATAGAATTCCCAATAAAGGCTTTAGATGGGGGATAAAATGGCCACTGAAGGCTTTAGCTGGGGGATAGAATGCCCACTGAAGGATCTAAATGGGGGATGGAATGGCCACTGAAGGCTCTAGCAGGGGGATAGAATGCCCACTGAAGGATCTAAACGGGAGATAGGACGGCCGCTGAAGGACCCGGATTAGCACTGAGCCGAAGCAAGAACTCCAACCTGATCAGCTGCACTCAGAGGCTGCCCCGCCATCGGGAATCTGGTGCAGATATCCGTAGCCCAGTCCGCAGCCCAGAGCGCCGTCGCCGCCCCAGTTGGGGTCGGGCCTGACGGTCAGCAGGCGGAACTGCTCAGTGCTGCTACAGTAGACGTGCAGCTGCAGCGCGGACTGGGCAGCTGCGTGAGATTCGATCAGCTCGAACAGGTCCTCGTGCGTGTGCAGCGGAGCGGAGCCTGTTCTGCAGTCGGCGGCATCGCAGTCCACGACAGCGGCCCCGCCAACAATGAAGTCGCTGTCGGGGCGCAGGCCGGCCACACTGGCCGGGGAGCCTGGCGCCACGTCCAGCACGCGCCAGGCCAAGGCCGGCTGGCCGGTGCTGCAGCACAGACGCACGCTGACGCCAAGGAGGCCCTGGCCGCCCCACTGGCCGCTGCCAGGCTCCGAGCCAGAGGCCAGGTCAATGTGAACCTGGCGGACCGTGCGCTGCTTACTGCTGTACACGGTGAGGTCAACTGAGGACAGAGCTTGAGAAGTCGGCCTCAGCAATGAGTGCAGCTGCCGTTCCGGTGTCTGCAGGTGAAGATATTTTGCTAGACTAAGAGAAGTTCAATTTTGCACGAAGGATCTATTATGGAAAACCACTCATTTTGGCGCTGAAGGCAAGCATCCATTTAGGCGCCACAGACAGGCACTCATTTTGGCGCCGAAGCCAAGCATCCATTTTGGCGCCACAGACAGACACTCATTTTGGCGCTGAAGGCAAGCATCCATTTAGGCGCCACAGACAGGCACTCATTTTGGCACCGAAGCCAAGCATCCATTTTGGCGCCACAAACAGGCACTCATTTTGGCGCCGAAGCCAAGCATCCATTTTGGCGCCACAGACAGGCACTTATTTTGGCACCGAAGGCAAGCATCCATTTTGGCGCCGCAGACAGGCAGTTATTTTGGCGCCGAGGGCAAGCATCAATTTTGGCGCCGCACAGGCACTTATTTTGGCACCGAAGGCAAGCATCCATTTTGGCGCCGCACAGGCACTTATTTTGGCGCCGAAGGCAAGCATCCATTTTGGCGCCGCACAGGCACTTAATTTGGCGCTGAAGGCAAGCATCCATTTAGGCGCCACAGACAGGCACTTAATTTGGCGCTGAAGGCAAGCATCCATTTAGGCGCCACAGACAGGCACTTATTTTGGCGCTGAAGGCAAGCATCCATTTAGGCGCCACAGACAGGCACTCATTTTGGCGCAAAGCCAAGCATCCATTTTGGCGCCGCACAGGCACTTATTTTGGCACCGAAGGCAAGCATCCATTTTGGCGCCGCACAGGCACTTATTTTGGCGCTGAAGGCAAGCATCCATTTAGGCGCCACAGACAGGCACTCATTTTGGCGCAAAGCCAAGCATCCATTTTGGCGCCGCACAGGCACTTATTTTGGCGCCGAAGGCAAGCATTTATTTTGGCACCGCAGACGCCAAAGGTCTACAAATTTAAAGGTCAATAAAAGCAAGAACACAAAGCTCCTTACCACATGCTGCCCATTAATAGCTAGTATAAAGTCGAAATATGGCTGAAGACCAGCTTGCTTTGCAGGAGAGTTGTGCTGCACCTACAGTATTAAGAATTAATAATAAATTTAAGCTAACTATGATAAAAATAGGCAGTGTTTAATTAATTGATCATTTTTTTCATTATACTTGTAAAAGTCCTTAGTCTAAAGCCTAAAGGTAAATCTTAAATTATGAAACAGGCCTATCAAAAATTTATACAAGATGCCAATAGGCCTTTAACTAAAATTAAAATTACTTTTTTTGAAAAATCTAACCTGATACTACTTTGAATATTTTGTGTGAATCATAATAACAGAGAATTTCATATCACAAATGCATATAAAACTGCAAGTTTTAATCAGCCATTTTAATTTTTACTCTCCTTGATCTATTGATTGTACTTTGTCTGCTGCTACTGTAGTCTGGTTTGCAACTTAAAAACAAAATAAATTAAAGTCCTAATGATATGATATAATGATATTAGTAGACTTGGTTACATAAAAAATAATCAATGAGCATTATTTTGATTTGTAATGGAAGAAAAGGTAATTGACACTCAAACTCCTACTAGATCAACTATACCTTCAACTTAACCAATAACAAGTGGAGCTAGAGTTGGGCCACAGACAAGCTCCTTGAATGCAAAAGCAAGGCAGCAATACTGATGAGCTTCTATTGCCTTATTCTGATAAAGGTCTGATACCAGCCTCCAAGGAGGCTGCAATTGATATAGACATTTATGCTAGCAATCATGATGGCATTGCTAGTAATTGATTTAGGCTTGGTATGGGTATGTGGCTCTTTTCCTGCCAATATTGTTAGCTGTGTTTGTTCTGTTTAATAATTTAATTTATTTTTGTCTTTTAGTGTATAATTATCAACTAGACTAAACCCATTTATCTATTGCCCTATACAGTTTTCATTTTTCTTTATTTATTTAAATATACAGAATTGTAAATCATGAGTGCAAGCCTTGAAAATGACTGTTTGTGTTGAAACGCATTAGCTATAACAATAATTTACTTATATATTGATTTTGGCTTTCATTTCTCTATTATTTATTAAATGAGCATCTCTATTAGATTTAGACCACATATTGCATATCCATAGGTTTTTTAAACCTATTTCAATAGGGAATCTTACAAATTAGTATTTAATTAATAGAGCCATATCATGACCATATTATATAAAACAAAATGTTGAGATCAAAAAACAATTTGTAGTAAAGATTAATTAAAGAATTAATATAGGCCTAAGACTTAATTAAAGTTCAAATAAACAAAATATATAATAAAAAAGGTAGTAAAATAAAAAAATAGCAGATAGAGAAAAAATTATATAAATAAAAATACAAACCAATAAAATCAAAAATTATTTTATTGATTGAGGTATGAGCTTTGTAATTTGATACTTATGTTATTATTTATTACTAATTACTATTAGACCTAGGCTTAGGGCCTATCTTATAATTTTAGACCTAACCTAGCCTAGCCTAGCCTTACCTAGGACAGCCTAGGTAGGATTCTTATTATGGTCTAGGTCTAGACTAAGACATTTTAAGGCTAATAGGGCTAGGCCTATAGGCTTATATAGCAATATAAAATTGCTATTAAAATGTTAAGTTTTAAAGTTTATATTATAAATATTGATTTCAAACAATCAAACTCACTGATTTTAAATCAAAGATTCATATTCATTTTTCATCATGTTGTTCAGGCCTAATAACAATATAGGGCTATTAGTATTACTAGGCCCTAGGCTAGGCCCTAAGCCTAATTAAGAGTTTAAAAACAAGTCATAGGCCTAGGCCTAACTCTTATCAATTTAGCCTAAGCCTAAGAGGAAGGTTACTTACCCTTAAAATGTGAAAAGCATAGCTTTTATTTCTATCAAAATAATCACCTTTATTACTGAACACCTGGCCCATATTAAATATTTTTCATCTCAATTCTCTATTTAGACTATTTCTATTTGGCTTTAGGTGTACCAGGCCAGGGCGATTAAGACAATTCATAGACTAGGCCTATGCTAATGCCAAAGCTGATGTTCAACCCTTACTAGGCCTAGGCTATACAACATCAATAAATGCAAGGGGCTAAGGAAAATTTCTGGGTTTTCTAGCCAACACTAAGTAGTATGGGCCTAAGTCAATAACCAATCAATTTAATAGGGCTAGGCTAAGCCTAATTATAAAAGAAAAGCCTTTAAATCTAATCAATTTTACTTCACTAAATACCAAAAACAATTGAGTAGCTTGACCTCAGACAGATGTAACTCGTGTGAATTGTGATCATCACACTTGGCTGGGGGTCTCCCTAAAACACGCCCCGCACCGCCCTGCAGCGCTACACATTAAAACAAATTGGACTATAACTGAAGACACTAAAAATGCGTTTTCTGTTAAGCTTCAAAGCTTTTATTAAATTTAGTTTTTTTAATTTGAAATATAAAATTCAGTGAATAATAAGTGATATTAATAATAATATTAATAAAGTAATAATAATATAATTTAATAATCAAAACGAGAATATAAAAAATAATAACAATATTTATAATAATAATTAAAGATATTTATTCCATTACTCTTACAACAAATAGTTTTCCTTGCAATCAAATACTGCGTTGACACACCCGACCAGCATGGATTTAATCGGTAGAAAAGGTAAACGTTTTCTACGATTAGATAGGGTAGATGGCATGTCGACTGCCAGCATAACATGCTTTCCTTCTGATTAAAAGCGGACTGTATATACTTGTATTGGGCAGTTATGGCGCGCAATTCAAAAGCCTACGCACAACCAATATTATAATGGCTCGACATATTTAATTAGTATAGCCTATAGGGCATTGTGTTAGTATGTATGAATTCAAGACCTAGACTAATAAAGCAGTTTGTGTCTAGAGTCGAAAACTTTGGAAATGTGTCGCCCTAGCTTGCACAAAAAGCCATGTATGACATGACTGAATGAAATTTAATTAGGAGGTTAATGATTGTAAAATAAACTAGCTACTTGGACCTCTTGACAATGACAATAAGGATGAAATGGTCCTGTTGCAGGCAGATATTAATTGGCTTAAAAAAAAGTAAAAGCTTGATGGCTAGCTAGCTAGGTGGCCTTGGCTCACCCAGTTATTGGCCTTATATTGGCCTTCTTATCAATATGTGGGCCATTTTGTACTGCATTCTGCTTTAATCTACTTTGTTTTTCTTCTTTATTGCCAGGTATTTAGTATAATTTTTTAGCTCTTAGTTGTATTCTTTATTTTAATATCACTCTATACTTGTACCATGAAAAGAAACACAAAAGGCCTTGTCAATTTTAGGCCTATGATAGGTAGCTAGCTATGTTATTTTATTTTAGTAATAGGCCTATAGCTATTAAGAGTAGGCCTACTAAATTATTAGTCTATAAAATGTATATGGTCTAAAATAGGCTAGCTATTTTAGACCCTATTATATTTTATGCTTCTTGTCTAACAATCTAATAATTGTTGTAGGCCAATATTATGAAATGTATAGGCCTAGCTATAGAAAAAGAAAAAGAAGCCAATAACCTTCCTAATGAATAAATTAATTAATATTAGTTCAGTTGTGTATTTACTTTATATTTATTGTCATATGAATCCTATATACTAAAAATGAGTTGTCTGTGGGTAGGTAGGTAGGTAGGTATGCGATAGATTTCAGAAAAAATGGCTCAACCGATTTTCTTCAAACTTGCACCATTCGATCAGAAATTTTCCTGGGACGGTACATGCATCTTGGCTAAGAAATTGCTCAATATTAAAGGGATTAAATATTCGAAAAACATGCTTTTTTGCAAAGGTCAAGCAGCTCTTTCGACCTGAAATGCATTGTAAGAATGCTAGAGAAAAAACTGACTGACTGAATTCCAATTGTGATAAAGATTACATCACAACCAGTTGAAAACAGTGCCGAACAAATGCACACAAAACTTGATTTAAATTGCGTAACAATATTGCCAACTTAAATTGACACTGATATTGGCTGACTGAGAAATTGATTATGTCATAACTTTTTACTCTAACCGATTTGCTATAAGAATTTAATTATAAGGGCCACAATTCACGTATTCCAATTGACAAGAGATAGCATAGATGCGAACAGACTGGAATGCTAATGCAGCGACCTGGGTTCGAATCTTAGTAGTGCAAAAAGATTTTTTTATTCAAAAACCTTAAAAACACAAATGCTAAACACAAAAAAGCACAATGTCAAACATTAAAGAGCCACCATGTCAAACATTAAAGAGCCACCATGTCGAACATTAAAGAGCCATCATGTCGACCATTAAAGAGCCACCATGTCGAACATTAAAGAGCCACCATGTCGAACATTAAAGAGCCACCATGTCTAACATTAAAGAGCCACCATGTAAAACATAAAAAAGCCACCATGTCAAACATAAAAGAGCCACCATGTCAAACATATATGTGAATCCAGGTCAAACAGTAAAGAGCCACCATGTCAAACATAAAAGAGCCACCATGTCGAACATAAAAGAACCACCATGTCCAACATAAAAGAGCCACCATGTCAAACATTAAAGAGCCTCAATGTCAAACATTAAAGAGCCACCATGTCGAATATTAAAGAGCCACCATGTCTAACATTAAAGAGCCACCATGTAAAACATAAAAAAGCCACCATGTCAAACATAAAAGAGCCACCATGTCAAACATATATGTGAATCCAGGTCAAACAGTAAAGAGCCACCATGTCAAACATAAAAGAGCCACCATGTCGAACATAAAAGAACCACCATGTCCAACATAAAAGAGCCACCATGTCAAACATTAAAGAGCCTCAATGTCAAACATTAAAGAGCCACCATGTCGAATATTAAAGAGCCACCATGTCTAACATTATAGAGCCACCATGTCGAACATTAAAGAGCCACTATGTCTAACATTAAAGAGCCACCATGTCGAATATTAAAGAGCCACCATGTCTAACATTAAAGAGCCACCATGTCGAACATTAAAGAGCCACTATGTCTAACATTAAAGAGCCACCATGTCAAACATAAAAGAGCCACCATGTCAAACATAAAAGAGCCACCATGTCAAACATAAAAGAGCCACCATGTCAAACATATATGTGACTCCATGTCAATCAGTAAAGAGCCACCATGTCAAGCATAAAAGAGCCACCATGTCGAACATAAAAGAGCCACCATGTCAAACATATATGTGAATCCAGGTCAAACAGTAAGGAGCCACCATGTCAAACATAAAAGAGCCACCATGTCGAACATAAAAGAACCACCATGTCCAACATAAAAGAGCCACCATGTCAAACATTAAAGAGCCTCAATGTCAAACATTAAAGAGCCACCATGTCGAATATTAAAGAGCCACCATGTCTAACATTATAGAGCCACCATGTCGAACATTAAAGAGCCACTATGTCTAACATTATAGAGCCACCATGTCGAATATTAAAGAGCCACCATGTCTAACATTAAAGAGCCACCATGTCGAATATTAAAGAGCCACCATGTCTAACATTAAAGAGCCACCATGTCTAACATTAAAAAGCCACCATGTCGAACATTAAAGAGCCACCATGTCGAACATATATGTGACTCCATGTCAAACAGTAAAGAGCCACCATGTCAAGCATAGAAGAGCCACCATGTCGAACATAAAAGAGCCATCATGTCAAACATTAAAGAGCCACCATGTCAAGCATAAAAGAGCCACCATGTAGAACATAAAAGAACCACCATGTCCAACATAAAAGAGCCACCATGTCAAATATTAAAGAGCCGCAATGTCAAACATTAAAGAGCCATCATGTCTAACATTAAACAGCCACCATGTCGAACATTAAAGAGCCACCATGTCGAACATTAAAGAGCCACCGTGTCTAACATTAAAGAGCCACCATGTCTAACATTATAGAGCCACCATGTCGAACATTAAAGAGCCACCATGTCTAACATTAAAGAGCCACCATGTCGAACATTAAAGAGCCACCATGTCGAACATAAAAGAGCCACCATGTCAAACATTTAGGAGCCACCATGTCAAACATAAAATTTACACAATTTCAAACGTAAAAGTAAGCGTCATGCCAATGTTAAAGGAGCCACTATAGAGCTAAGGAAATTGTAGCACTAGCTACCGGGTACTTATTGTATGGTGGATGCTTACTATTTGGGGATGCTTGCTATCTGGGGATGCTTGCTATCTGGGGGATGCTTGCAATCTGGGGGATGCTTGCTATTTGGGGGATGCTTGCTGTCTTGGGATGATTTCTTTTTGCATTACACTTTATTTGAGCAGTTTGTCTGTCGTCTTTGTGAAGGCTTTTTTGGCTATCTTTTTGTTACTTGTAGAGAACAGAGATTCTATCCAGATGTCCCCCAACGGGGGCGAAGATTGCTAGTTATATACTTATATTGCATTTAGCCTAGGCATATCTACTCTAGTCTGCCTATCCTCTACCTATGTCTGTTCTCTCAATCATTATATTTTTACTTTTTCCCTCTCTTAATTCCTTTATATCATGCTTCTCAATTATCTCCCATCTTTGCCCTCCCCAATTCCCTCCTATCCTGCCTATCCCCAATTCCCTCCTATCCTGCCCACCCCCCCAATTCCCTCCTATCCTGCCCACCCCCCAATTCCCTCCTATCTTGCCCACCCCCCAATTCCCTCCTATCCTGCCCACCCCCCAATTCCTTCCTATCCTGCCCATCCCCCAATTTCCGCCATCCTGCCCTTCAATCTTTTCACCCTTGGGTTTTAAGCTATAAACCCAAGGCAATTCAAAATCTAGAAATGGATTTCAAATTGGAAAATTGAATTCAGCATTTCAAGCACCTTTCAAAAAGGCGAAACTATAGAGCTAGAAAATATGGAACTATTTAACTACCTTAAGTTCAATAAGTTATAGTTGGATATTGCCAACTCTTTTCCAGGTGCCTCTATCTAGCTAATGCTAACAAAAATGTTGCAAGGTGTACTTTAATATTATATTTGTTCTAGTAAGCAGTTTTTCTGTGTCTCCCATTCTACCCCACCTTTCCCTCCCGTTCTACCCTTCCATTCCTTCCCATTCTACCCCTCCATTCCCTCCCATTCTACCCCCACCATTCCCTCCCATTCTACCCTTCCATTCCCTCACATTCTACCCCCTCCATTCCCTCCCATTCTACCCTTCCATTCCTTCCCATTCTACCCTCTATGCCTTCCATATACCCTCAATACTCTCCCTATACCCTCCATACCCTTCTATACCCATTCTTACCCTCCATATACCCTCCATACCATCCCTATACCCTCCATACCATTCCTATACCCTCAATACCATCCCTATACCCTCCATACCATCCCTATACTCTCCTTATAACCTCTCCATACCCTCCATACCCTCCATACTTTTTCTATACCCACCCATGGACTCCCTGTACCCTCTATGCCCTCCCTATACTCTCCATACCCTCCTGCTTTTCCTATCCTTCCCGCGTTATACTTTTCCCTATCCAGCCTCTACTATTCCCTCTTTCCACCTCCAGCGCCTCCCCCTCTCTAGCCCCTACCCTCTCTTCCTTTACTTTCCAGCCCCCATCCTCTACTCCCCTCCAGCGCCCACCCTCTTCTCCCATCAGCCCCTACCCTCTCCTCCACTCCAGCGCCCTCCCTCTCCTCCACTCCAGCGCCCTCCCTCTCCTCCACTCCAGGGCCCTCTCTCTCCACTCCAGCGCCCTCCCTCTCCTCCACTCCAGCGCCCTCCCTCTCCTCCACTCCAGCGCCCTCCCTCTCCTCCACTCCAGCGCCCTCCCTCTCCTCCACTCCAGCGCCCTCCCTCTCCTCCACTCCAGCGCCCTCCCTCTCCTCCACTCCAGCGCCCTCCCTCTCCTCCACTCCAGCGCCCTCCCTCTCCTCCACTCCAGGGCCCTCTCTCTCCTCCACTCCAGCGCCCTCCCTCTCCTCCACTCCAGCGCCCTCCCTCTCCTCCACTCCAGCGCCCTCCCTCTCCTCCACTCCAGCGCCCTCCCTCTCTTCCACTCCAGCGCCCTCCCTCTCCTCCACTCCAGCGCCCTCCCTCTCCTCCACTCCAGCGCCCTCCCTCTCCTCCACTCCAGCGCCCTCCCTCTCCTCCACTCCAGCGCCCTCCCTCTCCTCCACTCCAGCGCCCTCCCTCTCCTCCACTCCAGCGCCCTCCCTCTCCTCCACTCCAGCGCCCTCCCTCTCCTCCACTCCAGCGCCCTCCCTCTCCTCCACTCCAGCGCCCTCCCTCTCCTCCACTCCAGCGCCCTCCCTCTCCTCCACTCCAGCGCCCTCCCTCTCCTCCACTCCAGCGCCCTCCCTCTCCTCCACTCCAGCGCCCTCCCTCTCCTCCACTCCAGCGCCCTCCCTCTCCTCCACTCCAGCGCCCTCCCTCTCCTCCACTCCAGCGCCCTCCCTCTCCTCCACTCCAGCGCCCTCCCTCTCCTCCACTCCAGCGCCCTCCCTCTCCTCCACTCCAGCGCCCTCCCTCTCCTCCACTCCAGCGCCCTCCCTCTCCTCCACTCCAGCGCCCACCCTCTACTCTCCTTGGTTATCCCTTCGTTACGCTCTTCCCTCCTCTCTGTTTTACTTACTGTGTCATGCATAACCCGTCTGCTACAGTGTTCTTAAATAGCCTTTTATACCCTCCTCTTTCCCTAGCCCCTCCTCCCCCGGCGGCTCCCCTTCTCGTAGCTCTGCTAATAAAATCGTAATTCTTCTTCTCTTCAGAATAATTTGCCCAGCTGCGAACTGTGATGGTGCATACCGGGTACTCGCAATTTAAAAAGCGTATGCTTCTTACTGATTTACTGATTTAATTCCGACGCAACCAAGCAAATCGTTTACTTTCAAGTCCGTGCATTTTCGTTCGGCGTTAATGCCGTGTGGCGTTGGTGTAATACTATCGCGAAATTCAATTTCCAATGTCATTATCTAACTATTGTCGCTTTTCTGTATTACAACTATATACAATACTTCTGCATTTATTGACGTAACATTGTGCCAATAATGTCACATTGTGTGGCCTCAATATGAATCTGTTGCTGAATGCAACTTATAGCCCATTGACCAGTTTAATCGCTTGAAATACATTGTAATGTAATACTGTATCGCTTTTGGCAATCGAAACGAGACTTTAGCCAGACTCCTCACTGATCCAAATGCTCCTCAAGCAAAGGTACGAGTATATGGAAAGCAGACTGAGCTCCGCAGACTTAGTATATTTGATCTTCGGATCGCGGATAGAACCAAGGAAATCTTGGTACGTAAATAAAATTGGAGTCACTTTTCCTACTTCCACTTTCCCTGCTCTTTCCCTGACCACAGTCTGTGCCCCAGGCTCAAGTTAGACCAACGCAAAATACTAACCTGAATAGGAAGCAAGCAACTCACTTCCCACTCTAGTCTTTTTCTGCCACTGTTGTCTTGCAATACTCGCAAAGATCTCGTATGGCGTCCTATTTGAATTGGCGCGTCTCGTTAACGTAGTCGAAAGCAATACTGGTGCCAATTATTTGTGTCGATCAAGTTTCCTAGAGAATGATTTGTTGATAACTGTATATTCGCTGTCTTAGAGCTGCACGCTGTGTTTAACCATTACTTTGTCGTAGAGGAGCTGATGAAGGGAGGCGTTGGGGCGGACCTTTTGGAGGGGCGGAGCTGATGGGGGGCGGTAGCGGCGGAGCTTTTGGAGGGGCGGAGCTGATGGGGGCGGTAGCGGCGGAGCTTTTGGAGGGGCGGAGCTGATGGGGGCGGTAGGAGCGGAGCTGATGGGGGGCGGTAGCGGCGGAGCTTTTGGAGGGGCGGAGCTGATGGGGCGGTAGGAGCGGAGCTGATGGGGGGCGGTAGGGCGGAGCTGATGGGGCGGTAGCGGCGGAGCTTTTGGAGGGGCGGAGCTGATGGGGGCGGTAGGAGCGGAGCTGATGGGGGGCGGTAGGGGCGGAGCTGATGGGGGGCGGTAGGGGCGGAGCTGATGGGGGCGGTAGCGGCGGAGCTTTTGGAGGGGCGGAGCTGATGGGGGCGGTAGGAGCGGAGCTGATGGGGGCGGTAGGGGCGGAGCTGATGGGGGCGGTAGGGGCGGAGCTGATGGGGGCGGTAGCGGCGGAGCTTTTGGAGGGGCGGAGCTGATGGAGGGGGGTCGAAGGGGCGGAGTTGATGGAGGATGGTTTTTCTATTTATTCGACCGATTGAAGTATACACAACGTATATCGTCATTCAGTCAAGTTTTGAACCCAGTCATACAAAATACTCGTATCTTGTCAGTCAAGTTGAGAATCCCCACTGACAAAGCAACATTGAAAAAAGCCGCCACTCTATGCGCCAGTGAGCTAGCTTCTAGCTTGGACTATTCTGAAATAAAAGATACGAGAAAACTGAGGCGTAGCTTTAATCCGTCCAACTCTCGCACACCGCGATCCCCTTCCCCCACTTCATTCCTCAACCCAGGTCGTCTTGTGGCGTATAGCTATAAGTTGCGTCACTCGCAAGATTGAGAGACAGTGCAGAGACAGTCGAAGCTTATAGGGACGGAGCTTATGGAGGGGGAGGCCGGTAGAGGTGGACTTGTGGGAGGGAGGACTTCTCACTCACAATTCAACCCTCGAGTTTCGCAAATAAGTCGCCGCGAGTGAATCAATAATAACGTCAGTCGAGCAAAATCAACACAATTATTTTTTTGCAATATGCAGTTAGAATCACAAATGCTTAAGAACGATCCCTCGCACGCTGAAGTGCGGCGACTCTGCGGGGCATCCCCAAGATGAGGCGGCGCAGAAAGTCCTGGGGAAGCTGCTGCCAAGCGTTTTCAATGGCATGACGCAGCTCCGCAACATTCTGATGGGTTCGGCCTTTTTAAGCCTGTAGCTCTGGGCCTCAGAACTCAGAAATGAATCACTTAGAACTCTGGCTTCTCACTCCTGTCAGATGGTCAGCCCCGTGGTAGCTGGATTGTGTGGCGAGCAGCAAGGTCCTATAGCTAAGGGAAGACAGCGAGTCGAGAGACAAGCAGGGAGAATTTGAAAGGTAGAGATTAGCTAACCGCGGATTAACTAACCCGCTGCCACCAGTCCGTGCGCCCCGGCTCACCAAACCATGCAGCTACCTGTATTCCCTGCACACCGGAGGCGCCGTGGAAACAAGGCGGCCCAATCAGCTACTCAGCCCAATTTAAAAGCTGTGTTTGCAGCTCCCGTGAGATAGCAGCTGCATTATAGAGAAAATGATGCTCAATGAGCTTTTTCATGCTCAATTTCAGTATCATGATGAGGACGCACTTTTTCCCAAATCCCGCGCTAGCACATGGGCTCGAAACTTACTAGCCTACTAACAGTGGGCAAGGGGCATTTTTATCTTTTTTCTGCAAATTGTCATAGAATCTATACTAGATATAATGTCTGGCCATACTAGTAATAATACTGCCAGCAGTAGTCTAAGACTCCAATTCAATCTAAAGTGTGAAGTGAATTAAGGAGAAGGTTAAATCTAACAGTTATCTTTGTCGGCTTTATTTCTTTGTTCGCCGATGGCTCAGATGAGTAGCTAAGCTAGTAGGCGCCGGTCACAGTGGACCAATGGCAAGGCAGTTCTCAGTCGACCAATCTAACAAATCAGTGAGCAAAACTGCCAAAAGTGCAGAATCGGCGCCAGAGATGTACTTTGTGCACTCTAGGGTAGCCAAGCGGCTCGGGTAAATGAATCATGCGGTCTCTGAGGTTCGAGTTAGCCTATCATCAGCGCTATGAGAGGCTAGTTGGCGCGTTGAAGGCTAAAAGTACATATCTTCGTATTTAGCAATGTAATAGTACATGTAGCTACCCCATAGACTCGCCACCGCAAGAATCCCCTGCACAAGTCCCCTCTGTACCTGCATGGCCAACGCGATCTAGTCCCAGCAGTGTCCCTTATCATCGGCTATGACTTCGAGATTGACAGCAAAAAGACACTAGTTGGCAGGTAAGTGCAAAGCCCCTTCTAGTCGGAAGCCCGATTTCGAGAGTCCCGGTGTGGTGAGCCAGGGCGCACGGGCTGGTGGCAGCAAGTTAGTTGATCTGCGGATTAGCTAATTTCTACTTTCAAAATTCTCCCTGCTCGTCTCTCGCTGTCCCTCTCTTAGCTATAGGACCTAGACTGCTCGCCACACGATCAAGCTACCATGGGGCTGACCATCTGACAGGAGTGGGGGGCCAGGTCTCTAATTGATTTATTTCTGAGCCTGAGGCCCGAAGGCTTCCCTAACAAGGAGCCCGAAGGTCGAAACCCATCAATCAGTTTAGTTTCAATTTAAAACACTTGCCTCGTTTTGAGGCCTGTTAACCAGTTCCAAGGTCTACTACTTATCTCAATGTAAATGCAAATTCTCAGGCTTTATTTTTAGTGTGTAATTTTAGCCATATTTAGACGGCCTCTCCGACATGGTACATGTAATTGGATTGAGCCTTGAAAGTACTCAGCAACATTATACATAAAGTGGCGCACAATGAATTAAGACCACCTAACACAAATTCGAACTTTTATAGTTTCATAACCTTCACAGATTGCGGAAGCATTTAATCTAATCAGTTATAGATAACCGTGGTATCAATCAGTAAAATTATAGTTATGTGTTGTGTAATTACTCACAATTGAGTCTGTTTAATTGAAGTCCTTATCTCACAATCGAATATGATAAGTCACACAGTAATAAGACCACTTAATTAATTGGGCTAAAAGGTAGGTGCTACAACAGTGGGGCCCCTGCTGATTCCAAAGTCCAAAACATCAAGTTCAATACAACTCCAAGCAAAAATGATCTCGAACTCTCCTAGAATGGGAAAGGCAAAGCTCTATCGCCTGAATCGTGTAGGAAAATCAGGGCCCTGTTCGACCAAGGAGTTTCCCAGCGTGCCAAAGTCACGTACGCAGAAAACGTGCGTCCAGCAAGCACTCAGGCGCCACAGCAGCACTGGCAAAACAGACTGTGGCTCAAGACCTGGCAGGGCACCGAAAACTGACCACCGACTGGATCGACGAATTGTGCGAATGCCCGAGTCCAACCGTCGGCTAACCGCTGTGGACATCAGCCGTAAACTTTTGGTGTCCAGCTGCACCCCATGACTGTCCGCCGCCGTCTGGTAGCTGCCGGACTGCATGGCCGCATTGCTAGGAAGAAGCCATTCATCTCCGACAAAAACCGGAAGCGGCGCTTGAACTGGGCGAAGCAACATGCAAGCTCTACACCCCAGGACTGGGGCCAAGGTCATCTGGAGTGATGAGAGCAAATTTTCCCGCACTGGTTCTGATGGTCGCCGGTATGTGCGCCACCGAGCTGGTGAGGAATTCGATTCCAGGTGCCCCGTTGGTTCCATGAAGCATGTAGATGGCAATGTCATGGTGTGGGCTGCATTCTCCAGAGCTGGACCTGGGCCAATAACTCGCATTGAGGGCATCATGGACAGAGGCTGTAGATGCGCTGCAGTTTCAGCAGGACAACGATCCGAAGCTTGCTGAGAACAACATCCGCACCATGGACTGGCAATCCAATTGAGAATCTGTGCAACTGGGTCGAGCTGGACTGGGTTCATAACTTCACCGAATGACGATAGCTGCATGTGGATCTAATATCCCCACGATTACTAACCAAAGAAATAAAATGTCTAGCTTTTGATGAGATTGTGAGACTACATGTACATTACAGTATACACATGTATAAACTATACTAGACAAACAACTACACTACCAGCGTAGCTCGAATACACGTACACGTTGTGTATACTTCAATCGGTCGAATAAATAGAAAAACCATCCTCCATCAACTCCGCCCTTCGATCCACCTCCATCAGCTCCGCCCCTACCGCCCCCATCAGCTCCGCTCCTAACGCCCCATCAGCTCCGCCCCTCCAAAAGCTCCGCCGCTACCGCCCCCATCAGCTCCGCCCTCCA
>NIVC01001812.1:15000-28573 GCA_002269645.1 Macrostomum lignano | reverse complement strand
GGGCCTGAAGCTGCACTATCAGATCCTTCAGGGGCCTGAAGCTGCACCCTGAGATCCTTTAGGGCCGAAGCTGCACCCTCAGATCCTTCAGGGCCTAAAGCTCACTTCCAGATCCTTCAGGGCCTGAAGCTACACCCTCAGATCCTTCAGGCCTGAAGCTACACCCTCAGATCCTTCAGGGGCCTGAAGCTACACCCTCAGATCCTTCAGGGCCTGAAGCTACACCCTCAGATCCTTCAGAGGCCTGAAGCTACACCCTCAGATCCTTCAGGCGCCTGAAGCTGCACCCTGAGATCCTTTAGGGCCTGAAGCTGCACCCTCAGATCCTTCAGGGCCTGAAACTGCACCCTCAGATCCTTCAGAGGCCTGAAGCTACACCCTCAGATCCTTCAGGCGCCTGAAGCTGCACCCTGAGATCCTTTAGGGGCCTGAAGCTGCACCCTCAGATCCTTCAGGCGCCTGAAGCTGCACCCTGAGATCCTTTAGGGGCCTGAAGCTGCACCCTCAGATCCTTCAGGGGCCTAAAGCTACACTTCCAGATCCTTCAGGGCCTGAAGCTGCACCCTCAGATCCTTCATGGCCTGAAGCTGCACCCTCAGATCCTTCAGGGGCCTGAAGCTGCACCCTCAGATCCTTGAGGGGCCTGAAGTTACACCCTCAGATTCTATTAAGTATAAGAACATAAATATTAGGTATTTCTAATACTAGGCACACAGATGGAGGCTGTACCAACGCACAAACTCAAATATATTACTTGTACTGAATCTGAGTACACTCTGATGTTGTCTGGCATTGCGAATACGCGACATCTTAAGAGCATAAGTTTTGTATTAATGCAAAAATAACTGCAGTTGAGTGGCAACAATTGGCTACTTGTAAGCAGTTGCATGCGTTTTGACATTCTTGACATGAAAATTTCCTCAAAAGCGAGGGTTATGGAAAATAAGCATGGGCTGTTGCCAAGGCTTCATCACAGCTCATCAATATCAGGCAGGGTCACCTGTTGAGTTTACCTTGATGAGAATATCTGTAAGCTTCACTCAGCTGATGCTATTGCCGTTCAATCTGCTCACGGCTGCTTCAATCTGGAGCACACAGCGCTGCAGACTCTGTGTCAGCGTCATCAGGGACGTGGCTGTAGTGACGATGAGCTTGTCTGACTGCGGTTGCTCTGGTTCAGGTCACTGAGCTGTGGCTGACAAGCCAACTGCTGGTGCAATGTCCAGGAGCTCTGCTGCCAGGCAGTTGGAGACTGTCGTTGAACGGGTTGCCATGGCTGCTGCTGTTGCTGCTGCTGCTGCTGCTTGCTGCTGCTGATGCTGCTGCTGCTGCTGCTGCTGCTGCTGCTGCTGATGCTGCTGATGCTGCTGATGCTGCTGCTGATGCTGCTGCTGCTGCTGCTGCTGCTGCTGCTGCTGCTGCTGCTGATGCTGCTGATGCTGCTGCTGATGCTGCTGCTGCTGCTGCTGCTGCTGCTGATGCTGATGCTGCTGATGCTGCTGCTGCTGATGCTGCTGCTGCTGCTGATGATGATGATGCTGGGTTTCATCCGTCGATGGCGATCTGTCGCGCCCACGGCAGACGAAAGGCGAGCGCTGCAGCATCTGGTTCAGCGTCTGCACCGACGCGCGCTGCTTGTACAGACGCTGCTGCTGCTGCTGCTGCTGCTGCTGCTGCTGCTGAGCCGCAGGCGCAACGGGCGGCTCCGCCGAGTCTCCAGACGGAGGCGGCACAGCGGACGGCGCCAGACCTTCGAGACGGCGCTGCGCTCGGTCCAGGGTGAGCAGCAGCTGAGCGAACCCGGAGCTCTTGCCGGGGTCGAAAGTGCAGCAGGAGCCGCCCTCTCCAGCCTCGGTGTCGCAGTCATCGTTGCCGTTGTCCAGCACCTCGAGCGTCGTGGCGCTGCTCGCGCTGCCGCTGGAGTTGCAGCCCAGCTCAGCGGTTCTGGGCGGCTCCGGCGGCAGCTCGACTTTGCCGAATCGCGGCAGCTCCGAGTCCACCGCGTTCGAGCTGCTCGGGGCCGCCAGCTCCGCCTCGGCCGGTGGAAACGACTCGCAGGCGCTCTCCAGGAGCTTTGACTCGATCACGCTGTGCACCTGCAGCGGGTTCTGAGGTCCGCCAGCGCGGCAGCCAATCCAGGCACCGTTGTTTCCGTTAGCACCGACTGTATTGCCAGCCTCACGGCAGCCCATCCAGGCACCGGTGTTTCCGTTGGCACCGACTGTATTGCCAGCCTCACGGCAGCCCGTCCAGGCACCGGTGTTTCCGTTGGCACCGACTGTATTGCCAGCCTCACGGCAGCCCGTCCAGGCACCGGTGTTTCCGTTGGCACCGACTGTATTGCCAGCCTCACGGCAGCCCGTCCAGGCACCGGTGTTTCCGTTGGCACCGACTGTATTGCCAGCCTCACGGCAGCCCGTCCAGGCACCGGTGTTTCCGTTCACTGCGCTGCCAGCATCAGTTTCAGTTTCAATGCCTCCCTCTTCCCCTTCGCTCCCGCTGCTGTCGGCCTCGCCATCCTCACCAGCAGCCTCAGTCGAGCAGCTGGTGCCGGTCTTGCTAATTGAGTCTCCGTCAGCGCAGGTGTTCAAAGCTGTGCTGCAGGGAGCGACGCCGCAGTCCGCCGACTTCTCAGCAGCTTCAGCAACGCTCGGCTCAGTTGGAGGCTTCAGCGCCTCTGGCACTGCATCCCGGATGAGCAGGCTCTTGGTGCTGCACCTGTGCTGCTCATCGCACTGCGGCAGCTGCTGGTTCGGGGCTCTGGCTGGCGGCCGACAGACCGAAGGCTCCTGGCGGATCAGCAGGATCGCTGCGGCCTGCTGTGATGGGCAGCCGCAGTGAGTCACAACGCTGCAACCGAGGGCTGTCAGGGTCGGCGGCTGCGGGCTCCTGATGGACCTGGCTCGCTCCGGAGTGACGTCAGCTTCGACCAGCTCGCCCCGGAAGCATCGGCGCGTTGGCGAGCCGTCATGGCGCTCGGTGGCGTCATCGGCTGCGGTTTCGTCCTTGTCGCCATCGCCACTGGCGTCCGACGCCTGCAGGTCCTCGCTGGTGAGGCCGCTGACGATGTCGGCCTCCGGTGGCAGCAGCTGCCGACGCGTCGGGCGGAAGTTCCGGCGGCGCAACCGGCTGGCGGAGCTGGGCGGGTCGAGCTGGTCGGTGCCGAAGGTCGTGCCGCTCTCCTCAATGGAGACGGCGACGGCAGCCTCGGTGGAGCTCCGGCCTCGGCTGCTGATGCGGCTGAAGTAGTTCTGCAGGTTGCGAAATGTCTCGCCAGAAATTGGCGGGGGCTCCGGCTGCTGCTGCTGTTGCTGTTGCTGTTGCTGCTTTTTATCTGCGAGCTTCTTCTCCTGGGAGCTCCTGTGGTGACGCTGAGGAGCTTCTGGCTGATGCTGAGGTGGCGACGCTGGCGGCCCCTGCCGTTGCTTCTCGGTGAGGTTCCGCAGCGCCTCCAGCACGCTGTGCAGCGCTGCCTGGAGCTCATCGTGAGAAGCAGCTGGCTGATGAAGCTGCTGCTGAGGCGACGCCGCCTGCGGCACTTTGCCGCTCTTGCCCGCTGCGGGACAGTCGCCGAAACTGCCGGCTTTGCTGGATTTCTTCGACTTGTGCAACCATGGCATCGCGCGGATGACAGTAGTATGTAGCGCTTCAGCAGCTCTCCCGACTGACCATTGAACCGTCTAACTTTGTCATTTCCGGTCACGAAACGGATCTCAAGGAATTTTTTACTTCGTATAGCATAGCAGGTTAATTTAAGTTAATACTAATATTTATTGTCAGCTTCTATTGGAACTGCAAGCATAGCTTCTGGCCATAGACATTTTAAATACTTCCTTCAAAATTTAATCCTTCATCATTTCAATAGAATGGGAAGCTGATTGTGCTATTAAATTAATTGCAAAACAAACCACTACTTCTGCTGGGAGACACACCGAGAGGAGAGGGAGAGACACGGAGAGGAGAGGGAGAGACACTGAGAGGAGAGTGAGAGACACGGAGAGGAGAGGGAGAGACACTGAGAGGAGAGGGAGAGATACTGAGAGGAGAGGGAGAGACACTGAGAGGAGAGGGAGAGACACGGAGAGGAGAGGGAGAGATACTGAGAGGAGAGGGAAAGATACTGAGAGGAGAGGGAGAGACACGGAAAGGAGAGGGAGAGACACGGAGAGGAGAGGGAGAGACACTGAGAGGAGAGGGAGAGACACGGAGAGGAGAGGGAGAGACACTGAGAGGAGAGGGAGAGACACTAAGAGGAGAGGGAGAGACACTGAGAGGAGAGGAGAGACACTGAGAGGAGAGGGAGAGACACTGAGAGGAGAGGGAGAGACACTGAGAGGAGAGGGAGAGACACTGAGAGGAGAGGGAGAGACACTGAGAGGAGAGGGAGAGACACGGAGAGGAGAGAGAGAGACACTGAGAGGAGAGGGAAAGATACTGAGAAGAGAGGGAGAGACACGGAAAGGAGAGGGAGAGACACGGAGAGGAGAGGGGGAGACACTGAGAGGAGAGGGAAAGATACTGAGAGGAGAGGGAGAGATACTGAGAGGAGAGGGAGAGACACGGAAAGGAGAGGGAGAGACACGGAGAGGAGAGGGAGAGACACTGAGAAGAGAGGGAGAGACAAGGAGAGGAGAGAGAGAGAGACACGGAGAGGAGAGGGAGAGACACGCAGAGGAGAGGGAGAGACATGAGAGGAGAGGGAGAGACACCGAGAGGAGAGAAAGAGACACTGAGAAGAGAGGGAGAGATACTGAGAGGAGAGGGAGAGACACCGAGAGGAGAGAAAGAGACACTGAGAGGAGAGGGAGAGATACGGAGAGGAGAGGGAGAGATACGGAGAGGGAGAGGGAGAGCCACGGAGAGGAGAGGGAGAGACACGGAGAGGGAGAGGGAGAGACACGGAGAGGAGATGGAGAGACACGGAGAGGAGAGGGAGAGACACGGAGAAGAGAGAGAGAGAGACACAGAGAAGAGAGAGAGAGGGACACGGAGATGGGGAGACACTGAGAGGAGAGGGAGAGACAGATGAGAAGTCGCCAGCCTCCTGGACGTCATAAATGATTAGAAAAAACAAGCCAATAAATAAAATGCTGAGCACTTACTAATGAGCACAGGCTGAGAGCGCTCAGCCCTGTCCCGTGGCATCATTATTAGTTAAATATTTAATTCTGCAAAATAAAGTCTACAGTAACAGTCTGAAAATGCGGTTCTGCTTAGTCTCTCTCTAGGCTTAAATGTGCCCTCTTAGAGATTAATCCATATATTATATATTGCTATGTAGGCTTCTCTGATTTAATAAATTGGCCAACACATTATCGATTCTGGGGTGCGCAAACAGCTATATTTTATTGCTAGCTAACAGTATAGTTTGCTACATTGAACTGTATGCAATGGTTACTAATGTTCTTCTACACTAAATATGGCTGCACATTGATTGTATCGATACTGTGCATGAGTCATCTCTGGGAGAGAACAGATTTTTATTGCTACATGTAGTTTAAGCATTGATTTCAATTTGCAGTGCAAGTTCTCTGCAGAAACATTAATATTGTATTGAAGCTATAAGTTTATTATTGAAATTAGCTGCAGAAACGTTTACTATTAGTACTAAAGCATGTTTTAGTGAGTAACTTTTTTAAAGTAATTTTTAAAAGTTTTTTTTAAGACCCATAGGTTTGATTATAATGGTTGGAAGCTGGTGTCAATTTTAATTAATTGGTCGTCTATCCTGATGAGATTGTTGTCTTTTTTGGTAGGTAGTTGTCTATTTTAATTAACTTGTTGTCTATTTTTATGGGGTGGTTGACAGTTTTAATGGGGTGGTTGGCTGTTTTAATGAGATGATTGGCAGTTTTAATGAGGTGGTTGTCTATTTGAATGAGGTTCTTGTCTATTTTAATGAGTTGGTTTTCTATTTGAATGAGGTGGTTGTCTATTTGAATGAGGTTCTTGTCTATTTTAATGAGTTGGTTTTCTATTTGAATGAGGTGGTTGTCTATTTGAATGAAGTGGTTGTCTATTTGAATGAGGTGGTTGTCTATTTGAATGAGGTGGTTGTCTATTTGAATGAGGTGGTTGTCGATCACCAAACTTGGATCCGGCCTACCGTGCTGCTTCCGCAAGCTGCCCAGCTCAGTGTTCAGCTGCTCCAGAACATCGTCCAGATTGCTGCTGTCTCGCTGAGAAGTGGCAAACGAAACGCGCGAGCTGCTCCTACTGACGCCGCTGCCAATCTGACTCGCCGAGGAGGTCGTTGAATAGTCTCGCTGACGGTGCAGGTAAGGCAGGTGATGATGGGGCTGCTGATGCGGTCGTTGATGGGGAGGATTCCGCAGAATCTGCTGGTCCGCCTCCGTCTGGCACTCGTGCAGCGGCTCCATCATGGATTGGGATCTGCGAGCGATGGAATCGAAAGATGGGGTTGAATGAGTAGTCACACTAGCCTGAGAGTAAGAGTCTGAGGCCCTGAAGATTTAAGAATTTGAGGACCTGAGGGTCTGAGGGTCTGGAAGAATCTGGGGGTCCGGAGTCTGAGGGTTTGGAGTTTAAGGGTCTGAGGGTCCTGAGGGTCATAGGGACCTGAGGGTCTGAGGGACCTGAGGGTCTGAGGGACCTGAGGGTCTGACGGACCTGAGGGTCTGAGGGACCTGAGGGTCTGAGGGACCTGAGGGTCTGAGGGACCTGAGGGTCTGAGGGACCTGAGGGTCTGAGGGACCTGAGGGTCTGAGGGACCTGAGGGTCTGAGGGACCTGAGGGTCTGAGGGACCTGAGGGTCATAGGGACCTGAGGGTCTGAGGGACCTGAGGGTCATAGGGACCTGAGGGTCTTAGGGACCTGAGGGTCTGAGGGACCTGAGGGTCTGAGGGACCTGAGGGTCTGAGGGACCTGAGCGTCTGAGGGACCTGAGGGTCTGAGGGACCTTAGGGTCTGAGGGACCTGAGGGTCTGAGGGACCTGAGGGTCTGAGGGACCTGAGAGTCATAGGGACCTGAGGGTCTGAGGGACCTGAGGGTCTGAGGGACCTGAGGGTCTGAGGGACCTGAGCGTCTGAGGGACCTGAGCGTCTGAGGGACCTGAGGGTCTGAGGGACCTTAGGGTCTGAGGGACCTGAGGGTCTGAGGGACCTGAGGGTCTGAGGGACCTGAGAGTCTGAGGGACCTGAGGGTCTGAGGGACCTTGGGGTCTGAGGGACCTGAGGGTCTGAGGGACCTGAGGGTCTGAGGGACCTGAGGGTCTGAGGGACCTTGGGGTCTGAGGGACATAAGCGTCTGAGGGACCTTGGGGTCTGAGGGACTTGAATCCAGAGGATTGCGAACCTCACCTGGGCTGCCCAGTCAAGAAAGGCGACGCACTGAGCGACATTTTTGCAAAATCTTCGGCAATCACAAAATTTACTTTAGGAGACTGAAGTTCAATTAATATTGCACAATGTCACAACAGTTCTTGCTTATTGGTGCATGTCCCGCCGCAGCGGTAAACCTAAACTTTATAGGCCTGACCTGCCTGTAATGACCCGCTACCCCACACATCTACAAAAACTTTGTTTGTCTTCTTTGACGCTCGTGCGCCAAAACCTGTCCACAATCTTAATTCCACAATCTGCATGAATACCTGCAAATTGCGAATCGGGAGGAGAGGTGGGGCTGTTCTGCGCACTTGCCGCCCCTGTTAACTCTGGTCTCCTGCCGCGGCTGGAGTGAACCTGTTTTACAATTTGCAATTGTGATCAGAGCCTGTTGTAAAATGCGGTGCAAGAGAAACAGGCTATGAGATAATGGGTGATAATGAGAAGGGGCTTACAGTATCGGGACAGTCATGGGCAGACAGACAGACAGACAGACACACAGACAGACAGACAGACAGACAGACAGACAGACAGACAGACAGACAGACAGACACACAGACAGACAGACAGACAGACAGACAGACAGACAGACAGACAGACAGACAGACAGACAGACAGACAGACAGACAGACAGACAGACAGACAGACAGACAGACAGACAGACAGACAGACAGACAGACAGACAGACAGACAGACAGACAGACAGACAGACAGACAGACAGACAGACAGACAGACAGACAGACACACAGACAGACAGACAGACAGACAGACAGACAGACAGACAGACAGACAGACAGACAGACAGACAGACAGACAGACAGACAGACAGACAGATAGACAGACAGACAGACAGACAGACAGACAGACAGACAGACAGACAGACAGACAGACAGACAGACAGACAGACAGACACACAGACAGACAGACAGACAGACAGACAGACAGACAGACAGACAGACAGACAGACAGACACACAGACAGACAGACAGACAGACAGACAGACAGACAGACAGACAGACAGACACAGACACACAAAACAGATAGCATATCTAAACTGCCATGCAGGCAAATGGATACCTATACAGGTAGTTTAACCGCTTCTATTCTACCTACTTCCCGTCTGCACAAACAAGCAACCGCGGCAGTTCAAAGCAATTTCCGGTGCAGAATTTTCGCCAACCAGCAAGAAAATACGAAAGCAATAAAAGAGAACAGCAATCTCACCGGAAGAAGTTATCTGTTTGTCGTCGCCTCTCTATAGATAAAAGAGAATGTAGAATTAAACAAATCGCGCACAAATTCAGTCTCGTCTTTTTAACAAGTTATTACAAGAGATATTCTGACTTTGCAGTTTGACCTGCCCAAGCAGCAAGTTATAAAAACACACGGAGCTTCACTATATTGGGAATAGAGAATTAGGAATTTTCAGGCCCTCGCCCTTCCAACTCAAATTCTAGCCTCTCAAATAGATTCTCCAATGTACAGTTCAGGGAGAGAGATTAGATTGAGTCGAGAAGGGAGGAACTCGGGAGGGTTAGGAAGATTCAAGGCGAGAAGGGGGTTACTGCGCGTGTACATTCTGTCCCCCTGTACTGCTATCAACGCGACTGGCTGCACATCGCAACACTTTTCTGTCGCATGCATCTCAGTGCCTGGGGAGAACTCCCTAACTGCCCGAACCCGAACCCTCCACGCAAATACAGTACAGTGCAGTGCAGAGTCAAATTATCGAGCATTCTGTTTATAGATCTGCGATCCCATAATCAGAAGAGATTAAAAGGAAATCAACTTAGTAATGAGGAGAATTTATTCTCTGTAGAAAGTATTGGAAGCTTTTTGTTGACTTGTACTTTTAAACTGCGGGGGGGGGGCAGGAGCGACTCTTAGAGAATGCCATTCTTATAATTTGATTGACAGCTCATATAGAGAGCTTGCAGTCTTGAACATTTCTAAGTTTTCATGTATTCTTCTGTCACTGAGACAAAGTTATTGAAGCTGTTTGGCAGCGGGTATTCAGTTATCTGACACAAACTATTCATTTCCTGATACAAGTCATGCCTCTATCTGACACAAGTAATAGGTCCATCTGACACAAATAACCGATCCCTCTGACACAAAATGAGGCTCTATCTGACACAAAATGAGGCTCTATCTGACTTAAATAACCTACCCTCTGACACAAAATGAGGCTCTATCTGACACAAAATGAGGCTCTATCTGACACAAAATGAGGCTCTATCTGACACAAAATGAGGCTCTATCTGACACAAAATGAGGCTCTATCTGACACAAAATGAGGCTCTATCTGACACAAAATGAGGCTCTATCTGACACAAAATGAGGCTCTATCTGACACAAAAGGAGGCCCCATCTGACACAAAATGAGACACTATCTGACACAAAATGAGGCTCTATCGGACACAAAATGAGACACTATCTGACACAAAATTAGGCTCTATCTGACACAAAATGAGGCTCTATCTGACACAAAATGAAACTCTATCTGACACAAAATGTGACACTATCTGACACAAAATGAGGCTCTATCTGACACAAAATGAGGCTCTATCTGACACAAAATGAGACACTATCTGACACAAAATGAGGCTCTATCTGACACAAAATGAGGCTCTATCTGACACAAAATGAGGCTCTATCTGACACAAAATGAAACTCTATCTGACACAAAATGTGACACTATCTGACACAAAATGAGGCTCTATCTGACACAAAATGAAACTCTATCTGACACAAAATGTGACACTATCTGACACAAAATGAGGCTCTATCGTTCACAAAATGAGACACTATCTGACACAAAATGAGGCTCTATCTGACACAAAATGAGGCTCTATCTGACACAAAATGAGGCTCTATCTGACACAAAATGAAACTCTATCTGACACAAAATGTGACACTATCTGACACAAAATGAGGCTCTATCTGACACAAAAGGAGGCTCTATCTGACACAAAATGAGACACTATCTGAGACAAAATGAGGCTCTATCTGCAGACACAATGAGGCTCTATCTGACACAAAATGAGGCTCTATCTGACACAAAATGAGGCTCTATCTGACACAAAATCATGTCTCTATCTGACACAGCTTTGACTATTTATTCACAATACCGATCGATGCATCTGACACAGCTTTGACTATTTATTCACAATACCGATCAATGCAGTCGTGACAGTAGTCAAATGATTGAAGTCCATGCTCCACTACACTGGACTGCCGGCACCCCATTTTTGATTCGCTCCAGTTATTTTTGAGTCATAAATTTTCTACTCGCGTATTACCGAGCTGTCACAGAGCGCGGGAGAGGCATGACTCGCTGTTTGGTTCAGAGTTTCAGTTCGATAGAGCGAAAAAAATTTTTAGTAACCATGTCACACTGCAGGCGCGAGCCAGTGTGTGGTGTACTTTTAGAGTTCTGCCACAACTGCAACAGAGTCTGATCGCTTTGGGAATAGAATCCCATTCACTTTAAAACCGGCACAACGATAAACTGCATGGCTGAATGAACGATGGGGTCGTGAAAATGGAATGGGGAATCTCGCAAGGAAAATGAATGACGGGATAATTCTTGGGAGAAAATTGGGATATAATGGGTTTGGCAGATCAGCATGGGGTCTGAAGAATTCTAAAAATTGAGGATTTGAGAATCTAAAGACCTGAGGATCTGAGGGTCTAAGAATTTGAGCAATTGCGGATCTGAGAATTTGAGGATTTGAGGATTCATGCATCTAAGGATTTGAGGATGAGAATTTTGAGATCTGAGAATGAGGATGTGAGAGTTTGAGAATCTGAGAATTCGGGGATCTGAGGATTTGAGTATTGGGGGATCTGAGAATTCGGGGATCTGAGGATTTGAGTATTGGGGGATCTGAGGATTTGAGGATCTGAGAATTGGAGGATTTGAGCATCTGAGGATCTGAAGATCTGAGAATTTGAGGATCTGAGAATTGGAGGATTTGAGCATCTGAGGATCTGAAGATCTGAGAATTTGAGGATTTGAGCATCTGAGGATCTGAAGATCTGAGAATTTGAGGATTTGAGCATCTGAGGATCTGAAGATCTGAGAATTTGAGGATTTGAGCATCTGAGGATTTGAGGATCTGAGGATTTGAGGATCTGAGAATTTGAGAATTTAAGGATTTGAGGACTAATTAATCTGAGGATTTGAGCATCTGAGGATTTGAGGATCTGAGAATTTGAGAATTTAAGGATTTGAGGACTAATTAATCTGAGGATTTGAGGATCTGAGAATTTGAGAATTTGAGAATCAGGGAATTTGAGGATCTGAGGATGAGGATCTGAGGATTTGAGGATCTGAGGATCTACTAATGGGCAGATGTGCAACCGACAGCTCAGCCGCAGCTATTGCGCAGCGCATCTGAAGGCTGCGTACGGCTGTTCAGTCCAAAGACTGGAGGGGGGTCGCCACACACAGCCTCAATTACCCCAGCTAATGCTGGCACCCATTTTACAGCTGGGTGAACTGAAGCAATGCAGAGTTAAGTGTCTTGCTCAGGGACACAAATTGTTCCAGTGGGATCGGGAATCGAACCCACAACCCTCAAGTCGTGAGTCCTTGAGCAAAGAAAAAAGAAAAAAATCTTTTAATAGCAAGGAAATATTTTATTCCATGCAGAGTCTGGTACGCAGCTGTTAAAAGCAATTATTGCAGTATCAGAGTCAGCATTATATTGGCAGTATATTTAAAAGTTTGTATTGGTTAAACTTTAAACGCGCGGTGACAAAAAGTTCATAAAATTAAGCTTAGAGAATTCGAATATTAAACATGCACTTAATTCACATAATTAAGTTGAACTAAAATTTAATCATTTTTCCAAAGAAATTATTGCCAATAAGCTAGCACAATACAAATAGAACAATATTGATGCGCATTTTATACTACTATCAAATAGAAGTAGGATTAAGTAGTGCGATATGCTGTTTTAGTAATCGCTTATATGCAAAGGCTTTACAAAAATGCTTTTTTAGGTGAGTCTGGGGCGAATTTTTTCTAGTTTCACAATTCGGCATGAAAGTTAAAAGCAGCTGTTTTTGTTCACAGACAGATTAGTGACAACAATAAAAATATTAAAATACATTCAATTACTGTTAGTAGCAGCATTTGCAGAAGCGAAAAATTTAGACTTGGGCAGAAAAGCAAATTAAACTGAAATTTTTGTTAGAGCAAGTTTGAAAAGCGGTTTTGAGTATATAGGTATGAAAATTTGAAAAATTTACTTTTTTATAACAAAAATAGCTTTGTTTTTTTTCAAACAATGGAAAATATTGCGGTTTATACATGTAAGTACTATAAATGAGGGGAGACTGCGCTAAATTCGGAAATGTTTCTAAATTGTCTTCCTTCATCTCTATCTCTCCCTTCATCTCTCCCTGTCTCTCCCTTCATCTCTCACTGTTTTTTCCTTTTATCTTTCACTGTCTCTCCCTTCATCTCTCACTGTATCTCCTTTCATCTCTAACCGTCTCTTCCTTCACCTCTTTCTCTCCCTTCATCTCTCCCTGTCTCTCCCTTCATCTCTCACTGTCTCTCCCTTCATCTCTCACTGTCTCTCCTTTCATCTCTCACTGTCTCTCCCTTCATCTCTCACTGTCTCTCCCTTCATCTCTCACTGTCTCTCCCTTCATCTCTCACTGTCTCTCCCTTCATCTCTCACTGTCTCTCCCTTCATCTCTCACTGTCTCTCCCTTCATCTCTCACTGTCTCTCCCTTCATCTCTCACTGTCTCTCCCTTCATCTCTCACTGTCTCTCCCTTCATCTCTCACTCTATCTTCCTTCATCTCTCACTCTATCTTCCTTCATCTCTCACTCTATCTTCCTTCATCTCTCACTGTCTCTCCCTTCATCTCTCACTGTATCTCCTTTCATCTCTAACCGTCTCTTCCTTCACCTCTTTCTCCCCCTTCATCTCTCACTGTCTCTCCCTTCATCTCTCACTGTTTTTTCCTTTTATCTTTCACTGTCTCTCCCTTCATCTCTTACTGTCTCTCCCTTCATCTCTCACTGTCTCCCCTTCATCTCTCACTGTCTCTCCCTTCATCTCTCCCTGGCTCTCCCTTCATCTCTCACTGTCTCTCCCTTTATCTCCCACAGTTTTCGCTTATCTCTAGATGCATCTATCTCCCTTAATCTCACCTTAATCTCAGTAATTTGCAGTCACCGCGACCTAAAAATGATATCTAAAACC
>NIVC01001812.1:0-10000 GCA_002269645.1 Macrostomum lignano | reverse complement strand
GAGGGTTGTGAAAAGGCAGATGGAGGGTTGTGAAAAGGCTGATGGAGGATGTGAAAAGGCTGATGGAGGGTGTGAAAAGGCTGATGGAGGGTGTGAAAAGGCGGATGGAGGATGTGAAGAAGCGGATGGAGGGTGTGAAGCGGCTGATAGAGGGTGTGAGAAGCTGGATGAAGGGTGTAAAAAAGGTGGATGGAGGATGTGAAGAAGCAGATGGAGGGTGTGAAGAGGCTGATAGAGGGGGTGAAAAGGCGGATGGAGGGCGTGAAAAAGGTGGATGGAGGATGTGAAGAAGCAGATGGAGGGTGTGAAGAGGCGGATGAAGGGTGTGAAAAGGCAGAAAGATGGTCTGTTTTGAAGGCCTTTGAAATGCTTCAATAATAATCCAGCAGGGCAAGTTAACTGAGTGACTGATTGATTGATCCGCCGGACAATATCGGGCTTATGCAGAGTAACTGCAAGAAAGTCGGTCAGCACTGGGCTGCTCTATAAAATTTTGAGTCGATGCTAATTCTGTTGACAGAAGACTGCAGCAGCGAAGGACAGTGACACAAGCCCTGGAGCTGACTGCTAGCAAGCGTCAACATGCTTTGAGAATATTCTATTCAAAATTCTTCCCCAAAGCTTTTGGGGAGGGGCGCCTCTGGTAGTGGCAGTGGGAAATGGTGTTTGAGTTTGCTTAGCAGTAGACTTCTCCCTGAGTTCATTCTGGCCGGTTGACAAACTGGGAGCCAGAGGCCCCCGGAAGACTGCAGTTCGGTGGAAATCTATTGAACATTTTCTTTACCTTGGCTAGTGAGACTCTTCTTACAGAAATGTACTCCATCCCAGATCTTCGATCCTCAATCCCTGATATCAAATCTCAAATCCCATATATCTCAGATCCCAGATCCCAGATCCCAGATCCCAGATCCCAGATCCCAGATCCCGGATCCCAGATCTCAGATCTCAGATCTCAGATCCCAGATCTCAGATCCCAGATCCCGGATCTCAGATCCCGGATCCCAGATCTCAGATCCCAGATCCCATTTATCTCTCAGATCCCAGATCCCATTTATCCCAG
This sequence comes from Macrostomum lignano, assembly GCA_002269645.1. Taxonomy (NCBI): domain Eukaryota; kingdom Metazoa; phylum Platyhelminthes; family Macrostomidae; genus Macrostomum; species Macrostomum lignano. Next base: position 8,940 of record NIVC01001812.1, on the reverse strand, counting down.
ATCCCAAATCCCATATATCAGATCCCAGATCCCGGATCCCGGATCTCAGATCCTATTTATCGCTCAGATCCCAGATCCCAAATCCCATATTCCAGATCCCATATCCCAGATTTCAAGTCCCATATCACTGATCCCAGATTCCATATATCCCAGATCCCAGATCCAAAATCCCATATCTCAGATTCTCAAATCTCCCAGCGGTGCTCACCTCTCTGCTCTCCGTGAATCTCTTCTTCGCTGGCGCCGTGCCCCGAGTCAGCCGAGGCCACGTCGTAGTCGCCGCCGGCCCCCAGTTGCCATGGCAACAGGGCAGCGCCATAGGGCAGCGGATGATAGCCACTGCCGTTCTGGTTGAAAAGCAATGACAAAGGTTCTTAGGTGAAAAATTCGAGTTGCAATCACTTTTATTCCTGTGACTCGTGAGATAATTATACATCAGGAGCAATTTTTTAACTGGGATCTGAGATATGGGATCTGAGATATGAGATTTAGAATCTGAGATGTGGGATGAGATCTGGGATCTAGAATCTGAGATGTGGGATCTAGGATCTGAAATCTGGGATCTAAGATCTTAATATAGGGTCTAGCAACAAGGTATGGGATCTGAAATCGGGAAATTAGGGATCGGGGATCTGGGATCGGGATCTGGATCTGGGATTGGATTAAGAATCGGAAATCAGGATCGGGGGTCAGGGATTTAAGGATTGTGGACCTGATCCCACTTTTAATACTTTCCCTGTCAATAGACGATATGTATAGAAAAACTGCAGTCTTAAAAAAGAAGAATTCCAATTCCCAAACTAAAAACGAGATCAAGAATCTCCCACCCCAAAAGAAATTTCATTCATTAACACATACTACTAGCGGCAACTTGCATGCAGTGTGATAATGATTTGCATAGCATTCCCAATCATCAGTAAGAATTTATTTGCATGCGTTAGTTGTCTTCTCTCTCTCTGGCCCTCCCGCTGCCACTAATGAATGAATTCTATCCAGCATTGTATACTGAAGTGGCACTTTCACCCCAGATGAGCAGACTGGCACCTCTGGCTCTCCTGGGTCCCTCCAGCACCTCAAATGCAGTTTGTGGTTGGGACACAAAGTAGTAGCTTTGCTGGAGGGGGGGGTGGGTAAAAGGGGAGCGAAGAGAGCGAATAGGATGACTACCAAAGGTTGGCAGCTACTCAAGACAGGAAGGAAGGAAGGAAGAACTCACTCAGTTCTCACACCCTGTGGCGATTTCTCTCTGTGCGCTTCTCTCACGCACACACACGCGGACAGACAATCACTTGGAGTTCATCCATCCATTCTTTGAGGATGAGCTGTAGGCCTTCCATCCAAGCTATCTATCACTGTATTAACCCTCTGCTTATAATATATGCCAGTACCATCTAGCCGCTCTGACGCAGGAAGCTGTGAACGTGAACTGACAGCTCACCTTGAGTCCGTTTAGCAGCTTCATATAAGCGACTAGGTTGCAGTTCTCTGATCGATTGTCTATTTACCTATTGTCATCTCTGCTCTCTAGAGCTATCAAGCTATCTCTAAACTTCTTAACTATACTAATGCCTCTAGACTTCGATACACTTATATCTGGGATCTGAGATATGAGGATCTGGAATAAGGAGGCTAGAATCCGCGGGATTGAGAATATAAGATCTAGTATGAGATTGGGGATCGGGGATCTGGGATCTAGGATCTGGGATCTAGGATCTGGGATCTAGGATCTGGGATCTAGGATCTGGGATCTAGGATCTGGGATCTAGGATCTGGGATCTAGGATCTGGGATCTAGGATCTGGGATCTAGGATCTGGGATCTAGGATCTGGGATCTAGGATCTGGGATCTAGGATCTGGGATCTAGGATCTGGGATCTAGGATCTGGGATCTAGGATCTGGGATCTAGGATCTGGGATCTAGGATCTGGGATCTAGGATCTGGGATCTAGGATCTGGGATCTGGGATCTAGGATCTGGAATCGGGGATCTGAGATCTGGAATCGGGGATCTGGGATCTAGGATATAGGATCTGGGATCGGGGATTGGAGCTAAAATTTGAGCTGTGAGATCTGGGAAATGTGGTACAATGAAATGTGCCACTTCACTCAGACACCCACAGCCAATTCTTTACCACTTCTAACTCCCTTAAATTACAGTAGGTTCATACAGCAGCAACAACAAAAACAGCAACAGCTTAAAAGAAGAAGCCGCGGGCGCTGCTCAAACGGAGCACGCAAAGCAAGCTTCATCATTCATCCAGCTTCAGCTCCAGCTAGTAAATGCATCCAGCTCTGGGCAGGGGATTTAGGGGGAGGGGGTTGCTGGTACCCCGCGGCGCCCAGATGTCTGGAGCCGAGGAATGCGGGGACCAGGGGGGAGAAGATAGAGAGGCAGGTATTGCTGCCTGAGCTAAGCTAAGACAATACTGTATATGATAGGAATTTGGTTCAACTCATACAGAGGTACATGTATCTGTTAAGATGTTGGCAACAGTGGCTATCAGTATATAGATTTTTGTGCCTTGCAACTTGTGCTCTTTTGTTAGCTACGCTCGTATGTTTAGTAGATTTCTCGGATCCGGATTTGAGAATCTGAGATTTGGGATCTTGGAATCTGAGACTGGGATCTGGGATTTCGAGACTGTGACCTGAGATTCTGAGAGTGGAAGCTGGGATTCTGAGACTGGGACCTGGGATTCTGAGATTGGGATCTGGGATCCTGAGATTGGGATCTGGGATTCTTAGATTGGGATATGGGATTCTGAGATTGGGATCTGGGATTCTGAGACTGGGATCTGAGATTCTGAGACTGGGATCTGAGATTCTGAGACTGGGATTTGGGATTCTGAGATCGGGATCTAGGATTCGAGATTGGGAACTGGGATTATGAAATTTGGGATTACAGATTCTGAGACTGGGATCTGTATATCTGTTATATTGGGTCGGATGCTAAAATCCGGGATTAAAACAGTCATGGAGACAGCTGAATCTATCTAGCCCTTATCTGATGGTAGAGATTGCGATCATAAGCGTAGATAAAAATCTCCATCTGTGTAATGCATATTTTATTAATAATAAGCCAATTGTTGTTTCAGATAGACACACACTGACCCGGACAGATATATTCTAGCATATGATTACTAATAACTTATATTAGTAATGATAATAATGTGTGCGGTTATTATAAGGCATATAGCTTTTCGTGAGGAAAAAATTAGCGGAAATCAACAAGAATAATAGGGGGATTTGGGGGGGGGGGAGACAGAGAGAAAAGTCCGGAATAACACCCATCCCACCGTGCAGCTAAACTCCTAACTTATTTCCACTTCAAACTGCTTTTTATTGCATTTTATATTGCCTTGATTGATTATCAGCAATTGAGCAACAGTTACAGTTGCGGATGTGCGCAATAGGATGCTGGGATGACTGGGCGATTAGCTCAATACTAATCCTATAGTGTGCTCAAAGCGGGGAAGACGGGTATAAGCTAGTCATGGACTTCTAAATCAAGCCTGATTCTGGATTGGGTCTGGGATTGGGGATCTGGGATCTGGAATCGGGGATCGGGGATCGGGGATCTGGGATCGGGGATCTGGGATCTGGGATCGGGGATCTGGGATCGGGGATCTGGGATCGGGGATCGGGGATCGGGGATCGGGGATCTGGAATCTGGGATCGGGGATCTGGGATTTAGGATCTGGGATCTGGGATGGGGATGGGGGATCTGGAATTTGGGATCCGGTTTCTGGGATTTAGGATCTGGGATCTAGGATCGGGGATCTGGGATCGGGGATCTGGGATCGGGGATCTGGGATCGGGGATCGGGATCTGGGATCTAGGATCTGGGATATGGGATCAAGGATTAGGGATCTGGAGTTTGAATGAATGCATCTGAAAAATGACTGTCAGGCCAGAAGCAAACTCCCTTATGCATGCTTTATGCTTTAATTTTTTTTTCATTGTAGTTTTTCCATGTTTCTCAACTGCATAGAAAACAATGAAAAGAAAAAACAGTTGATAAGCTGCTGCTCTGGGTCTGTTTTCTGTTGTTTCTTTTGATTAAAGCATAAAACAGCGCCGGCTTGGTTCACGTGTCTACTCTTTTGTTTCCCCGGGTCCACGTGGCGTGCGTGCCCTCTAGTCAGGCAGCCCCATCCTGTTTCACGCGTTCATTCGCCTAAATCTTGCTTTGATGGCAAATTACAAACCAAGTCTTGTCGTCTCTCTTCTGCTTTTACTTAGCGTTCATCCATGGCCCATGTTTGACTCAACTAAATGGAGTTGGAAGCTTTAAATACCTGAGTTCCCGCTGGTAAAATATAATTCCTAGGATTTTAGGAGTTCAAATACGATCTGACAGATTCAATTGATTGATTGGTTTATTGGTGGGTTGATTAATGAACTGATCGATAGGTTGATCAATCGATAGACTGATTGTGTGAGCGACTGATTTCCCCCTTGATGGATGATTGATTGATTGATTTATTTATTGTTTGAGTTATTGACTGATTGACTGACTGACTGATTGATTGACTGATTGATTCATTGATTGATTGACTGATTGATTGATTTATTGATTGATTGATTGATTTATTGATTGATTGATTGATTGATTGATTCATTCATTCATTGACTGATTGATTCATTGATTTATTGACTGACTGACTGAATAATTGACTGATTGATTGATTGATTGAGTGACTGATTAATTGACTAATTGATTGATTGATTGACTGATTAATTCGTGAACTTTGATTCCGCCACATACAATAGTTTATCCCTGATAAATAATAGACACTTAACACTTGGGGATAAATTGGGGAGCGCAGGCCCAGAGCAAGGATGAAGGAAAAGAAACTGGGAGTTGAGTTTGCTGGTGAGAAATTTTTTTCGCAGCTTTTAAAACTGAATAGCTTTTAGCTTACTCTCTTAAATTCAGCTTCCGCTGATGCGATGAGGCGGGGATGGGATGAGCGGGGAAGGCTGCAAGTGAAAGCCCGATGGAAAGTGATGGCGCCCAAGTTCACAGATTCACTAGAGCTCTGTAGCACCTCTAGCACTGAGATGAAGGTCCATTAGGCCCCTTTGATTTCACCCCGTCACCCGTGCAGGATTCAAGGCAACGCACAAATTGCAACTTTAATCTTTTAGCTGCACGCAGATGACCTGGGATGACACGCCTCAAACGTTCTTTGTTGCTGCATCAAGTCTAGAATATTATTGATCCCAAAATTTGATATTAATCCACGGGCCTATAAAAGTCTCTGTTTATAATGATCCCATATTTTGTCCTAAAAAATCCCTCTAATCCTCAAAGAATCCCGCTAATCCTTAAGTAATCCCTCTAATCCTCAAAGAATCCGGCTAATCCTTAAGTAATCCTTCTAATCCTCAAATAATCCCTCTAATCCTCAAATAATCCCTCTAATCCTCAGATTAATCCCTCTAATCCTCAAAGAATACTGCTAATCCTTAAATAATCCCTCTAATCCTTAAGTAATCCCTCTAATCCTTAAGTAATCCCTCTAATCCTCAAATAATTCCTCTAATCCTCAAAGAATCCCGCTAATCCTCAGATAATCCCTCTAATCCTCAAGGAATCCCGCTAATCCTTAAATAATCCCTCTAATTCTCAAATAATCCCCAAATCTTAAAATAATCCAATTTTTATTCCTATCCCAATAAAATGATATTTCTTTTAATCAACTCCACACCAAACCAAAGCACAAAGTCATTATCCACTCACCTGGTCCCGCCGCATCCCATGCTGGCCGTACATCGGGTTCATCGGCGACAAAGGCGGCGGAGGCGGCGGCGGCGGATACCGATGCTGCTGCTGCTGCTGCGATCTCAAAGTGCCCTCCATCATGAACTCCATCTGATAGTCTGGAGGGTCCTTGTCGCCCAGACCGCCTACGATGTCGCCGCCTGCGCCTCCGTCTGGGTCGTCGCTGGAGCTGGAGCTGCCGCCGCTGGCCAGACAGCAAGGCTGCCGACGATTCAGCAGCACAATGGCCACCACCAGGATCACCGTGATGAAGCTGGATGCCACCACGATCACCAGCAGCACCGTCCAGTTGTTCGCCGAGCCAAACAAGCCGCCAAGCAGATGGTTGCCTCGGTCAGTTCGTTGACTAACCCGGATGCTGAACTCCACCCAGCTGGTCAGCGGCTTCGGGTAGCCGCGGTCGTGACGCTGAGGTTCAGCCGGTGCAGGCCCTGGGTCAGCGGGTTCGCCACCATCAGCTGGCCAGTGCTGGAGTTCACGCTGAACAGGGCGGCCGCCTGGCGCTCCAGCCGCAGCTGCAGGCCGCCGGAGCGCAGACAGTCGAGCGAAGATCGACGCTCGCACTCGGCATCCGCGTCGGTGACGTTGACCTCGGCGAAGCTGACCCCAGGCGGGCTGTCCTCGGTAAGGTTCAGCTGCTGATGCGGCCTTGGCGACCAGATCCTAGGCGGATTGTCGTTCAGATCTTGCAGGCGCACGACCGCCGTGGCTGTTGAGGAGAGCGCCGGGGTGCCGTGGTCGGTGAGGCGGACAACCAGCAGGTGTCGCTGAGAAGCCTCCCGGTCAAGGATGCCGCTTGCGGTCACGTGACCGTCAGGGGAGACGCTGAAGCGAAGCTCCTGCAGGGTTGATGAGGTAGATAGATCTCAGATAGGCATGCTATAGATCTCAGATAGACATGCTATAGATCTCAGATAGATATGCTATAGATCTCAGATAGATAAGCTATAGATCTCAGATAAATATGCGATAGATCTCAGATAGACATGCTATAGATCTCAGATAAATATGCGATAGATATCAGATAGACATTCGATAGATCTCACATAGACATACGATAGATCTCAGATAGACATACGATAGATCTCACATAGACATACGATAGATCTCAGATAGACATACGATAGATCTCAGATAGACATACGATAGATCTCAGATAGATATACGATAGATCTCAGATAGACATACGATAGATCTAGATAGACATACGATAGATCTCAGATAGACATACGATAGATCTCAGATAGACATACGATAGATCTCAGATAGACATACGATAGATCTCAGATAGACATACGATAGATCTCAGATAGGTCTATCGAGTCTACAAACCTGCGCCGACCGCAGCGTGTGCACCAGGCTGAAGCTGGCTCGAGAGTTGACGCTGTCAGACTCGTCAGCGTCGCTATAAGTCAGCTGGCCAATAAACTTGTCGTTAACTCGGTCGCCGCCAAACGACTCATTGACCGACATGCTGGCCGATGCCTCCTCTAACAGCGGCGGGTTGTCGTTGACGTCAATGACACGGATGTTCACCCTGGCCGTGGCCGAGTATTTGCCGTCGAACGCTTGAATAGTGATGACGTAAATTGGCCGGCCGGAAAGCGCCAACACGGGGTCTTCGCGATCCAAGCGACGCTTAGTGACAATCAGACCAGTGCTGGAATTGATGGAGAAACAGCCGAGCGCCGTGCCCTCGTCAGAGATGCTGTACTCGATCTCAGCGGTGGCGTCGCGATCGGTGGCCGTCATCTGCGAGGTTGGGGATTTCAATTGTTCACCCTGTGGCACAGGAAATAGATAGAAAATGTCTAAGACCAGTACTTATGCATTTACTGTTCTCTGCAACTATTATATCTATAGACAAACAACTACAGATCTACAGGCACTCATGGATTTACACTCAGAGATCTATACTGATAGATCTACAGACACTCATAGATTTACAGACACTCATAGATCTACAGACACTCATAGATCTACAGAAACTTAGACATCTACAGACACTCAGATCTACAGACGCTCAGATCTACAGACACTCAGATCTACAGACACTCAGATCTACAGACACCCAGATCTACAAACACTCAGATCTACAGACTCTTAGCTCTTTAGATTCTATTTTCTATAAAACTAGCTTGCTTTGTAATCCTTTGTCATACTCAGATCTACAGACACCCAGATCTACAGACACCCAGATCTACAGACACTCAGATCTACAGACACTCAGATCTACAGACACCCAGATCTACAGACACCCAGATCTACAGACACTTAGACATCTACAGACACTCAGATCTACTCGTATAGACATTCATAGATCTACAGACACTCACAGATCTACAGACACTCACAGATCTATAGACACTCACAGATCTACAGACACTCACAGATCTATAGACACTCACAGATCTATAGACACTCACAGATCTACAGACACTCACCTTTCCCACGCGCTCCCTGCGCTGCGATTCTCCGCCACCCGGAAGTTGTACACAACAGTGTCGTTAAACACAGGCGGGAATTCATTCACATCCACGATGGACACAGTGAGAGTCAGGCTTGAGGTTCTAGCAGGTTCACCGTGATCCCAGCAGATGATGCCAACAGTGTCGCTGGCTTGAACCTCGCGATCGTACACCAGCCCGGGCTTGGTGGACACGGATAACTGCTGGAACCTGGCGTCTTTGGAGATTGGCTGCAGTTGAAATCGGTTCGCAGATTCCGAGTCCACTGCGCAAGCCACGCGCCAAACTCGCCGAGATCAGAGTCGATGGCGCTGATAGAAGCGAAGTTCGAGTTGTCCTGACCTTCGATCAGACGCGCCTGGCCCGAGCTGATCACCGAGATTAGCGGACTGTGATCGTTCACGTCAACTAGACGGATTCGAACCCGGGCAGTGTCTTCCATGCGCAACGGGCTGCCGAAGTCCCTGGCTCGAACTCTCAGACTGATCTCGGGTTGAGGCCGCGTTTATTGGGGCAGTCTGGTAGACTGTGCCGTTATTTGGATCCACCTGCCGGTAGATATGGAGTAGATTGCCGGTAGATATGGGGTAGATTGCCGGTAGATTTGGAATAAATTGTCGATAGATATGGAATAGATTGCCGGTAGATATGGGATAGATTGCCGGTAGATATGGAATAGATTGCCA